>WBNH01010617.1:0-68747 GCA_013401255.1 Urocolius indicus
GTGTTGCCAGCAACGGCAACAGTCTATGAAAGGAAAATTAATTTATAGTCATGGAAGGAATAAAGTAAAGACACAATTTTAGATATTAAGTTTTGATTGACTCTCCCGGTCAAATATCTATACAAAGTCCCATGCTCTGATTGAGACAATCAGCACATGTCTGGCCATATAATAAGAGGATGTAAAAAAAAAAAACAAACCAAAAGTCTCACTTTTAGATTGTCATTGTTGAAATTATAGATGCTAAAGATTAAGCTTCATGATTTTAATGGATTATCAAACTTTTTTCTTCAGTTCACGATCCCTCAGCTTCTCCGGGAAACTACAGATTAACTTGACAAGTGGTGATTAACATAGTCAATGGTTATGGAACTAGACTGACCACAATAATCCTTGAGATGCAAAAAGATTCCTAAGAAAGGAACAAGAAAAAATAAAAATGTTTTTAGTTTCACTATCAGAGTGATAGATTCAATAGGTTTGTAAACACTCCAACTACTTTGGCCATGAGTAGTAGTGATACAAGATATAGACTAGAAAAGGCCTGAGTGCAGGTTCGGAATTAGAGTAATGTCATCTCCACCCAAATTCTTGTTACTTGCTCATTACATTTTGTATAGAGTTTATGTGGCCAAATGTTGGCAGCACAAGTCTGCAAAGGTGTTAGAAGAAGCCAGGGCTGCTCCACTATGAACACAACCTGTTACAAAGCCTGGTCAAAGTTGAACCCATCAGCTAAGCTAGACAGAGAGGAGAGGAAGAAAGGGAAGGGAAGGGAAGGGAAGGGAAGGGAAGGGAAGGGAAGGGAAGGGAAGGGAAGGGAAGGGAAGGGAAGAGTGTGAGAAACAGTCCTACTAACATCAAGTGAGAGGAGGTGCTTCAGATGTACTAGCAGGAGAAGACAGTCACCTGTGGCACCTGGAGAAGATCATGGTGAAGCACCTATTTCCTTGCAACCAAGGTAAACACCAGGTGAGTAATTCTTGAAGGAATTGAAACCTGAGGAGAACCTAAAATGGAGCAGGTTTATCCTGCATGACTGCAGCCCATAGTAAGGGCTCATGCTGAAGCAGGGGAAGAGTATGAGGCAGAAGAAGCAGCAGAGGGAGCTGTTATGGATTGATGAGAACCACTTTGTCATTTAGCAGTGGGAGGAGAAGGAAGAAGAGCTGGGGATGAAGGAGTGAAATTGGGGGATAAAAAAGGAGATTTGGAAAAGGTATTTCAGCTTTTGTCATTATTTCTCACCACCTAAATATGTTTGTCAACAAACTAACTTTCACCAGGTTTAGTTGTTTTGCCCATTATGGTAATCAGTAAATGATCTCTGTCTTGATTCATGACATTTCCTATCTTATTTTCTCCCTTCACCTTATTGAAGAGAGAGAGTGAAAGACTGGCTGTCTGGGCATCTGACAGGCAGGTAAAATAAACCACAATTAAACACATGATAAATATAAGTAACTAATATTATGGTATACAGTAGCGTTAAAATGTGTTAACTGCATTCACATAACTTCACTATGTGTGATTTTTGTTACTGACACCAATAATCCAATAACTCAGAGTGAGCTTGGGCAGTGAAACAGTCTTGGTTCTTGACTTCTTTCAGAGAAGGAGCCTGTAAGTGAGACAGAGGAACAGGAATAAATGTCCACTATCCTCCAGGCTTTGGGACAGCAATTGTGAAATCTTCAAACATTTATAGCTTTGCAAAGTTGCAGTCCTTTAGTGATCTCACCCAGCAGCCTGAACTAGAACTTTTTCTAATTGCTGGACAATAAGTTTATGTCTTTGGACAGCTGTATGAAGATATGTGGGAAAGCTGAGAGATGGCAAAAGAGGCTTCAGCCTCCCAAATTGTGTCAAAAAAATTTCTGATGACGTACTAGAAAACAAGTACTGGAATGATCCTCATTATTATCTTTTCAGTCTCTTGCTTATTTTGTGGAAGATAAGAGGATTTAAATGTGGGTATTAGGGATAAAAACCACAGAAGTAATGGATCTTAATAAATGTAACCTACACGATCTTCCAGATTATCTGCAGAAGTGAATTTGTGCTTAAAAGGGATTTTGTTCAGACTTTTAGATTTTTTTTTTAGAATGAGGGAACTTCTGGAGGGCAGAAGTGACCTCTAATGGGCCCCTGCAAAGACTGGATAGAGCCTTGTGCACTCTGGAGAGTACTTAGGGCCCTGCAAAGGCCCCTGCAGAGCGCAGTAAAGGCCTCTGAAACTTTTTGGAAGACATCTCTGCCATGTTAGAGCCCTACAGCGATCGGCAGCATTAGAGATCCTCCTGTTGGGGCTTTTTGCTGTGCTTATCCTCCCCATGGGGAGCACCCCACTACTGTACCCACACTTGCAGCCTGGAAGCAAGCTGAATTAGTGGGTTGGGCTTGGCGAGGGCTTTCCAGAGTGGCCACACATCCCTTCCCCAGCCTAAACAAGATCTGAAAATCTTTTAGCTGAGAAATGCTTCTGCTGGCTCTCTCTGCCGGTTAGAACATTTCTGAGTGTGATGCCTAATGTCTAGTGGCTCAAGTGCTAATGGAGCACACCTCATGAAGCACAGATGAACTGTTAAAAGTTTTCATCCTTGCAGTAATTTTAAGTGGAAGAGGTTAAGAAAGTCTAGGAGGTGATAGCAGCCCAGGTATGAATCACTAGTTGGCTTTATATAGAGTACCTGAAAGAGATCGACCTGGGTTCATATGACCAATGAAGTCACCAGTGACTTATGCCAACTAACTCAGTTACAAAGCATTTAATAATGAACACAATAGCCTCTTTGAGTAAACATCCTTATCCAGAGGTTTGTTCTGAGTTCATAGTAAAGCTGCAATATTTATGTACTGCATTTTCAGCCAATGATCCATACATGTCAAAGTGTTGGAAGCAAATGTACTTTTGATCTGGGTCACAACTGGACTGTGAGAGAATGTTTGTGTTCTGCAGACAGTGTGAGAGTGGCTCATGCATTGGAACCCTTGCAATAGACTGCAACCTCTTTCTGGACTGTTTTTGATATTTTGACAATCCTTTTAAAAATTATCTAGTATTTAATACAATCCTCTTCAGCCTTCAATAATCTTAGTGACATGTAGTAGCACCCCAGTATGATTTTCTTTATAAGTATTCTGAGAAGACTTGTATTTGCTCACACACTCCATCTGCTCTGTAGACATTTTCCATGGTGCTTCTTTACACTTCCATTAGTAGACTCTACTATAAAAATCAATTTTGGCACAAAATGTTTTAATTCCTTCATTGGAATTAAACCTGTTTTATAGTTTTTTTCCTCAATGCTATCAATCTCTTTGAATCTTAGCTTCCCAATATATTAGGACTTCTAATGTAGCAACTAGGAAGAGAGTTATTGTTTTCACTTATTTTGGCTTTTAAAAAATAAAGATATATCCATATTATTTAATTAGAAGTTGAAGATTGTTTAAGAAGTAATTTCAAATTTGAAAATTAAATAGATTTGTATTCATGGAGGCAAATATACAGTTTTATAGCATGCAAATTTCTGGTATGTACTGTTGCTGTAGACATAGTTCAACATCATTGAGCATTTTATACTAGAACTTTGATTAAAAATGAAATTCTGTATTACATGGTACAGTTGACAGACTATTATGAGTGAAAAACTCATATTTTAATGATACATAAAACTAAAGCCTACTTCATACTTCAGTTTGGGAATAAACTCTGAATTAATACATTAATCTCCTCAGTTGTTTGCATATGGACCTATAAGAATAAATCCTCATTGTCTGCTTGAGCTGAAGCCCATATGGATTCCTTTAATATATTAGCTTGACCTTCAGTCGTATCATTTCCCAAGCATTTTTTCATAATTGTTCCATCCGGTTTTATAAATTGAATGATTGGTGTTTTGCTGTGTTACCAACCATTTGATAAGTAACTCACCACAGCTGAACTTTTAATACTGTAGCCTTGCAAGCTAAGAGATTAAACTTTATTTTTGGTTTACTAACATTGACGATGTTTTATTTTTGAAGTATAAGACAGATTAAAATGTAAAAGTGGATGAAACTGTGATCTTTACAATCGGTCTGTTCCTATTTTTTGCAATTTTCTGGGTATTCCATGAATTTCTTTTTCTTCTTTGTGTGTGTGTGTGTGTGTGTGTGTGTGTGTGTGACTGAGAGGTTACACATTCAATATCTTTGGAGTAAGTACTTTCTATTTATGACACAGTCACAGATCTATGTATTTTGGGTTAAGCTGTGACAAGATCTCAATTTGAATCTACATGACAAATGTTAATTAATTGTCAATTTTTCCTTAAAATGGTCCCAGACATCTTAAAGAACTTTTCCAACCATAATGATTCTATCACTGTTTACCATAGAGTAGCTGAAAGTAGTGCATGTGGTTTGATCATCACGTTTGTCAATGGCTTAAATGTATTGCATGTATTTAGGCATTCCCTACCTTTCTTCCAAGTCAAGGCATCAGAACACTGAGCTAGATGCAACTTCTGCTTTCCAAAACACTGTAATTTCTAAACTGTAATGAATTTAGCTTAATATATTTTCCATCTGGTCATGCAATATATTCCCTTTTCTTCTGAATAGTCACAGTCATGTAACTCAGCTCACAAATTACAGTGCTACAAGTGATATAATTTATTACCTGGCTTATTATCTAGTTTAACACATTTTAGAAAACAACAAAAAATAGATATATTATATCTTATAACACTTTAAAGTCCTTTGCTTAAATATTTTTTGCTGCATACAAGGTGACTGTGTCACAGACTGGACAGATTCCATTCTGTACCATTCTTGTAATAACTCTCATAGTGTGGATATCTATAACAGACTCCTGAGGACATCATACCTTGAACAGGAGAGTGGAAAGCAAGAAGGTGGCTGTTGCTCCTGCATGTCAGGAGAAGGGACTGAAGTTTGTGAAAATTAGAATAGTATCTCAATATCTTCCACCATGCAGCTGTATGCATGACAAATTTTGATGTGATACAGCTGTGATTAGACAATGCAGAACTTAATGATTTAGGTGTAACTGCTGAAAATATATCACTAAATAAAAGTAAGGATTTGCTACTGAAACATGGTCACATGGGTGTAAAACTCCAATATGCTGTCTTACTGAATACAGTCTAAGTAACTGACACAGATGTTAGCATATCTGCATCCCCAAATTCTCTATTAAGTAGCAGAGGATGGGCTTCAAAGGCACCTTTGTTTTTGCAAAACTGTCAACGTCCTCTGTTCTAGCCATCTTATTGTTACTTTACAAAGTCTACTGCTTCACTTCCTTTTGAAAGAAGTCACTGTTGCTGCTTTATATCTTAGAAAACATGGGACAGAACATTTAGAATTTTCCTATGTGGACGTTGGTCTTTCTGAAATATAATAGGTCTTTCTGTTATTTCTATTATTTGAAAAGAAATTTTGGTGTTGTAGATACATAGTTAATATTTATTTGCGATTGTCTTTTTAGTATACTAAAAAACAACAACAAAAAAGTCATTTAAAGCAGTTCCAGAAAATATTCTGTAACTATAAGAAAGATTCTATTTAATAAAGTTGCTAAATTAATCATCATTGTTTGAACAACATTATCCTTAATAATCTCTTATACAATTTAAATAAAGAATGTGGCATAGAGATAAAAGATTGGTGAAAGATAAAATAATTCCTTAAAAAATCAAAGTGCTTTGTGAACCCACCCCTGGAATGTACTGAAAACTTTAAAAAGATACATTGTTTATTGGAAGTTCAAGATTACTAAAGTCTTCAAGATAGGTGAGTAATTACAGAAAATTTATAATAGACAACATACTGCTGTGAAGACATTGGCATTTCTTTTCCGTTAAAATTAACAACTCACATACGGTAACTTCGCTTGCTCTTTTAGTAAGACATCAGTTTCAAAATTAAAAAAAAAAACACATTTGTTCAGTCATTCAATCATTTTTATGAGTGAGCTTTAACGCCTGGTGCTATACAACCACATGGTGGCACTGTTGATTAAATTTGGATTGTGCCTATGTTGTCGTTTCAACGCTCTGCATTAAAGCTGCTGCACTCCTATTATTTTATTTGTGTGTGTGTGTCTGCCTCCTACAGTTTATTTGGGGATATTGAGGGGGCCTGAGTGCAGAGGCAGATGTTGATAGTTACTTCAGAAATGGGTTCAGAGGTAGAGAAAGTCATGATAAAATAAACATAGTCTAGAGAAATTTAGCAGTCCAGAATATAGCTCTCCATGAAGTGTACATGGTATGATGTTGTCGTTGATGATTTGTCTTTTTTTTTCCCTTAGAACTCATTCCTCTAGCAAGAAATACTGCATCTCTCTTCAAAATACATTAATATATTTTTAATGGAGATCAACAAAATAAAACCCTTGACACAGAAGTGACAAAAATGTAATGTAGCTCAGTGGGAGAAATACTTTTGGTACTCTAATTCATTTAGGATGGCTCAAATATCTTTCCTATTACTATTTCACCATTTAAATTACTACTTAGATTTGCATGTGCCTGGTTTTTGGTTAAAGGGAGCTATTTCAGGGACACTGCAAAGAAACCTGTAGCACTCACAAGACATTCACATCTTGATGAATAACAATTAAATCTTTGAGCCTCTGAGATACATGTGCTTTAGGAAACATGAGTGAGTAATCGCAATGCAGCCATCTGGCTGATGGTGGAAACGTCAAGAGTCTCTATGGGTTTGCATGACTTGTGTCTATTGTTTGTAGTAATAAAAGGTAATATCAGAATCAGTTTGCATAGTGTCTCTCTTTTCAGTGTATTGGTTCGATGTGTATTTGTTAGATAGAACATGGAAGAATTCTCATAAAACAGTCAAAGGAGGCAAAGCTAGAAATTTATGTGTAAACACAACATGGTGTGAAATTACCAATGGACTGCAGTGCCTGAGGCCAGAAATCTTTGTCTTAGATCAGTAAAAACTAGAATCCACATGTCCATTTGTCTTCTGCCAGATCAAATGTCTCTGTATGAGATATTCGGTACATTGCTGCAGACAAAGAATTTTCTTTTTTTAAAAAAAATAAAATCGTGGTAACATATTTTCAATGCAGCATTAAAACAATAGTATTGCTATAAATTTTGCTTGCTGTATTGTTGTTTTCAGCATTTATTTTTGCATTAGACTTTAGATTTTCCATGTAATTGGAAATTCAAAGCATTAGCTCAGCTTATGCCAGAGAGTTTTGACAGTACAATTAATTACAGATTAAGTAACAATTTGACATAGTAACTAAGTTTATATCATACTGCACACATTAAAAAAACCCCAATTGCTGACCCTTCAAATCGTATTTTCACTGTTAGTAGCAGAGTTAAACTCTTGTAACTGATCTCGTTTATTTACTTTGTCTCTCATCCTGTTACCAAATCAGTGTGACTCCATTTGTCTCTCTGGTATTGTTCAGATTTATGTTAACATAACGTCATTTGATTTACCCTATTTATCATTGTAGTACAATGGTCAGCTAATTTATTAGCAGTTCAAGACACAATATTCAAAACAAATTAATTTATAGAAATTGGAAAGTCCTTGCATTCTTTTTACATGTCATTTTATTCCCCTAAAGAAGTTGACTTATTTTCCTATTAATAGGTTTACTACTGTGAGAAGATTTAAAATATTCTGAGGGAAGAAAGCCACATGCAGGAAGGGAAACAAAGTAAATATATATCACATGAAGAATGAACTTTGATACAAACTTGCTAAAAGGTGATAAGCAAACCAGTTTGCTACCGAAAACAGTTTATAACCTAAAGCCAGTGGAGTCCATAGCCCAGTAAACATGAGTTTGCTAATACTGGAGTAGGCAATTAGCTGTGGCAGGTCCCAAGGAGTGATTGGACTACCCTTGGGCTGAGTGGGGCTGAGCTGTGTTCATCAGGGCTGGATGCCAACTGTTTAGCCTGTCTGAGCTCCAGGCTTGTGAGTGCTGCCAGGAAAAGGGCTAGTAGCCACAGGCAGTGGCTAGGGGATGAACAGCCCCTGTGTGTATTGAAGGTCTGTAGGGCAGGTTTCACCCATTCCCTGGTAGCATAAGAAAGGAAGCAGATGGCAATGGGAAAATGTATAAAAAGAAATTCAAGGGGACACCTAAGGCTGAGAAGGAAGGGAGCCCAAGACCAGCATCAGTTCCTTCTGGTGAAGAACTCAGAGTGTTGGTGGCTTCTTGTCTCCATCCTCTCCTGTACCCATTCTTCTTGGGGAGGATGTCTGTGTTGACTATAAGATCCAGAGACACGCTGAAAAAGTGACCCCTTACATTAGGAGTAGGTACTAGGATAGGGCCTGGTTTCTTTTAAGACATGTTAATAACTCAGCTTTTCTGTATTTGGAATAAATTGGATAATTAAAATAGGAACACATTAGTTGCGTTAGTAATGTATTCTTGATTCATTATAGATGGTCTCTTACCTTTTGTCTCTAATAGAAGTTTGGTATAACAAGTTTAACTAAAGTTAGAAATTTACAGCAGTTATAAAGATTCATTACTTTTTCCTCCTGCAACAGAGTACTTCCAATGTTTGATATGTAACCACCTTCTTGAGACTGTGGTCCCTCTCTGGTGAAGTTTCAAGATCAACTATTTTCACAGGACAAATGAAGAATTTACTTGTCCTTACAAGTAATACTCCAAACAGGTCCTTTAAAGTAACACTATAAATTTGCTTTTTTTTTTTCCCCTGAACAATTTTTTCATTCAGTTAGGATTTCAGTGGAGTAGTACAGGTGCTGCCTAATGACTAGAACCTGTAAAACCCACAGCATAGCCATAAAAGACAAAATGTAGATCTCTCACAGAGTGTTTAACAAGTAGGCGACATTTCTGTGTACAGAGAAGAGGGCATTTGCTAAAAGCACAAACTACCAGTGGCCTCATCCTGTCCCTCTCTGCCTGATCAGGATGAAGTTCTGTTAGACAGAAGAGAGGTAGATAGATCGATCAATTGATTGATCTATCTCTATATATACAATATGGATCCCTCCTGTAGGTGGACTGAGATATGAGGTCAGTAGCAGATCTGGGGATCCTTGCTCCCCCCATTAGGTGCCATCAGAACATATAAATCTCCAGAATCTGCATCCCATCTCCATCTGCTGATACAGACACTTCATACACCAACGCACACAGAGACAGAGTGGATTCCTCTAGTAACTCAGCCTGAACACAGTTTACCCAGTGACTGCCCCTTGAATCTTCTCCTTTCCAGTTGTTGCCTGTGCAGAAAGACATACACATAAAATGAGTTTCCCAGTCAAACCTCAGATTCCATAGTCTGTCTAACAGCCTGGATATTCTGGTTTCTCTAGTTAGCTCATTCCTTAAGCCCTTTCACTCCCAGACCCACACATAGCTGATCACTGATCATTGATCTTTAAAGTTCATTGTCATGGTTTTGCCCAGTCAGTAATGAAGCACCATAACAGTCTCTTGCTTGATGTCCCACGTTCTATCCCCCCCTNTGGCATTCTTCCCTTGCTTCGATACAGGATCCCTCCCACAGGACACAGTCCTTAATGAACGTCTCTGGTGTGGGTTCTTCCCAGCAGCTACAGCTTCTGCTGATACAGGGTCCCTCACATACGGGACAGTCCTTAACAAACAATTTGCTCCAGCACAACTCCTCTCTTCCCTCACTGACCCTGGGATCTGCATGGTCACTTCTTTCTCTCTCCTGACTCCTTGCACCACCACTAGACAGAAAAGAAGGAAGAATAGCAAGAAGGAACAAGAAGAACCCTTCTCTTCCATATTTTTCTTCTTCTTAAACGTGATGGTGGAGGAGCCTAATTGGCTCAGCCCCAGAAGTGGGTCTGACTCAGAGCTGGAGAGAGTTTTGAACAACTTCTTATAGGAGTAAACTTTACAACCCCCTCCCCATTACCAGAAACAGCTCCACACAAAACCATGACAATGATCTATTCCAACCATCCTGCTGTGGATTTTGCTAGCACAACTGAAACAAAAAGGCTTATTCTAAGTGGCATCCTTATCCAACCTTATTCAGTGTCACTGTCTTCTGCAGTGAGACTGATTTCCTAGGCAGATTCCCTAGGGTATGCCTGAACAAAAGAAGAAAAAGAAGCAAAGAACCTACTTTAAACATTGATGAGGTTGTTGTGAATTTATGTCTCTAGGCAGGAATTTCTGTTTCCAAATATGCACTACTGCTTATACTTTGAGTGAATCAAGAAAACCAAAAGAATTTATCAGGGTCAGAGAGCTTCATCATTTTGTTCATGTTCCAAAGCTTGCAAATTCAATTTTGAAACTGCAAAATAATTTATCATTTAATTAGATATGTAATTAAACAGCGGTAGACAAAATAAACTTTGATTTGTTCATATTTACATAATTCTGCCAAGACATCATGAAAACACAAACTTTAAAGGAACCAAAATTACTTGCAGTTAACAACATGTAATGCCCCCAAAGCATTATAACAAATGGGAGTAAAAGAAAGGCTGGAGATGAAACTAGCAGTTCTGTGATTTGCATTTTTAGATAAAATGCATACTGTAATGTGAGAGTGGTCTTTTTAAATGTCCATGATGCATGGTGAAACGCAGCACCTATGTATCCATGGACATTGCTGAGAAGTGCAAATGAACAGACTTAAGTTCTGAGGGCAGTAACAGAAGACTGAAAGATATGTTTTATAGAGGAAAAACATATAATAATCAAGTTATTGTTTAACTTGGAATGAGGTGGCAAGAAAGAAAAAAGTTAAATACCGTCAGCTAGACTTCTAATTGTGAACTGAATGAAGAATTTCAGAAAGTATTTGGTAAATAAGAATATTTGAAGATAGTGACAGATGTAGGAAATTAAATTCACCCACGGCAGATCACAGTCATTTTAAATTAGGATCATAACTCCTGTCATTCTGATTGATAGCCACCGTACAATTTGGGAAATAGCAAAGAAGTTTTTTCTTCAATTTCTGTTCACAGGTCAGCATTTGGCAAGAAACAAACTGGTGACAGAAACTGACTGAACTGTTTCATTCTACTATGAAAAGATCTCCAAAAGTTTATCTCTCAAGTTTTGTGGACACTTTATTTTTCTTACAAATATCTTCCTTCAATACATGTCTATGTACCCTTACTTTCATAGTTCTTCACCTTACACAAGTGTAGATGGTTCTTCTCTCAACTAGTCCCCGTAGCCATCTATGGGTTCTACATTGAGTTCAGAGGAGTCATATACTCTACCCAATTGCATGTGTAGTTTCTTTGCCTACTGTATACATTGGACAGTACTTCTTATGTTGAATCACTGTACAGTCACAATGAATAGATGAAGTAAATTTGATCTTGATCATGTTATTTTCAGCAAGTTAGCATTTCTTATTCAATTTATCTTCTCAGGAATTGTACAAGTTTTTTTTCCTATTTAATTTTCTTTTCTCTTCAATAAAATATGTTTTCCTATCTCAATAGACATTAATTCAACAATATCCAGTGAAAATATCTATGACAGTGCTAGTTTCTTCCTGAGTATAATTGTAATTTGATCCTTTTTCATAGTGTTATTTTTATGACTTTTTATTTTTTGTTCTCTATAATTAACAAAAATATTTCTGTATAGCTTCTGTATAGCTTTCATGTAATAGCATAAATTTTTAATGGAGGCTTATTTTTCAGAATTTTCTCTTTCCTTGGTTTTCCTCATAGTATGCTGCGTTAATTTAAATGTGTCTCATCTTTACTTTTGTATATTTTATTTAAACTCTCAGTTCACAATTGTAATCTTTCCATTAATTTCAATTGGCTTTAGATAAATATTAGAGGTAATGTTAACAAATATAGAAACTTTTGGAAGCAATTTGGACCAGCTTTTAAAAGAATTCTTCTTAATAGAAACATAGTCATATTTTCTAGTTGAGATTATCCTATTTTGCACTATGTAAGATACTAATAAGAAATTGAGGGTAAAGGAAAAGTAAACATGGAAGTGTTCATGACAGGAGCAGTCAGTTCACTAGTGGTATATCTCTCATCTTCCACGGTCAGACATCAAAAACAGATCCAGTTCAACATTTCCATAGCAATTTAAACATCCTCTGAGGTCATAGGAACCTTTTGTACTTCTACTTTTAGGACAGAAATTGACCAGGAACATCCTATGTTCTGGAATAAAGAGCTTAGTTCATCAATGCACATTTCCTTCTCAGAGGAAATTGACTGTCACGTTCATTCACCTAAACATAACAGATTTATTTTCTGCAGTTATAGAAGAATACAATATATCTTCTAGCAATATCAAAAGTAATTTTACATAGAATATACTTTTTCTAACTTTAAGTTTTTTTCCTGGGCTTATATATCTGCAAGCTAGCCTCTGTGCCATTATTCTGTATGCCAGAGTATATGACCAAGGGTTCTGAATCATTCTCATACTGGACAGTGCCTTTAATATTTTTGAGAGATAAGAAATATTTTAAGTCAAGTTGCTTTGTTGATTGTTGTTTTTTACTGATAAAAATTATTATCTTAAGAATTTTTACATCAGTCTTAACAAGAATCATAAAATCTGATTTCCGTTCCTATTACAAATGTGGCGCACAACACACAAGATACCTATAATGAAATCCAGGCAAAACACTTTTTTTTTTTTTTTTGTAAAACAGAACAAAACAAAAATCCCCAATAACCTAAAAAATCAAGAATGAAAGAAAACTGACAAATGATTAATTTGACATGGTTACAATATATAAATAATCAGAAATTTATTGTAAGACTTTTCAAAGGTGTTTGGAATCACCTTTTTTTTGGGTTTTTTTGGAGTGCAAGAGGATAAAATCTGACAGTGAATACCTTATAAACAACAGAGTTGCCTTTTAATGATACTTTTGTACAGACTATACTCAGAGAATATTTTGCAACACAGCAACATATTCACATTGTTATGGATTAAGTTCTAAGAGATTCTCTATATCCTTTGCTCCCCCAAAGTTGCAGGTAATATAAAGAATTTGATGTCAATTTAAACTGTCCTCAGAACTTAAGTAGGTTAAATATTGAGACCTGCAATTCTAAATAGCATTTCATTCAAAAAACAAGGCATACTGAGAATGAATTAGGTCCCTAGATCTAGTTCATATGAATCAATCTGTTCCAAATATGAAGACTTTTGTATGTAGTGCTCTAACAGAATGCAGAAAAAGAAATGAACAAGACTGACAGAGCCATGATACTGAAATATGAGCTCCACCAAGTCAGACATAACTGAGTGCATGAAAGTTTCTATGAAATTCTGTGACATGTAAAATTTAAAAAAAAAATGGCATAGAATGGAAATTAGCAAACAGAACCTAGAAATATTTTTTCTACTCAAAACATGAAGCTTTATAGAAACCTATGGAATGATGCTGGAAGGTTCTCTCACAAATCAGAAATTTATTCCATCAGTTTCATTTTCCTGGACTTTGGTTATTTGGTCAGAAAAGTTATCATGTGGATGCAACCAATACTCAAAAGATTATGTGAGTTTATTTCTAATCTGATAATGAAGATAATCTTATTATCTCACATATTTTCAGTGAAAATTTCCACAGCCTGTATTGGTCATATAAATAAATATGCACACATGGCTACTGGCTTCCAATTTTCTTTCAGCTATGCAAGAAGAATTTATCATACTTATACCTCCTGGAAATATGATGGAAGGATAAAATAAATGTAGAAAACAGTGGTAAGTATTTCTAGCTAAATAATCCTGTTAGTGATCCTCATTCAAGGGAGATTTACATATAGTTATTTTTCTCTACTTTCTCATTAGCTAATAGTGGGTTGTATACGCTTCTATTGCGTATTTACAGAGTCATGGCCCGTCCATACACTGCCACTCCCTCTTCTGTTGGGTCCTCCAGAAACTGTCAGCAGATCTCAGCTCCACTGATCCCCTCCATAGGTTTCTGGGTGACAGCTACCATCTCACCAGGTGATGAAGGGGGATCTCTGCTCTAGCATAGCTCCTTCTCTCTTTCCTCATTGACTTTGGTGTCCTCATGGTGGCTTCTCTTTCATCACACTCCTTCCACCACCTCCAAGCACTTAACTTCCAGTTTCTTCTCCTAAAAAAGTGATTGACAAGACACCCACTTGGCTCAGCCCCAGAAGTGGGTCCAAATTAGAACTGGGGAAAGTTTTGAGGAACTTCTTTCAAGGGCCACCATTGCAGTCCCTCCCCTGTTACCAGAAAAGGATACACAAAAAATAGACACACTTATTCTTAACAGTTGCCATTTTACTAATAGTGCTAGTACAAATAATTACTACAGTAGTTTCTCTGTATCTACATTTGCCTAAAACTGGTTACTTTCAACAAATGCATTTTAGTGGCAGGGTTTTGCTTTTGCATTGCTGACAGCAGGCTCATCTCCAAGGAAAGTTTATGACTTTTTTTTTCTCAATAAGATGACCAACCTTTCCATTTTTAAAGGAAGGACTTGCTCCTCTGAGAATGATTAATCTAAGACCACTTTTCAATTCTGTTTGGGAAACAACAGGAGAAAAATCAACAGTAACCATAATCTTTCTTTAGTTTAAAAAGAAATTCCAAATTACAACAAAAGGTATCTTCATCAGTTTAGAAGCTATGCAAAAAAAACCAAACCTTTGCAAGGAAGGATCTACTTCCTTAGAAGTTATAGTTTATGGGCAAAAATAAAAGCCCAATTATGTCTTTACAACACTCTCTCACTATATCTCACTCTAAACTCATGACATTTTTTTTTGCTAGACAGAAAATAGCAATCTCCAAATATAGTTAGTATTGTGAAAGATACAGTGAAAAATATTAGTGCAATTGGAGAATGGTTGCAGAACAATAGTAAAAATATTACTTATTGGGCTATAATTATTCCTACTGGGAAAGATTTGTTATACAAAGTCACATACCCACAAAAATGGCAACAAAGACCTGCAAAAAGGTCTCATGTTTTCTATGAACACAACTGACGTTCAGTCACGAGTGTTTCTGGGTCTTTTGGAATGCCCAAACATATTTTGGAGTGCTCAAACATCAAAGCAGCAATGTATGGTAGGCAAAACATGCTTTTAGTCTTTCAAATATAAAAGGTACTGGAAGCATAGAATGGTAGTGTAGTAATGTACCTGAAGGAAAAAAGACATGTGGCCCACTCAGACTTTGATTATGTGAGACCGTAAGCTGCATGAGGCTCAGACACAGGCCTCAGATGCAGAGTCAGACTTTGGTTACACCAGCCTGGGAACAATGGGCCTGAAGAATGATCAAGGACAAGTTGCTTGTTATAGATATGAAGGCAGCTGTGCGTGTGGGAAAGAAACTGTGTAAGCTTAAAAGAATGTAGCAAGGCAGAACCTGAAGGAGTATGTGAAACGGCAAGTCTTAGCACAGAAAGTGCAGCTGGAAAAGTCCAGTCAGAATTATTGTAACCAAGCTAGCTTTGCATTGCTTATAAAAGCCTGATGCTCGCTAATAAAGTGGAGAGTTACGATCTTAACTATTGGTGTCTGTCATCTCTCTGTGGTGCTCTCTCTGACATGGTAGAGTTTGGAAGGGAGCTCCAGAGATCATCTAGTCCAACCCCCTGGCTACAGCAGGTCTGCCTGGATCATGTCACACAGGAACATGTCCAGGTGGGTTTTTAAAATCTCCAAAGAAGGAGAATCCAAAACCCTCCTGAGCAGCCTGTGCAAGGGCTCCCTCACAAGAAAGAGGATTCTCACATCCTGTGCTCCAGCTTGCGACCATTGATCCTTGTCCTGTCACTGGGTGCTCTTAATCACTGCTTCCTCTGGAAAGTTAAGAGAATTTTATTTCTTCATCTCAGTCATTTTGTGTACAGAATAGTACAATCCCACAATGTTAGAGTCATTTTAGTCTTCTTAGAAGTAAGAAATGCTTATCCTGACAATTTCTAGTTTAAATTAGATGCTACAGTAATGAATTTTCAGTGGAACTTGACTAACAAATTCAATAGATTTGCATTTATGAAGATGTGAATTGCGACTTATTCCATGTGCTTTGAGTTGGATTAAATATCTATTAAGTCTTTTATACTAAAACATTATATACCCAAATCTTCAAAAAATATGAGACATCGAGGGAAAACAGATACAAATCCCAGACATGATGTAAGAAAACACTCTAATAAAAGCATTTAAGAAGGAAAAAAAACCTGTTATTTACAGTGAAAGAGATATAGCACTACACTTTATTGAGAGCTCCATCCATCACATTATCATCCTTTTGGACACAATTTCTTAAGTAACTTGTGGGGATTTATGATTGAATATCAAAAATCTAACACAACTTATTCTTTGCTTAACAGAGTTTACAGAAGCATAAAATTATCATCTTCACCGTACTCATAAAAGTAGTTGCACTGACTACATAAAAATATCCATATGAGTAATGCAGCCATGAAAGATTTTTCCTATAGTAGAGAACTTTGGTGGCAGACAGGTGAAATGATCAATAACAACAACAACAACACTTACAAAAAGAAATTTTGTTTTAAAATGGATTGGTTCAGGGTATAGATTACTGTGTGAGTGTATATGTGTAAATAGATACATGTTCGCGAACAAAATGCAATAAAGATCTTTGATTTCAAGTTGCATGATCTGTCAATAGATCACAAATTAGGGGAAAATGATAGAGCTATACTTCCAAGACAAGAATTCTCTTTGCTTCCTTGAAATGAAGTTCAAGAGGAAATGAAATAAAATTCCTCCATCTGGAGCATATTCTTAGCCATTTCTTGTGACTCCACATCTATCTCTATAATGATTGATATTGTAAGATAGATATAACAATTCACTTACATTCATGGGCTAAATTTAGTTAAGGTTGCATAGTACAATTAAAGGAAATTAGGCCTGGTATTATTAAAAGGATCTGACTGGTTTGATACAATTTTTGCATTTCATTAAGACAGCCTATGCATGAAAAAGTACGACTTAAAAATGCTTTAACATCTATCCAGTGTTACGACACAGATAGTCCTTTTGAATGACCTACAGAATTCACAGACGAGCATCGCATGAGTAGGAAATCAACCAATAGCATAAATGTTGATTTCAATTTCCATTTTATGGTCTCATTGGCTAAAAGAGTGAGTGATATAAAAGTTATTTGTATTTATCTCCTAATTTAGAAAACCATATGCTACATGAATGTCATACCGTGAACTACTTTTTAAAGACCTCATAAGCCAAAACATTCTGCTGCTTTAGAGGGTTCTCATTCAAGTGAAATCAAGTTATATGTTGGATCTATACAAGTATATACATAACATAAAGTTATAGCCAAGAATATTAGACTAATTGGTTTAAGAACAGTAAAATTAAGGTATTAAACGATAAAGGAAGAAAATAAATTTCAGGTCCTTAAGTGCACTAGTAAGCCTTAAGGACCCTAACAAGTCTCAACTGTGACCTCCACACTCATTCATAGACATTCATTAGCTTTGATACTTCTTGTCTGATCTATGTTGAAGGACAACTGATGACCATTTCAGCTGCAGATATGATAATGCACAGTCATAGAGACTGTTAATCTACAACCTATCTGTATCTCAACACTTCTTCATCGCTATGGACATACCCAGCAATCATTGAATTAACCTTCCATTTGATTCATTGCTGTTTATATTGCCTTTTGATTTGAACTCTTGATTGGTCCTGGCTAATGTCTGTGGATATGTCCTGCTCACCTCTTCTCAGTTCTGCAGGATATGGCATCCAGTCCTTCTGGCTGTTTGCTCCCTTCAGCTCCTGGATTATGTGCCTTAGGGACCTGTTCCATGGTTAAGAGAAAGGATAAACAAGAGAGTTGTTTCTTAGATATTTAATTAGCCAAGAAATTTTAAAGAACACTCAGACTCAACTTCCATAACTACAGGAAGTGGAAAAAAAAAACCTTATAGTATTGTTTTCATATCTATATTAGATACAAAATAAACTTCTCAATTATTTTAAAGGGCTCTGAGATTCATGTCTTCTGGAGAGTTTGGCTCTTTGAGAGTTTGGTTCTTTGTATGCTTTGAACAACTGAGAGCAGGCCATTTCACCTACTGAGTTTGAACTGGCGTTTGTATTGATTCTCCTGAAATGCCCAGTACCTAAACTAGGGACTCTGGAACTAGTAATATGGTGAATGCATCTTAGATTGGGGGTATTTATTGAGAAAGTTCAATCTCCTCAGTACTTGAAGATGTTTTTGATGGTAGGATTATTGAATTTTGTACCTTATAAAATTACAACATTAGAACATAATGATGTTTTCCTGAAATATGACCACATTTTTCCAAAGGCTTTATTTTCTATCGGATGACATTCTACTGATATTCTTTATGTATAAATTTATCTATCAATTGTTAGATCCATCATGATTGTTCACTCAATTTTTTCAAATCTTTGTCTTTAAGACATCATTATCACAAAATCACAGAATATTAAGGGCTGGAGGGACCTCGAGAGATCATCTAGTCCAACCCCCCTACCAGAGCAGTACTACCTAGACTAGGTCACACAGGAGCTCATTAAGGTGAGTTTTGAATGTGTCCAGAGAATCAACCCATCTGGGCAGCCTGTTCCAGGGCTCTGACACCCTCACAGTGAAGAAATTCTTCCTTGTATTTCTTTAGAACCTCTTATGTTCCAGCTTGTACTCATTGCCCGTTGTCCTATCATTGGACATCATTGAGTATAACTTTTGACTCCATCATTCTGACACTCATCCTTTACATATTTGTAAACACAAATGAGATCACGTCTCAGTCTCCTCTAAGTCGAAGATCCCCAGCTCTCGCAGCCTTTCATCATAAAGGAGATGCTCCATTCCATCATCTTTGTGGCCCTGTTCTGAACTCTCTCTAGCAGCTCTCTGTCCTTCTTGAACTGAGGGGACCAGAACTGGACACAATATGTCAGATGTGCCAGCAGAGTAGATGGGGAAGAGAACCTCTCTTGACCTACTAACTACAGCCCTTCTCATACACACCATTGTGTAAAAAAGTAGGTTCTCAGCAGTACATTCTCTGAACTACTACAGGTCTGTTCTGCAGTTTAAAAGTTACCTTATGAAAATGTTAAAAAGCTACCTTTATTAAAAAAAAAAAAGTGGTCTTCTTTTAATTCCCACAATTTATCTTGAAATTCAAACTTCAATAGCATAAATTCTGAGCTAAGTCTTCAAGGAACAATGGTGTTTTCTCTTTCTTCCATCCAGTTTAGGCACCCAGCCTCAGAAGCTAATATCTGCAGTCAGCGGCAAAACTAGGTAAAATAACGTTCCTTCTTTTTGCTGATCATTACAGACACAATCTCTCCCTATATAGGAGGTCTGGTAGGGTAATAGGAAACAAAATAAAACATTGCCAACTTGATTTGGCCTCTGAAGTTGGAACAAACAATATAACCCACTTAAAGTGTGAATTGAATCCAATGTTTCCTATTTTTGACCTTTTCCCTGGATTAAACTGTAGTTCATTATTATTAAGTAACATTTTTTGAAAACTTTTTTGAAAATTTTTTTAAAAACTTTACAAGTCAAAGAAAATAAAATAATTTCTAGCAGCAATGTTTCTGTTTTAATTCAGTAGAACTGCTTAAAGAAAGGAATTTATCTCATTTGTGTTTAATTTAGATAAAAACATGTTCTGCAAAGCTAGGTATTTAGTCAACATCTATGACTACGCAAAATCATAGAATCATAGAATTATAAGGGTGGGAAGGGACTTTTAGAGATTATCTAGTCCAACCCTCCTGCAGATGCAGGTCCATCTAGTTCAGGTTTTATAGGAACATGTCCAGGCTTGTCTTGAAGACCTCCAATGAAGGAGATGTCCCTGAGATGTTCATAACATAAACTTAATTTTGCTTTAATGTTACTGAGAAACCTTAGAAATGTAGCTTGGTAGTTGTTCTATATATATATATTTAAATAGTATGAGCAGATTTAGGAAATGCTGTTGTTGGGTATCTTGTAGAAAAAGACTAATTTCTAATGCAAAAACTAGCAACCTCAGCAAAGTTCACCTTGTGATAATTTATGAACATACAATCTGTGGAAGAACATAAAGACTTCATTTTATTGTATTTCAATAGAGACAATTGGAGTTATACAGCAGTAGTTCAAAATAATGTTTTTGATTTATAAAAGGTTTTGTGCCAAGTTCTCTTATAGAACTACTGGCAGAGGGAGTTTGTATGGTCGTTGAGCTTGTGCTTCTTATCATGCCAGATGCCAGCTATGAGTGCCGGAAAGGAAGTGGCAGCTGTTGAAAAATACCATAGGAGAGAAAAATATTTCTTGCTGGAAAATTTGACTAGCAGATATTATCTATACTTTATAGTTATTAAAGAGCTCTGAAAACAACATCTTCCCTCTTCCAATGCTGCGTATTATCTCCTGTGGGAAACAGTACTGGGATCAGAGAAGGAGACTTCAGCAAAGAGCGACAGATAAATCTGTAGATATGCAGACAGTTTTTATGGTGATACTTTCTCAACTTTTCTACTAGGGATCACAACTAACTGAATTCTGAGTTTCAATTATAAAATATTTTGATACAGTATCCACAAAAAATCATATGGAAATAATCAGACAACTAAACAACTTTTTAAAAAATTACTTCAGGTTTATACAGCTGTGCTAGTTGAGTTGTCACAATCAGAAAAAAAATAAAATTTCTTCTTCATATTCTACCAAGGAAGACCTGTTTCTTTATAAACCTTGCAAAAAACTTATTCAAGCCGATAAACAAAACATAGTGTTTTGTTCAGGAAAAATATATAATTCTTTTAAAAATTAGAAGCTTCAGTGACAAATTGACATACTATGTTGCTTTTCTGAAAAAAAATAGTGTAGACAGAAGTGTGTCTTATAGAAAAACAAATAATTTCATAAATAACACTGTAAAAGTCTGAGGCTGACGGAGCAACCTAGTAAATTTGATTTAAGGATTTCATCACATAAGGAACAGAAACACTTTGACCATAAACTCAGTCTCTTCCAAAAGCCTAATCATCTTATGGCTGATTTATTTTTGAAAAATACAGGATATATGTTCTTACTTTAAAGAAAATTTATATAATGCAACTCTCTTTTAATGACTGTAATGAGTTTGAGTGACAAGGTTTTGGTAGCAGGAGGAGCTAGAGAAGTGGCATCTGTGAGAAGCTGTTGAAGCTTCCACTACATCTGATAGAGTCAATGACTATCAGCTCCATAATGGACCTGTCATTGGCCAAAGCTGAGCCCATCAGTAATGGTGACAATATCTCTGTGATAACATATTTGAAAATGGAGAAAAATACAGTGCTGGTGCAAACTGCAGCAGAGGAGAGAAATGAGAATGTGACAACATCTCTGTAGATCCCAAAGCCAAAGAAGAAGAAAAGGAGGAAGTACTCCAGGTATCAGAACAGAGATTCTCCTGCAGCCTGTGGCAGAGTCCATGGTGATGCCCTGCCCCTGCAGCCATGCAGGCCACAATGGAGCAGATATCAATCTGCAGCCTGTGAAAGACCAGTGGGAAGCCCACACTGGAGCAGATTCCTGGAAGGACCTGTGAACCTGTGGAGAGAGGAGCACAGGCCAGATCAGATTTGCTGTCAAGACTTGTGACTTCATGGAGGACCAAAGCTGGAGAGTTTGATCTTGAAGAACTGCACCCCATTGAAGAGGCCTGCACTGTAGCAGATCATGAGCTGCAGCCTGTGGGAAAGACTCATGTTGGAGAATTTTGTGGAGGACTGTCTCCCATGGGAGAGATTCCATGTTGAAGCAGAGAAAGTATGAGGAATCTGCCCCCTGAGAGCTCCCATTTCCCATCTCTCTATGCCACTATGTGAGAAGAAGGTACAGAATCAGGAGGGGAAAGGTGAGGGGAAGCTGATTTAAGATTTTTATTTCTCATTATCTATCTCTGTTCTGATTGGAATTAAACTAATTTCACTAAGCCAAGTCTGGTTTTGTCCAGGAGTACAATTACTGAGTGATTTCCCTGTGCTTATCTTGGTTCTCAATCCTTTTGTTACATTTTTTCTATCTCTTGCCCACCTTAAGAAGGGGATCCAGCAAGAGTATAATTTTACTCTTTTAATCCAACAAGAACTCAATATCTAGCAATATAAATTTCATATGTTTATCATTAATAAATTTAGAAAGCAAAAAAGTCAATTTTTTGTTAATTAAAATAACTGCTTCTCTGATTCTCCCTGTTTATTCAGGAAAACAGATTAGAAGGTGTCATTTTCACTGAAACAAAACATTTTTCAAACACTTTATTGTTTTACATGATATGTAGCTTTTTGGGGGGGGCTCAGTGAGGGAGAAATTGAAAGTATATTTGTATATTTTTAGTTTTTGAAATGTTCTCTGTGCTACTTGAAGTGACCTAGAGGAATAGTTAAAATGAGAATGGAAACCCCACAGTGGAAATAGAACTTCCTTTCGAATATGTACTTTCAAAGACTTTGTGCCAAATGCATCCCTAATGTAAATCAATTTCCATAGCATTACACCAAGGAAGAATTCAGATTTTCTTCTCCATGTCAGTTACCCACTGGTAACATCAATCTATATATTTGCCATGGTATTTTCACTTCTCTTTCACTCACAGTTACTAAATTAGTGACAATTTATGGGAGAAAGTAGTAAGACAGTAGTACCTCCAGGAGTGAAAGTAGTGTGAGTGAATTGAACCTCCTATTTATTATTTTTCTAAAGATAGATTGAACAGCTGTAAAGAAATTAATGAAGCAACTACCAAATTGAAAGGGTCATTGGTGTGTAGAAAGATATAAATCAGTTGATTCTTATGGGAAATTACCTTCTACCTTTAAGGTGTTGTCATTTATAAATTCTTGTTAAACTCCTGGGAAATAGCAGTTTGAAAGTTCAGCAAAGAAAATGTTGAAATCCCATTTTATTTGCAGATTTGTGAGGAAAAAAAAAAAGGAAAGAAGTCTGGAAGAGTTTGTAATATAATAATAAACAGTAAATGGAAACTGCATAACTCTAAATTTCTTTTTGCTTTTAGAAAAGTTGACTGAAACAGATATAGTCCATTTTATATAACAGGTTAAATTTATGATCACTGGAGTCCAATTTGCTATGCAAAGTACTTAAGTCTGCAAATCATAATAATTTCTGTAAGATCCTTTCTCACTCTCTTCTAAAAGTTAGCTACAAAGTTGTGGGTTTTTTTATATAGGTAGAATACAGGATGATGAAAATTCTTTAATTGCATAACTGTTAAATAATTCTTCAGGATTTTATAGAGGAAAAATGATGGTATGCATACATTCAAAAGAAAAACTGTAACTCTGCTCTTTATCTAAAACATTCAACATATCACTATTCCAATAAAAAAACATTGAATTTTAAAGAGGAAGAAAAGGTACATTCTGTATTTCAGTAGTCAAAAGAAAGTTTGAGGTTTTTTTCCCATTCTTTATAATCAAAATCAACCAAGTCAGAGAATGCATTTCATTTATTTTGCAATTTTAGTTATTCTTTAGAGGGAGAAGTTTGTAAATGTTTGCCTTGTTGCTACTTTTAAAGATTCTACTAAATCCCTCTACCTCAGTAGCTTGAAGCTTGTTTCTAATTTCAAATGCTTCAAGGCAGTTTATAGCCAATTTTTTTTGCTCTTTGGCTGAATAATATTTTTCTTTCTCTTGTATTTATCTCCTCCTCACTTCCAAAATTGTATTTGTATTCTTTCTCTGGCACTGTATAGCTGTGTTCAAGAAGTTAGATTCTTCTTCTGCCTGTCTATTAAGTAGAATGCCCTTTGTATCAAACAATTTTTGCAGTTAACTGCAAAAATTCAGATCTGGGATAATTTATCCTGAATATGAATTATCAGAAATACATATACACTGTGATTTTGTAGAGATCTTGTGTAACTGTGAACACCTCTCTCTTAGAAATGGCTTACTAGATAGAAAAATGCCAGAGCTGCATTCATTAGTACCTCATGACTGCACCATAGTGATAATGCAACATCAAACTGTATTCAATACACAAGTCTTGTTTCTCTTCCTATAATTATTGTCAAGGAGCCTTTAGCATGAATTTAGAAATTTTATTAAATTCTGTAACATAGTGCTTTGTACTACTAAATTCAATCAAATCTATTTTTCCCCTCCTAGAAGTCTTCAGATTTTTCTATCATGACATTTTACTCTTCTTTTGCCTTTATGCTCATGACTTTGAGCTTTTAATAGATTTCATTAGCAAACTGCTTCTTTTTCCCTTGTCAATAAAATCAATTATGTTCCCTAAGCCTGATATTCAGTTAGCTGGTTTATGAAACAGAGATCTATGATTCTGTCTGGTTTTATTCCATTCTCTGTTTATCTTCCTGCCTAATTTATTAGACATTTAAGAAATACTCATTTAGAATACTATCTAAAGCCATGGACACTATCGTGATATTTCAGGGTAGGCTGCAATAGATATGATCTTATCTGTAGTCACTAGTACTCCTAAATGGATATTTCTTTGATTGCTATGCTACCACTTCAATAATTCGGAAAGAGCAATGTAGCAGTAAAAATTGGTTTTAATCATGGCAAATACAATATTCCTTAAACAGAGTAAATTGCATGGAAATATTTTCCTTCAGCTCAAGACAGAAGGAGGATCCAAATATTGACAATGATTAGATGTTCATATTTCTGCTATTGAGCAGCGTTCCTGTGAGTGTATCATGATGGATTAGACAATGAGGAACAAGCTGTTAAATGTTTGATTTCCATCAATTATATGGAACATACATCATGTAATGTTATTAAATTAACAGGTTTGTGAATATAGATATATATGTGTTTGTACATATTTTTAAAGTACACTGAATACAGCTTTGAATTTTCTCTTTTGCAATTATATAATTAGTGGATTCTTCATTCAGTTTCTCTTGTGACCTCCATTCTTATATGTTCTGTTCAAAATTCAAAATAGTTTATGTCATATTTAGTCATACTATGAATCCCATAATTTTTGTATGTTGTTACACCTATTTTCAATACTTTACTGAGATTTTTCACTCTGACACAACAATAAGTATAGCAAAAGTCTTCAATGAACGGTCTCCAATGAATATTAGTTACTATGTTAATTATTATCTCAGTATGTTATATTTAGTGAAAAATAATCCTTCCTACATAGGATTTGATGCATAATCAAGGTGTATGAGGTACCTCAGAAAGCCCTTATAGATCAGACCTTTATCATGCTTCACTCTGGCTATTTATTAAGAAAGTTGTTTCATTTAACGAGTCGGATGAATATGATTTGGAATATCTTACAGAATTTGCATTCCTTAGCATACTAAAAGTCTCAGAGAATTATTTTCCCTCACACACGGGAAACTTTGATTTGGATATTTAATCAACTATTATGTATCTTCCGCTACCATTTGCCTTTTTTTTAAGATATTGTAAAGAGAGAATGTTACTTTTTTACCGTAAACATACTCCCAACAAATCAATACCCTTCAACTTTTTATCAATATTTTGACCAAAGATTCAAATATAGGTCATGATATGTATGTCATTTTAGAAAACTTATTAATGCAATGAAATGTCTAAATAAAGAAAAAAGTAATACAGGTTACTAGAATATGACTTGAGGCAGTGCCCTGAGCAGGAGATAACATGTAACATATTGGTCCAGAATTTGCTTAATGTTGAGTTCTTCTCTTACTGGTCCTATTCCCTTCACTATTCTTTCCATAATTATTTTATTTTCCATGGAAAGAGTAAATTACTGATGGGATAACATAGTAAATCCTATAAAGTGACTGTTAAGTGAAGTCAAGAGATTGATTTTTCCCCTCTTGCAATGGGGAGAGTGAGAGGTAAGGACAAGAGGAATGAGAGGAACATTACTTGTAAGTGATCTATCTTTCCCTGGGTTTGAAATAGCTGTCTGTGACTCTCATCACCTCAGTAACTCAACCAAATCTGTGAACTGAGATTCAGTTGAAATTTTAAAAAATCCAAGAATCTTTGTAAATTTTATAATGGACTCCAGAAGTTAAAATTTTATTTCGTATGAGTCTCCTTATTTTCAGAATTTGTATGTATTATTTCTACATCTAAGAGATTTCTGCAAGTACTCGCAGAGCTACATTGTTTATAACCCATTAGCTGCTATATAGCTGCAGGGCAATTAGACTTTTTGTGGTTGTTTAAAGAGTATGTCACCTCACACTATAGCAGTCCAAGACATGTTTTGTGGTAACAGATATAGGGTTTATGTTTTATTTATTCTGAAATTAAATCCATTATTAATACTGTATAACATTAAAGATTACACAAAATTTAAGTTGGTGAAGGCCTGTAATTTAAAAAACCAAAAATGAGTATGAGGAAAACTCACTGAAAAATGAAAATATCGACTACAGGCAAGTCTTTAAATAATATCTAATCATATACTTTTTGTGTTGGTTTACTAGTCTTCGTGTTGTGCTTACTGTGCTAGTAAAAATGCTGACATTTATTCTGATACGTTAAATATGTAAAATATGTAAAAATGTCCTTAACTGATTGAGTAGTAGAACATGAATACACTCCAAAAGCTAGTCTATTAATAATAATCTACAGTGATTAAGGTTTTCTATCCATTTTGGAAATACCTCACTGCAAGAAGCTTCCCCTGTAGCTGATAGGGTCGCTGCCAGTCAATTCTAAGTTGGACCTGCTGCTGACCAAGCCTGAGACAATTAGTGACTGAGGTAACACTTCTGTGATTAATATATTTGAGAAGGGGAAGAAGTTGCTGCATAGTCACTAAATGGCAACCACAGCAGAAGGGAGAGAGAATGTGAGAACAAAATCTCCACAAACATCAAGGTCAGTGCAGAAGAAGGGGTAGAGGTGCTTAGCCGCTAGAAGAAAGATTCCCCTGTGAACTGTAGTGAAGACCATGGTCACATAGGCTGTACTCCTGCAGTCCATGCAGATCCACAGGGGAAAAAAGATCCACTTGCAACCCATGGAGGATCCCATGCCAGAGAGGATGGATGCCTAAAGGAGGCTGTGACACTGTGGAAAACCCACCCTGGAGCAAGTTCCTGTAGGGATCAGGGAGCCCATGGGGAGCGAGGAGCCCATGCCAGAGATCAAGGACTTGTGATCCCATGAGGGACCCACTCTGGAGCAATCTGTTCTGTAGGACTGTCCTCCCCTTGGATGACTCGTGCTGAGGCAGTGTGTGACTACCTGAACCCTATGGGAGGACTCACGCTGGAGTTTGTAAAGAACTGTGGTCTGTGGGAAAGATCCACTTTGGAGATGTTAATGGAAGACTATCTCCCATGAGGGGCCCCTCAGTGTAGCAGTGGGAAGTGTGAGGAGGCTTCCCCCTGAGAAGCAGCAGTGGCAAAATCCGTCTGTAATAAATTGACCATAACCCTCATCCCCCACACTGCTGATGGGGAAGGAGAGAGAGTCCTGGGAAGAAGGAGGGCTGGGGGAAGGTGTTTTAAGATTTGGTTTTAATTCTCCTTTCCTTATTCTGTTTTGATTGTTCACTAATAAATCACACCATTTCTCCCCAAGTTTAGTCTGTTTTGCCCGTGAGACTAATTTCTGCGTGAAATTATCTTATCTCGATTCATGAACCTCTCATTATATTTGTCTCTTCCCTGCCATTTAGGAGAGGGAGTAATAGAATGACTTGGTGGGCATCTGGCACCTATTCAGATCTAAAACCACCACAATCACATTATACTTGCAATGAAAGGAAACTGCAAATATAATACTAGTATAAACTCTTCTGTAGAGATGTTTTGCTAAGAAGCAATTGTTTACATTGAGTCTACTCTCTCTCTTATCACAGAAAAACTGTCAAATAAAATCCATTAATCAAATAAAATCCAAAGACCACTGTACTGATCTTTGATGTTATAAATAACATTGGTTAATGAGGAGTGATTAATCTCTTAACTACGTTTATTGATTCTGGATTCACTCATAATAGATACTTGATTGTAAAAGTAGAACATGTTCTGTTCAGTACTGTCTGTTTACCTAAGGGTATTTTCTAAGAAAGAGAGATTGATTGGCACAATTCTTTTTCTGGTTCTCTTAACACAACAGAGAGGAATAGATAGTGTTGTGTCATTATGTCAATCAAACTTTTTCATTGAAGAAAATAGTTTTTGATTTCCACTGTTTTGTAAATCTATTTATTTCTGAAGCCTTTTTGGGAAAAGGGAGAAAAATGAAAGTTCAGAGTAGGAACAATATGAACTTCATGCACTAGTTTTCTTTGAGAGAGATATACATTAAATCAGCTTTGTAGTTTAGGTCCATCCAGGGGCAAAAGACTACGATTAGACTTAAGTATCACGGAACCTGGAACTCCCAAAAGACAGAGAGGACTTAATTGTCTCTTATAGTCTTGGACAAAACAAACAAAGCTACTCAACTTGTGGAAGAAAACAGAAAATAATCCATCACTTATAAAAAAAAAAACACCCGTAAAACCTCAAAACATAACAAACAGAAAATAGCACAAAATGGTACAGTGATGAAGAGCATAATCAACCCTTTAAGACCACTTGCCCCTGCCCCCCCACCCCTCCCCTCTTCCTGGACTCAGAGCCCTGATCAGTGTGTCCATATCTTCTTCCCCTCTGAATGGCTCAGGGAAGCAGGGAATGTGGGTTACAGTCAATCTTTTCTGATGGCTCCTGTTGTTTGTCTCTCCTCAGGGCAGACTGGCTTCTCACTGGTCCTCCCTGTTCCTCTGTGTGGTTCCTCGCACGGTGGGCAGCTCTGCACAGGCCACTCCATCCCAAGGGCTGGAGTTTCACTTCCTGTGTGTGTGTCTGCTCCCCGCAGGCTCTCCAGCATGGCCTGTGCGATGGCCACCTCATCACACAGTCTTTTGCCCATCTGGGGGCACTCACTCAGAGCTGCTGGTGGCTCACAGTCCTGCCATTGCCCTCCATGGATTGCAGGGGCACAGCTGTCTTCTTGTCATGGGTTGCAGAGGGGTTTCCAGTCTGTCACACCTCTGACTGTGGGGTCCGTGTGGTCACCTCCATCTTGTACCACTCCTCCATCTCCTCCCAAGAACTTCAAATTTCGATCCTTAAATAGTGATGGCAGAGACATCAGATTGGCCCAGTGAGGTCAGAGATGGGTCCAAAACCCATAGCTGAGGGAAAGTCTGAGAACCCTTTACTGACTGTCTCCAACCACAAAGCAAAAGTGGCTCCACAAACCCATGACATCAGCTGTGCCAAAAAAGCTCCACAGATGTGCGTGTGCTAGAGTTAAATTCTGGGATGTTCTCAGTAAAAAATAATATACTCACAAAAGTACAATTAGCAAGCAAAATGCTGGGAAGTGTACTTACTTTATTTAGGTAGGACACAAATGTCAGTTAATATGTTATTTTTCCTTTTTGTTCCTTAGGAACTAAATATACATCTAAAATGTACAACACTTATCTAATTCCTTATATTGTACTGCTACTTTTCTACATCCAGGAAAGCAGATAAATTCAAAATAAATAGCCTGGAATAAAGAGGATGTTTTGAGTGTGGTTATAGTTCAGGTGAAGAAAAAGTTTCCCAACTGAATATCCATTAATTAAGCTTGGTTGAGACAACATAGTGATATTAGAGCAGGTAAAGCAGATTCCTTTCAAATAGACATAGATGGAAATGTACATTCCCTAACTGCGCTTAATGTCCTCATGAAAATTTGGATCACAGGCCAAGAAGACAGTCCAAATCCTGACAAGACTTGTAACATATATATAGAGTGTAAGTTCATAAATTTCAGTTGCCTCTTCTCTTCTAGAGATTCAATCCTGTTGCACTGGTATTCATAATGTAGTGCATTGTCTGTTTGTTGATATTGACACAGTATTACAGAAAAATATACTTGAGTCATACCTTAAAAAAAATGTAGGAGAAGAGAACAGGTAGCTATTTTTTGGTACTGTAGTCCTTTCAAAAGCTTATAAAGAAGAGAAATTTCTATATCTATGAGAGCAGAAGATGAATAACAGAAGTTTTGGATCCGTCAAGAAAAAAATTACATTAAATCAATGTAACTTCTTTCTGTGACTGAACAGACACATGAAAACCCACCAGGTTAACAGATGGTTAAGAGACTTGTGTCACTACCACACTTTTTGTGTTTTTGGCCTTAGTGACATTTTCATAATACCTGGTCTGGTGACAAATAGAGTTCATCTATCTCAAAGGGGGAGAATGATCCTTGCAAGCGTGTTGCTGGGGCTCATAGAAAGGGCTTTAAATTAAATTATAAGGGGAAAGGGGATAAAACCAGGCCTGCTAGTGTTGAGCCTAAGGGTGGCAAGCCAGTGCTAGGGGCAAACCCTGCGTGATCACTTCCTTCTTGAAATGCCTCTACACCAGTAGGGAATAAAAAGGAGCAGCTGTGTGCAGGCAAGGGATTAGGAACTGGTGATTACTGCAGAGACATGGTGTGACAGCTCCCGTGACTGGAATGTGGTCATAGATGGCATGTCCTTTTTAGGAAAGTCAGACCAGCCAGGTGGAAGTAGGGGACTTGCTCTTTATGCGAAAGGGTAGCTGGAATTCTGTCCACGTGAGGATGAGGGGCAAGTCGAGAGTTTGTGGGTTAAAATTAAGGGACAGGCTAGTATGTGTGACACTGTTGTGGGTGTCTATTAGAGGCCACCTGAGCAGGCTAGGGAAGTTGATCAGGCATTCTACAGGCAGCTGGCAGCAGTCTCAAAATCACAGGCCCTGGTTCTCATGGGGGATTTCAGCTACCCAAACGTCTGCTGGAAGGCCTACACAGCTATGTACTTCCAGTTCAGGAGGTTCCTTCAGTGCATCAATGATCATTTCTTCATGCAAATGGTGGATGTTTCGATTAGAAGAGGAGCACTTCTGGATCTTGTACTCATGAGCAAGGAGGATCTGATTAAAGCAGTAAAGGTTGAAGACAGCCTTGGTGGCAGGGACTATGAGATGGTGGAGTTCAGGATCTTGTGCAGTAGGAACAGAATACCAAGCAGGATTACAGCCCTGGACTTTATCAGGGCCAACTTTGGCCTTTTCAAGCTTTTGCTTGGGGAAATATCGTGGGACAGAGTGTTAGAGGATAAAGGGGCCCAACATAGTTGGTCTCTATTCAAAGATCATTTTGTTCCAGGCTCAGGATCAGAGCATCTCATAGGGTGAGAAAGCTAGAAAAGGAGTCAGGAGACCTGCATAGTTAAACAGGGAATTGTGGAGAAACTCAAATGGAAGAAGAGGGTCTAAAGGTCATGGAAGGAAGAGATGGCCACTTGGGATGAATGTAAGACGGTATAAGTACAACAGTCACCACGTTGAGTCCACATGGAGTGTTCCCCGGAAGTCACTTGTCTGAAAGCTCCAAGAATCTGTGGTACAGGGAGTAAGAAGAAAAACAAGAGAGCGCATCTTGACTGGTCCTGCTCTTGTATACGCTCTTCTCACTGGTGCATGCTCAGTAGCACCTTTGGAAGGTCCTAGAAAGTTCTGGAGAGTCCTGGAGGATCTTGGAAAGTCCCTAAAAGTCTGGGAGGGTTGCAGCCCCTTCAGCCTGGGCCCAGGCACATGGGCAGAGGTGGTAGATCCTGAGACAGTGGGACATGCAGTACAAGACAACAGTGCCTATAAGAGGCAGAGTCATTGGTGGCCGGAGCAATGTGGTTTCAGTGGTTAAATATACCAGCAGCCATGTTGAGGCATATTACTAGTACCTTACAGGAGGGTGCCCTGCCTTCTTTGACTCTGCCTATACTGCTGGAGACTGTCCTCAGGAGCCCCAGACTCCAGAGGAAGTCAGGTTAAAGGAGGAGTTTTGTTTGGTTGGTGAGGACTGGGTTAAGGATCAGTTGAGGATATACATAAATCCATGGACCCTGATGGAATGCACTCACGAGTGTTGAGGGAGCTGGCAGAAGTTATTGCTAGATCACTCATCATCATCTTCAGTAGGTCGTGGAGAACAGCAGAGGTGTCTGAGGACTGGAGGAAAGCAAATGTCAATCCAGTCTTCAAAAGCAGCAAGAAGAAGGAGTCAGGTAACTACAAATCTGTCAGTCTCACATCCATCCCTGGAAAGGTGATGGAACGACTTATCCTGGGTGCTGTCTCCAGGCATTTAAAGGACAAGAGGGTCATTAAGAGCAGTCAAAATGGCATTACAAAGGGGCTATCATGTCTGACCAGCCTGATAGCCTTTTATGAAGACATAACCAGATGGATAGATGGTGGTAATGCTGCAGGATGTGGTTCATCAGGTTTTCAATAAAACATTTGACACCATCTCTCACAGCATCCTCACAGCAAAACTGAGAAAGTGTGGGTTGGATGATCAGGTAATGAGGTTGATTTTCAACTGGTTTCAACTGGAAGAAGGCAGAGAGTTGTGATCAACAGAGCAGAGTCTACTTGGAGGCCTAATGAAAGGCTGAGGGAGCTGGGGCTCTTTAGCTTGAAGAAGAGGAGACTGAGGGCTGACCTCATTAATGTTTACAAATATGTAAAGGGTAGGTGTCAGGAGGATGGAGCCAGGCTGTTATCAATGAAGTCCAATGATAGTACAAGGGGCAACAAGCAAAAGCTGAAACATGAGAGGTTCCAAAAGAATATAAGGAAGAATTTCTTCACTGCAAGGGTGATGGAGCATTGGAACAGGTTGTCCAGGAGGGTTGTGGAGACATTCAAAACACACATTAATGAGTTCTTGTGTGACCTACTGTGGATGGTCCTGCTCTGACAGAGGGATTGGACTGTCTGTTGAGGTCCCCTCCAGAACTTGAGATTCTGTGATTTTGTGATTCTGAGTAGAGAGGAACATTAGATATTTAAGGTTTTTGTGACATAACATGTTCTAATGAAGTTGAAAAGAGCAATATTATTATTAAGTTGCTTCATAACTGTTTAGAAAGCCAGGTCCATAGATAATGTTATCTATGAATCTTTTGGTATTCTAGGTAAAGCAAAATAATCAGAGTATAAAGACAGAGACAGTCCTCATCTAAAAGATGCAACAAGTATTAACTAGGCATTTGAAACTATTTCAAGTTGATGTTCTGAAACAGGAAATGTAACAATAGAAACTTAGGTCTTCTGAATCCTAGTAAATTATTTTTTAAAAAAGTGAAATTTCACTCTGATTTCTTGAAATATGCCACATCTCCTAAGGGGAAGGTTATACCAACTTATGAAGGTTAGATCAACATTCATTATAACATTAAGATTTACTTTCAGTTGATTGGCAGTGGATTTTCCTTCTGCTCATCCTGCCAATTTAACCTTAAAAACTGAAAATCAAGATTTTCTTTAAGCAAATTGCTGACAAGGTAAGATTTATCAGGACAGCTTCTGCCTTCATTTATACACAAATGATAAAGTTGCTTAAAGATGTCTCCCACTATCTATTCTGACTTTTGCCTGACCCTCTTACTTTGATAAGATTTCATAGGTGCCTCAAATCAGAAATTTGTAAACTAACCTCTTGAGATACAAGAAGATACAAAACAATCTAGAGACAGCTCTGTTCTGTCAGTAAGACAAGCATACAACATAGTGAGTATATTTAAAGAACAGTGAAACCTGAATAAGTGTTCAACTTTCATTTAGTCACTGTTGAGAATATACTGTTTCTCTAGGACTCTGTCAGAAAATTTTTCGTGTCCTGCTCATCCAGAATCAAAAGATGTCTGTCTCACTGAAATATGTTTCCTTCAGCTTTGTACATACTATATATTGATCACATGTAATCTATCTTTTAAGTAGGTGAATCTGAATGCCTGAATAAAGCTGCCAGTCTACAAATAATAATGTGAATCCTATAAAAAATGTTGTAATCAGAGCAAATTGCTTTATAGTAATGCATTCATTGTTTTGAATATCTTCTGGAATATCAAAGTGCAAAATTTTGCATTAAAAGTAATGCTGCAATGTAATGTTAGGTTTCGAAGGATATAAAAAACGTAAGTCCAAATCATTAATGTTTTTATCATATTGAATCATTACCTTAAGATAATTTTCAAGGTAAAATGCTATAACAGATTTGCAGGTTAGATGTTATTATGTATGAACTGAATTTAAGAATCAGAATAAGTAAATAGTTCAAGTATAATTTAAGAAACTTTGTGTTGTGTAAAATGAATAGCCTACCAATGAACTCAGAATTAAGGAGCTAAACTTTACACCATGGTCTTTGTAGTTGTAGTAACTAAACTTGTCTTAAGTTCATATCTGAAATACATGCCTCATTATTATTCATATGCTGTATTTTCTTTTTCAATGCAAAGTTGCTCGCAATATGGAAAAAAAAAAGAATCACAGAATCACAGAAAGGTAAGAGTCGGAAGGGACCTTTAGAGATCATCTAGTCTAACCCTTCTGCAGAAGCAGATTCACCTAGATCAGGTCCCACAGGAAAGCTTCTAGGTGGGTCTTGAAGACCTCCAATGAAGGAGACTTCACAGTCTCCCTGGGCAGCCTGTGCCAGGGCTCCATCACCCTCAAAGTAAAATAGTTTTTTTAATATTTAAATGGAACTTTGTGTGTCCCAGCTTCATCCCATTACCCCTTGTCCTATTGCTAGCTACAATAGAAAAAAAGGATGTCCCAACCTCCTGTCATCCTATACTTGTATAGAATGTACTTGTCATTTCTATACTTGTAAATATTATGAGATCCCCCCTCAGTCTCCTCTTCTCTACACTAAACAGCCCCAGTTCCTGCAGCCTTTCCTCATAAGGAAGATGCTCCAGTTCCCTGATCATCTAGGTGTCCCTGCGCTGGACTCTCTCCAGAAGTTCCCTGTCTCTCTTGAGCTGGGGAGCCCAAAACTGGACACAGAACTTCAGATGAGGCCTCACCAAGGCAGAGTAGAGGGGGAGGAGAACCTCCCTTGACCTGCTAGACACACTCTTCTTGGTGCATTGCAGGGTGCCATGGGCCTTCTTAGCCATAAGAGCACATTGCTGGCTCATGGTTAGTTTATTGTCAAGCAGAGCTGCTCTCCAGCAGTTCAATCCCCAGCCTGTACTGGTGCATGGAGCTGCTCCTCCCCAGCTGCAGAGCTCTACACTTGTTCTTGTTAAACCCCATGAGGTGGCTCTCTCCCCAACCCTCATGCCAGTCGAGATCCCGCTGAATGACAGCACAGCCTTCTGGAGAATCAGCCAGTCCTCCCAGTTTGGTGTCATCAGTGAACTTACTGAGGGTACACTCTGTCCTCTCATTCAGGTCATTGATGAAGATGTTGAACAAGACTGGCCCCAGAATCGATCCCTGAAGAACTCCACTGGCCACAGGCCTCCAACTCGATTCCGTGCCATTGATCACCACCCTCTGGGCTCTATCATTCAGCCATCTCTCGATCCACCACATAACCCAGTCATTCAAGCCACACTATCTGAGCTTTCTGATGAGGATGTTGTGGGAAACAGTGACTTGATGAAGTCAAGGTAGATGACATCTGCTGCTATCCCCTCATCTAGCCAGCCAGTTATGCCCTCATAGAAGGCTATCAGGTTGGTCAAGCAGGATTTCCTCTTGGTGAATCCGTGTTGACTCCCCTGGATGCCAGAATGACAGAACAGTATGCCAGAACAGTACCACATGAAGCAGAAAATGATACCTTGTTTGTTTCTCAGCTATGATAAGAGGATTTCACTAGAGCAGTTGAAGATAGCTCCATTCTTTCCGCTTCCTAAAAATAAAATGCTATCAAGAAAGTAGTCTTCCTCCGATTACAGACTAGAAATATGTCTTGCAAACCCAAATTTTAAGAGGCTTCAGAATGTTTCTGCAGACATAAACTATTTGTGAAAATGTGGCATTTTCTTAATAGAAATTCTAATCAAATCAATCCATTTTTCCTAATGTCAAAACACTTGGTGGAGTAACGTGCTTGTCTCATTTTTTTGTGGTGGAAATTGTCCCTACTTTGCCTTCTGAGCAATTTGCCAAGGCTACTGCCTCTATATATTTGCAGGTAAAAGCTTCAAAAGCAGTAGTTGCTAAAAGAAAAAGGCTGTGTTTGTCTCTCTATTCTTTTATCAAATACGGTATGAGGAAAAAAGTTGTGTCTCTTCCCCTTCCAATAGACAATTTCATAACAGTAAATAAAAAAATATTCTGGAAAGGAATTAAGAATAATTAAGAATAGATGAAAAATGTTACTTTTAACAAAACTTTCCCTTACAAATTAGTGATTTGTGCAAAAGCAAATAATTCATAACATATAGGCAAAATTACTTCACTGAAATCATGATGATTTACAAAACTCGTCATTCTGATCTTCATACAAAAGATAACAGGAACATTTATTTGTACATACCTAAAGGTTCTCTAGTTTGAGAACAAGGCACAAGCAAATGAAGAGATCCTCCATGGTGAAAATGATGATTTAGACCTGCAGTTGTTCTGCAAAATACATTAATCTTTTTTTTTATTCAAATTATTTTCAAAGCCCCTGGGAAATGGGAACTGAACATGTCTATGAAAGTGTTATGTTGTGGTTTTGGCCCAGGCAGGAGTGTAGAGCCACGAATAGCTCCTCGCTTGTTCACCATCCTAGTAGATGTGAAAAAGTAACTGAGGGCCTTCGGAAACCCCTAAAGACAGGGAGGGCTCACTCCCCACTCAGAGTCCCAGGTGAAACAGACAAGATTACTTGACTTGAGAAAGAAAATGAAAATTTAATCCACCACCAATTAAAAATATAACAAACAGAAAAAAACCACAGAGTGGGACAATGATGAAGGATACAACCAGGCCTTTAAGATCACCTTTCCCTCACTCTTCCCCTCCTCCCAGGCTCAGACATCTGATCCTGATTTCTTTACCTCATTCCCCACTGAGAAGCCCAGGGTGGCAATGAATGGTGGGTGCAGTCAGTCCTTTCCCAATGACTCCTGCCACTTGTCTCACCTCAGGGCAGGAAGATTCCTCGCCAGCCCTCTCTGTTCCAGTGCAGAGTTTCTCACATGCTGGGTAGTCCTGCATGAACCCATTCAATGTGCATTCATCCTGAGAGCTGCAGCTCCTCTCCATCTCCTATGTAGGTCTCCTTTGCATCCCACAGACACTCCAGCAAGTCTTGCACCACAACCACCTCCTCACACAGTCTCCTGCTCATCTACAGATGGTCACCCTCCTTGATATGAAGTCCTCATTCAGAATCAGTCACTATAGCATGGAGCCCTCCGGGAGCTCCTGGTGACTATCAGTCTCATCTTTTCCTTCTGCTGCTTGCAGGGAGACAGCTGCAAGGTGAACTCTAGTCTGGCATTCCTCCTTCCTTCTTCCTCTGACTGTAGGATCCATGTAGTCTGTTGTACCACCTTTCCACCTTCTACACTACAGATTCACTTAAATTTTGATCACAGAGGCACGTGATTGGCCCATCCAGGCCAGATGTGAGTTCAACTCAGCCAGGGGAAGTTTCGAGAACTTATGGAGACCAGCACTGAAAACCTCTCTCCCTGTTTCCAAGTAAAAAAAGTGACTCCACAAAAACCCATCACATTTTGTGTATTAGAAGTAACTTCACTTAGAAGTATACTCTTAGAAATATATGTATAGAATGTTTTTTCCTCACAGAAGCACTTAAATAAACGTGTATTAATATAAATAAGGATATACAAAGCAAAAAAAAAATCTTGTGGTGAAGGTGGAAAGTGATTCAGTCAGATGAGGAGGAGACATATCATCCTTATTTTACCTTACCTTTAAGTAAATGGAGTATACATTTCATTTCACTTGTGTCATCTGACAATTTGTTCTTTATCAACATTCTAAATACTTTCATATTCAAGTGTCTTTCATCCAGACTAAGTGTGATTATAACACCTGGATAATACCAGTGTTTTTTTACTGAAGTACAGAGCAGAGTTTACAAGGTATGCACCCAAGTTTTATAGCATATTTCTCATACACTCAGAGGCTAAGAGTGTACACCTGTTTAAGATGTCTGAGACAGTGGGTAATAGTGCACCACAGAGGACAAGAGCATCATATTGTAATCAAGGTTGCTGTCTGGAGTGCTGGACGTGTCCATCCTTGAAGGTCGAATATCTCAGCATCTTTTCTGGATTCTGTGAATCCAAAGCATCTTGATTTGGAGGATCAAATATTCCAAGCATGTCCTTACTAGAGGTGGAAAAATTCCTTTTTTGGATTGATAATGCATTTGATTAGTCTTGCGGTTTGGGCTAGGCTAAAAATGTTTGCATGTTCATGATGAATTCAGCAACAAATAAGAAATTTAATTTGTAAACTTTAATAATTTTATTTTTGAAATAAAATTAATTAAAAGGTTTATCAACAAGGTAATACTTAGATAAACTAAAATTTTAGAAATACTGAAGTGTTTTGTACTATTGCTCAGTTCTGATTTGAATTTTTTAAAGGGATTTTTTTTTGACAACAATTTTTTTTTCAAGGAGGGAGTAAAAAATTCAGATAAAATAGCTTTTATCCTCAAGTAAAAATGGTACATGAAGCAAACTGTCTTAGCATTCTTACCTGATACTATTCGAATACAAAAGGACAAATATTTTCTCAGCGTAAAGACTAAGATAGCCCCTTAGCCTGAAGCACAGTGTTTAAACAGAGTTCAGGAAAATAATCTCAGCAGAAGAATATTTGTTGAAACTGGAGAATTGAATTGAAATTGTGAATCTCAGTCCCCTAAAGCAACTCAAGATATCCTGTCATCTTTTGAATCATGATTTCAGAATGAGCTGTCTTTGGATAAGCTATTTATACACTCCTGTTCACACAAATTGGGCTAAGTACTAATCCCTTGCTATAAAAAAATATATATTGATACTCCAGGATAGCAGCATACAATCATTGCCACTTCACTGTTAAAGTCCTAACTTCCATGACAAACAATAAACTCTGCAGCTGGTGATAACAGCAGTACAACACATCTTTAGTTTCTTTTTTGGCTGTTTTGTTGTTTTCAAGGGAACAAATCTCACGTTCAAGTTTGTATGAATGCAATTTTGTACTTGTTCTTCAGCCATAACTGTGATTAAAAGTTTCCTATGTCCTTTATGTTGTTCCATCATCACATGGAAATTGGCACTCTTACGCAATGGAATTTGCTGTAAGTTAGCACTTCAAAAAATGCACACAACCTTGTAAGGTAGAAACAGAGAGGTGAATAGGCCTACATTTTTTTTTAAGAATCTCTTTGCTTTTTTCTTATGCTTCTAAGTATCTTTCCAAAACACACTTTGGAATAATTGTAGCTCCAAGACCTTGTTTAATATTATTTCTCAAAAGTGTTCAGCATAAAAAACCCCTTTGTTCAATCATTGTACTTTAGTTATTTCTGGCTATGGCTTTTATATCTCTACTCTTAGTATTAATTAGATTTTGTAATTCACATGTATTGATATTGCTTAATATCATATCCTGCAAGAGTGTTATTTCAGAGAAGGACACAGTTTCCTGGTGTTTTACCAAATGCTGTGGGGCAGGCGGAAAGGACACAAACACCAATGGAAAGATAAATTTTACTGTCTATTTTAAAATGTTACAGAAAATAAGATAGAGCGTTCAGTTACAACAATAAGCTTACAACACTCTTATTTCTAAGCAGCAAGGAGAATAAGTAAGTTAATGCACCTCTTTCGATTTATCAAAAAGGAGAAGCATATTTTATGGATGGTTCATGGTACTCTTTTCTTTAAAAGAGGTATGAAAGCAATTGAAAAAATATCTTTTTTTTTTTTAATTGGTGAGTAGAATATCTAGTAAAACCATAATGAGATTTAGTTTTCATTAACAGAAACAGAAGAAAACTTTGAAAATTACGATAGTATTTCAGATAGTATTTCTTTGTGAATGAGATAGTAATTATTGTTTTGTTTATTTTAGCTCAGGAAAATGTGCAGTTTCATGAGACCTTCAGTGTTTATAGCACAAAAGATGTGATTAAACATGACTGTTCTTATGACTGGTAGGTTGATGTGGCTTTTTCATTCCTAAATTCTGAGCACATACTTAAGTATCTGCCTTATATACACAATGGACTCACAAATAAAAGATAATCACCTAATATGTTCAATAAAATCAAATGCAGAATAAAATTAAGAGTGAAATTGAGAACAGATTACCTGAAATGAGAAAAATCAGAATATATTTCAAGCTAGGTTGTGGGAGGGGAGGGAGGCAGGAAATCAAGTAGCTATTTGCTATACTAGTCTACAAACTATCTAGGAGCTGCTATACATCTTATATATGCACAAATTTTCCAAACAACTTCATCAAAATTTTATGTAAGAAACATTCTCCCAGGTTTAACATGGGAACTACTTTGCCAGGAAAGTAAAGGGTCTCTTATCACAGTCCTGAAGTCACAGCCTATAGCATCTTTTATTTGTTAAAGTATTTTAGTTCCTGGAAAGTGAAGTTTGTCGTGGCTTCCTGTTACAGGGATCCATAAAGGCCTGAGATTATGCTATGCTTTAAATTTAAAGTCTCCACAGTTACTATGGTACTTATTGCCAATCTCTATGTCTTTTTAATCTCCCTTCTGTTGGGTGAAATTAAAAGAGAAAGAAGAAGCAGTTAAAGATGTTTTCAGCGTTTGCAATATGCATTTTTACTGTTGAGGAGGTGACATTCCTACTGCCTGCAGAGAAGTTTTTTATTGATGTTACACTTATCTGGATCTGTGGAATACCAACTATATGATTTTTAGAAAAAAAACAAAACAAAACAAAACAATCCAGAGCCAAAACCATATAGTTCTAATACTAGAGTAAAAAATACTCTCTCCTTCTCTTTACACTGCCAAGGAAGTCTCTACATTCTTGAATATGATTAATTGTTTTTCAGTACGGATATTTAAAGAACCTTTTCCACTTCAAGCTCTGTTTTCCATAAAATACTTATGTTCAAATAAAATACTTATTATACTTAACATAACATATACTTAACATAAAATACTTATGTTCATTTATTCAATGATTTGTGTCATGTTGTGTTATGTCAGTCAAGGCAAGGAGACTGAAGCAAAGACATGTGACTCATTAACTACTAGAGAATTCAGCAACAAACATCAAAACCCAAATCTCACTGGCTTATTAAAATAAATTGTTTTTTAATCTTGGAAATAGTGTTTTCCAACCTGTTTCTATAAAGGCAGAATGTTTTCAAATGGTATTGGCACAGTTTATGGATTGCTCTGACTTTTTTCTTTTTTGTTTTGAAATGCTTAGTATGTCTCTGATTGCACAAAACATCATTTAAACGTTTGACTCTGAAACTTTATTTTATTTTGGTATAAAGTACAGTAGATACTTTAGTACCTTGTAACAGCGGAAAAGACATCTAAAAGTAACTATTTCTATGTTAATATGGAAGAACAGCTTCTCATCTCTAATTGTGACTTCTAAAGTATTTTCTAACTAGGAACACTATCAGAAGGGAAGAGAAAGCAGCAGAAAAAAAGAAACCTCAACCATAACATTTAAATTACTTAACACTAAACCAGAGAAAAAATTTCAGAAGAATAAATTATTTTAAAACTATTCATTGTTCAGAAAGATATCAGTGTTATCATAACCTACATATAAATTAAAATGGTTTAATATAGTGTACACAATGAGTTAGCTAGGGTTTTTGGTTAATATTCTAATTTAGGATTCAGCAAATCACAGTTCATCAGATTTCTTCTTTTATTACCACTGCAGTCATGGTTTTTTTTCCAGGTGAAGCTAAGCCACTTGAAGAGATTGTTCTTCTCAGCCACTCTTCAGCAACTTATGGATGAAGGTCACCTTCACCGCTTTCATCTTTCAAGTGTAAAAGTTCCTGTTTCACTTCCATTAAAATGATCTGGTTCAACTTCTAGATGCAGCATGTTCAAACTTGACTCTCTTTGATGAACTAGGTTAGCATTGCCTATATTCTTAAATGTACTCTGACAGCTGAGAAGGTAGCAATTTCTGGTCTGGTAAGGTTAATTGAAAGTGAGATCTTGCCCAATTCAACTGTATTTGTCTGAGGTATCCTATTGACTTGCTTTGGTTTGTCAGTGTAAAGTGCAAGCTGTTGATGGGAGAAATTAATCTATTCTGTGGCTGTGAAGCATCTAATAGGACTTTTCTATTGTTTGAAGATTTTTTGCATTTCTATATGGATAATAAAACCCCAGAAAATGAACATAAAATTGATAACCCCCTGAAATGTGATACCTTACCACTTAAATTATTAGTTTTTTCTATTATATCATAGCAATTGTATCACATCGTTTCTGTCAGAAGCTTGATTCATTTTGCTATGTTCCAACACAATTAACATTGTTTTTTCAAGTCATATGATGATGTAATTTATGTCATTTTTTTTCTGCTCCAAATGAGACAGATTCAACAAGAACACCTGCAATAGTTAGCATTCTCAAAAAATCTATCATTTTAATTGGAAGCTGTGCAGTTATACCTGAACTCTGCTAATTTTAATTGAAATCGGTATTTGAGAAAAGCAAGACTATGTTAACTAACTCCTTAAGTAATCTCAGAGGACAAGATAAAATAATTTTATAAAACCCCCAAAAAAGGACAAGAATATTTTTTTTACCAGAATATTTTTTGCTGTGACAATAAAGGAAGATAAGTTGAGAGAGCAGAAAGAAAGTAGGAACAGGCAAGTATTTTGCAAAATACCAGGTTTTGAAGAAAAAGACACAAACAAGGAAGAACATGAGAAGGACTAATATTGGATTGCCAACATATTCAAGGCAAAAGAAAGCCTCATTTGAATTTTCTTGCATAACACATACTTTTATTACAATAAATGGGAGAAAAATAAAGCCTTTCTCAATCACCTAAATACTATTTTACAAAACTAAACGGATTTGAAATTATACTAAGTGGTAAGTAGAGTTGACTGGAGATGTATGACAGTAGATCTCTTTCAGTACTTAATTTGGCTCTTATAGTTTATTTTTTTAAAGTGTTTTTTTTTGTTGTTTGGTTGTTTTGTTTTGTTTTGTTTTTTCCGTATTAACCTTTTTTTACATTTATTCTTGGATGCTTGGCAACCAAGAAAATATTACGATGCAACAGATTGAGTAAGCGAGAACACTGCATAGTTGTACCTAAGGGAAATTTCTTTCCTATAGTTGGTTTAAATTAAAAAATGCCATGGACTTAATTTACCAAGGCATTGAAGACACTTTAGTCTTCTGAGTAGTTTTACTGACCTCAGCTGACACTGTTATCTCACTGTTATCCTTTCCCACAGAGGAACACTTTTCTTTGTAAAGAACTTTAATTTATAATGGCATGTAGCGCTTTAGATTTCTTAGATGTGCTTCTGGAATGTTATGTAGTGATTCTTCCCTCTCATCGAAAACAGATAAGTCTATTGTATAAATATATAGTCTCGGTCTGGCATCTTTATATGTGAATTGGAAAAAGACTTATGTGAAAAAGGAATCTTGCAAAGCTGAGTTAAAGGATAAAATTTTAGTACTGTTGGAAAATCCTAAGGCTCCTTATGCAGAGACTTGTAAATTTACTAGTGCTTCAGTAAGCTTAGCTTTTTCAACAGTAGTCTTCATATTTTGGACTGCGTTCTTTCTATTTTAAAACTCATGTTAACAAGTTGTTCTTTAAACTGCATCCACTCAGAGAAGAAATAAAAATGAATTCTTAACTAACTCATTTAAGTAGATCTTCACTCTGAAGTCAAAATATTGATGAAATAGCCATATAAATGTTGAAGCAGCAATTTTATGTGGAGTGGTTGCTACATAAAACATATCAAATATCCAGAAGTACATGTTTTCCATGATATATAATTATAACTACTTGTATCTCATATAAATATTTTAAAGAACAAAATGCAGAATCTTCTATAACACCAAAAGATTCAGAAATTGTTCAAGGCTTCAAAGCGTGTTCTGCTGCATAAAACAAGGAGTGAAAAGGGTAGATTTAGAGTGTAATATTGGTCTTCCATCTGATGTCTTGAAGTTAGTTTTGCATGCTTTTATGCTTAGTGTAACTCCTAAACTTAAAATAAGCTCATGTCCTTTCACATGGTAGCCAGATGGAAATTTCTCTGTGGTAGAACTGTTCCTAGATATGACAACCATTCTTAAATTTGTGGAATACAGTACTGTGTGCATCTAAATAAGTCCCCAGAATCAAGATCACTGTCTCTCACACTGCATTAATGCAAGAAACGTATGTGGTGATACTTTATTTTGGCTTCACAGCTTGATGAGTCAAAAACTATTTCCTAGGGCTTCAGAGACAATCTCAACCCCTGGTGCATTCATACTGAATATTTCTGTAGATGTTTCCGTCAAGTTCTGTATTGCATGAATAGACTGCAATTCTAAAGTGTTTCTTCATCCCAAAATCTACCAGCTCAGAAATACTGCCACATGTGTTGATGTGCTGAAGAAACTAAATAAAGAAGGATAGCATCAAAGGTATCATGCTGATATGTAATTCTGAGACGGGGCAAAGCACAGGGAGTAATATGTATTTGAATTGGTATCTGGTATTGTGAAGAGAACAGGCATTACAAAACAGCTTACACCTGAATGCTCTAAGGGTGGATATGGCAGAAATTGGTCACTAGGAAATCCATTAACATGGATATGTAGGCAAGATATCACAGATGCCGGCACCTCTATCACCTGGACATAAGTGTTTCTAAGATAAATGAAACCTGAGGAAAGTCTCATTGTTCCTCCTTGATGCAGTTACTGTACACTTCAAAGTGAGGTGTGTGATGAGCTACAGAAAGTATTATCTGGAAAATATCCCAGGAGAAAAAAAAAATCAATTCAGTTAATTAAGGCACATTAATATCTTCAGATCATATATTCATACATCTCATTCTAGTCCTTCAAGGAAGAGTTTTAAAAAGACATTTTCTTTCACCTTCTTGAGTATCTCTCAGCTAAATAAGATGATTGCAGGAGGCCACAACAATTCCATTATTAACCTAATAATTAAAAAAAAAAAAAAGAGACAGCAGACATTTTGTTTGTTACTTCAGAATATTGGACAGACAAAAACCTGCCTGCTTCTCTAACAGGAATGAAATTTCTCTTTGATTGCAAACAAGTAGTGAGTAAGCACAGGTATGACAATGGCGTCAGTTGTTTAGTGGATGACACTAAGCAAGATTATAGAGCACAGAACAGAAAAACTGCTGACATGTTTTCTTAATTCTTTTCAATTGTACAATGTTGCTCAAATGAAACATAGTAAAATGTTCTGTATGAAGGACTATGATTCTAGTTTATCATTCTATTAGGTGACATAAAAATGAATCTGATCATATTTATAATGGTTATAATAGTTGAAATATATAATTGAAATTGATAAGTAGGTAGAAATCATCAATCACTTCTCATAAAAACAGATTTTAATAATATGCTACTTCTTTCATTACTTAACAGCTCTTAAAAATTTTCCATATCTACTCATCTTTTTTTGTTGTGGGCAGAAAATATTTGTTAACAGTATGTTCGAGGCAAAATTATTGAGATTTAAATTATGACATACATCTACCTTAGTGTCACCTATACCTTATGTGTGCAAGCAACAACAAATTCTTACATCATCTTAAATAGACAAATTAATCTATTTTAAATGGTTTAAGCAAAAAAAAAAAAAAAACCTGTTAAAAAGAGTAATGTGATCAGAGTAACTCTTCCAGGGCATTAAATATTTATGGAGTTTGAATGGTTTTGCCTGGGCCAGGTTTTTAATAGTAGTGGGGCCAAAGAGGTGGTTTTTTTAAACAAAGATCTGACAGAAGGTTCCCCTGTAGTTTGGAGGGCTTATGCCAGTCAATACTAAGATGGACTCACTGTTGACCAATGCCTGGTCAATTAGTGATTGAGGTAATGCCTCTGTGAATAATGTCTTTGAGAAGGGGAAGAAGTAGCTGTACAGTGTGAAACTGCAGCAATAGGGAGTGAGAATGTGAAAATATCTCCACAGACACCAAGGTCAGTGGAAAAGGAGGGGGAGGAATTGCCTAGGCACTGGAAGAAAGAGTACCCTGTGACCTGTGATGAAGACCATGGTAAGGCAGGTTATGCCCCTGCAGTCCACGGAGGCTCCTGGAGAGATCCACTTGTAGCCCATGGAGGACCCCACACCAGAGCAGGTGGATGCCTGAAGGAGGCTGTGACTCTGTGGGAAGATCACCCTGGAGTAAGTTCCTGGCAGGACCTGGGAATCCATGGAGAGAGGAGCCCATGCCAGAGTAGATTTGCTGTCAGGACTTGTAATCCTGTGAATGACTCAGGCTGGAGCAGTCAGTATCTGAAAGACTGTTCTCCCAGTGGATGATCCATGTTGAGGCAGGATGTGAGGAGCTATCCCCAGGGGAGGCCTCATGCTGGAGCAGTTCATTACAAACTGTAGCCCATGAGAAGGACTCAGGCTAGAGAAGTTTGTGAGGTACTGTCTCCCGTGGGGAGGGACCCTACAGTGTAACGGTGGGAAGTGTGAGGAGGCCTCCCCCTTAGAAGACACAGGTGGGACAGTTGGCCCCATCTCACCAAAGCTCAAAGTGTGCTTACATTAATACACCTGCCTAAATACAGGCATATACAGTAAGTAGCATATAGTAAAGTGCAGTTTCTAGCAACACAGCTGCAAATTCACAGTGTTATCGCTACATTTTACTTTCACAATCGTGAACTACATGTAATACGTTAATTTTCAAGTTTGCACGATAACTTGTTCTGTTTATTGATAAGAAAAAGAATATTTCTTAAACTTGAAAGTAGAGAAACATATACAACCTTTGACTAATATTTAAAAACCCTTGTGTGTTTATTCAGTAACAAATGGAATGTAAAATGGTCAAAATTCAGCTCCTAATGTTTTTTCCAGCTCTTTCTACTCTCAATTTTCTGTCACCCACTCTAAATCAGTTTATGTATAAATTCAGTTTATAAATTTAGTTTATAAATTTAGTTTGTAATCTGAAATTCAACTTTCAGTCGCTGGTTTTTAAGTTTGCAAGCAATTTTGAATTGTATTAACTTTTCTTCTATAATGTCTGGACTTCCTATATATGAGTGTTTAAAAGAATCATCATCGAGGTTTTCTTCCTTACTTTCTCTTTAAATAATGGTTAACATAGTCTTAAAGAAATATCAGAGAAAATAAGTTATAGGACAAAACAATAGAATTATTATTACTTTTTATGGTTTTTTATTTGGTTTCGCCCTATTAAACCTGGTTGAGTATCAGTGTTAACACTTCAGTTGTTATTGCAGAAATTCCATCTACGTGACAAATGACATCTATTTTGCCATTAATTTCTGTGCCAGTAACATTGTCACGAAAAATGCAATTAAAATAATTGCTCATATTCCTGAAGAAGGATGACATCTTAAGGCTTTTGACAATGCCAGTTTCCCTTGAAATGGGTTTTGTTATGGACATGATTTTAATACATCTTTACTCACAGTCTGTCAGCTCAGACACAGTACTGGACCAGTATGGTTATCAAAGTCAGGTCTACATCCATACTGCATCAGTTACAGACAGAATTCATCTATTTTGGTGGCTCCATTACTAATATTTGGATGCTTTTCAGCGTATTCTAAACTGAATGAGAAGATTAATATTCTCATTCAGTTCTTAGGGAAAAATTAAGAATCTCAGAACAAGGATACAAAAAAATCTGCAAATTGACAAAGAAAATACTGTAATCATAGTAGAAATAATACTAATACTAATACTAATACTAATGCTAATATTAATACTAATATTAATACTAAGTATGCTTAATTATCCATCTCAACATATTTGAAAAGTTTACCACTTCTTTTATCATTGTCATTTGTCAGTACTTCAATCATGCAAAGTCAGAGTGGCTTGCAGGAGTGGTTTTAAGAAACAACAGCGAAAAAAATAGACTATTCATTTCCTTCAACTTGGAAAATCACTACATTTTGTGATATTTCTGATTGATTTAGCAAGCAGATATTCTACAAACTTGGAGAATTATTATCTAAACGAGTGCTACATTTTCCTCCTGTCTAAGAGGATAAATGTAAAAAATCTCCTATGGTACTGAATTTCCTCATAGATTTGATTGTTTAACTATTATCATTTTTAAGTTTTACAGTTGCTAAAAAAACACCAGTCTCTACTACTTTATTTTTAATTTTGAATTTTCTTTGCGTATGGAGGAAATACATGGTACAAAATACCTCCTGAGTCAGCTTTCAGTATAATTGCAAGACTGCTTTGTAAAGAGTACAACTTCAGCAGTGACTTTTCAAAAGTATACTTTATACACCTCTTCTGTGATCAACAGTATTCCCTCTTCATCCCCTGCCTCTACTCTGATTTCACTTAGGAACTGAAACTATCCATTGGAATTAAACTGTTGTGTTTTTAAAGCTGTTTTCCTTTGAAAACGTTGATGCTTAGATGTCAGAGATGTTTAGCCCTTGCACTTTTAATAATGGGATTTTAGGTGAGGAGGTTATGCAAGGCGCACCACACCATTCAATTACCCTCTGCCATGGGCTGTTGCATCAACAGTAGTGCTATTAACTGGATGGAACAGTCCAGTCTGCAAGTGAGAAGGAAGCTAGTGTACTGACAGTGTCAAGACATTAAATAAAATGTGTTCTAAACCAAAGCAAACTTACTATTAACAATGCAGATTTGGGTTAAGGAAAAATAAAAGCACCAACAAGATTAAAAAGAAGTGCTAAATGAGTCAATAAAGTATTGTTTACAACTATGCAGAAAGAGTTATCCAGTTCCTAGAATGTATCAAAGATGAAAAAGAGTTTAAAAGAAGAAGATAAGTAAAATATTTTTATTAAAGAAAGTACATTTTTTTACTATTTTCAAATTTTTAGCAATTTATTTAGGATAATTGTTATGAGCATTAGATTGTCCAAAATATTTAGCCTTTTTTGCTGTATACATTGAATAGAATAAGTTTGAAAACATTAATTAAATAGAGTTTAATTAGTTAATGGCATTTTTTCAAGAAGGATTCTCTGTTTATTTTCAATAGATTTAGTCTGAAGGTATGAAGTGTGATATACGATTTGAAAGAAAATAGAAGCATTTTGTTTCTTTTAAAGAGATCTGATCATTACTCTTTATCATTGATGAATAAATTTTGTCTTAAGATTTAGCATTAGAATAACTAATATTGAGTATGTTTTATTATGCAAAATAAACTGTTCCACTTGGGAAATTATGTATAGTCAAAAGTTTCGTTTTTAAGAATATACTTTCTGGAGTACAAAAAAAAAGTCTGTATATTAAGTATGCAGAGAAGTTATATTACATGTTTGTCTGCTAACTTCACAGCAGAGACTGTTTGTCTCATCCATTACACAATTTCCAAACAGCAGCATTGAATGAGCTCTCTGTAAGTTTATTTACAAGTAGGTATATGATAACTACATAGTAAGAAATAAAATCACCTATGTGACTATGTATATGTTCCGCTTTTTTTAAATGGGAAAGACAGAAAATCTTTGATATCCAGAAAATGAAATTATGTCAGATTTAGAAAACTCTTCATGGAGGGAGATTTTAACTTCTTCAAAATTAAATGGTGCTTGATCATGGTCTAAAACTGCTTGCAGCTGTAGAAAAATATCTGATACTATAAAGTCCTTTAATGTTTCAGACAAAAACATAGAAAAAATTCTGGAAGTGAAAACCTCTGAAAGTCCAGAGTATTAAAAGTTATTTTACCATCAACCTTTATAACTACTTATTATTACTGTGTCATTTATTTGAGAGGTTTCTTGCCTATCGCCAAGAAGATACCTACTTCCCAGACATCCTGGAAAAGTCTTTCAGTAGAGGAAGCATATGTCACAATCCCACTTATAAAGATTTGGTCAGAGGCAGCAGACACAACTGACAGAAGTATAATATGAAATGCTTCTCCTACAAACGTTTTTAAAAATTTCATCTCATGGGGTGTAGATGACTCTTCCTCTAGATGACAACAGACTTGATCTCCCTTTGTATGCCTTAGGTGTCTTGGTTACAATTAAAAGAAATGCATCCTTTAGTGTATGTTATGATAACTTCTATGGTTCCATTCTTCATGTCCCCAGTTTGTATATATTTTTCTCTCCCACGTCTTCTGCCACTCCCAAAGTAATTCAAGAATTGAAATGATTTGTTAGCTTACACAGGAAATATTTAAATCTTTTTTTCACTGTATTATTGATGTTTTTTACCTCTTTGGAACTGCTGCTCCTCTAGCATAAAACATTTTTTCTTTTACTTTGAATAAATTCTTAGTAAAATATCAACCTCTTGTAGAAAAATGTTGTTCTAGTCCCTTTCTTGGGAAGTAGTGTATACATTTAGGGATGTAACTTTTTAATATATGGAGCCTAAATTAGTAGCTCGTTGCAAACAAGTTGCTAAAGAATCTCTTCTAATCATGTTGCTCCAATAGGTCTTCACTGACAGCAGGGAAGGGAATAATTAACCAAGATTTACCCGAGAGTTTTTTCTTTACCATCAGAAAGTGTTTTTAGGACCTTAATTTACCTTAAAACTCCTTCTACATTTTCTCTATTTTAAATTTAAGGAGGTGATTTAATTTTTTTCTGTCTAGATCCCAGTATAAATAACTTCACAGAAAGCAACTAGTTAGCTTGCTAAGATAGTTCTGTTCAACTGACTTGAATTACTCCTTTGACACTACTGAGAGGACTGGCTTCTTATTTCTATTTTCTACTCCTCTTGGAGAACAGATTTGATTAAGATAGAAGTAAAATTTGCTAATAATGTTGTTTATTATTGCTTAAAGAAGAAATTAAGAAACACTTTTATGCATATTTGATCAAAGACAGTCACGGATTTTTTACGAGTCATTGATTTTTTTTTTTTTTTCAATACATTTTGTACAGAAAACAAGCGATTCACCTAGAGGGAAGAGGAGAAAGAAAATTACTTACACCTACAATTTAACACAGCCACAACAGAAAAAAAAGAACAAGAAAAATAAATTCTTATATATCATGCACACAAAGGTCCTCTTACTTTTATCACCTTATACTCTTTCAGATCTTGATCCAAGCTAGCATGTTTAAGATGAAAAAACTATAGCCTATGATAATTTTCAAGTCTTTACACACATTTCTGTTATTTTGTTAAATATCTATTTATTAAGGTAAAGAGAAGTATGGGAATAATTACATGTAAATTAAAAAGTTAGTAACAAAATCTCCTTAACCACATGATGTATCAAGGGAGACTACTGTGACAAATCTGTGAATGTTGAGTAACTGTATGATTGTCCCTGTTTTCCACTGGGTGGCCTTTTATAAGTTTATCTCAAAAGCTGAAGAGTCAAGAACATTTTTTGGTGGGGAGAAGAAGAAAGTGTGGCAGGTAAGAGAGAAAACTGATTTTGTCTTGATTACTCATTACATCTTTGTGAGCAAAATTGTGTTCCTGAATGTAAGATCTTTTTGAATGAATGTGGAAAGCAACAAGTTTTGATCTAAAGAGTTTAAACCTGCTTTCCTTCAGTATATTCAGCTCATTACTTTCACTGTAAAAATTTAATTAATCAGTAGGTACTCAGAATGTGGCAGTAGGCAGAAGTCTACTTCACTCATTTTGTGATGGCACGTATCATGTATTACTACACAAAACAGCTGATTTCAGGTTATTCTTAAGTGATGCTGCTAAAAGTGTAGCTTCTTCAGCAAAATATAACACAAATAATACTTAAGCAGTCTAATTTTGATGTAATAAAGAGCCGTAAATACTTACCAAATAATGGTGAAAACCTTTTTTTTTTTTTTTTTTTTTTTTGCTTAACACACTGTCTGCTATCAGGTGGTCTTGCAGTTATCCTTTTTCATAATATTCTTTAACTCATAATACGCAAATGGTAGTAATCTCAGCAGTTCTGATAGCAACAAATGCTTGGGATCAGACTTAGCCCACTGTGATTTTTGCACATCTGAAAGCTTTGCCAGAAAAAAAAAAAAAAACTCTGTTACTGTCTTAATTCATTTCTTCCTGGAGCTTAAAGGGAATGCCATGATGCCCTTCTACATATGCACTTAGTTGCACTGAAAAAAATTATGTGAATCTAAATCAGACATCCGTGGTGGCAGAACTAGGTGTGATCATTATTTCCGATTAAGAGACAGAGTATCATTGTCTGTTTGCTGCTAGTGTCCAATAGTCAGGATTATAATTAAACTTTTTATGATTTTTTTACAAAAACCTCAATAACTAGTGTGAGCAAAATCAGTATAATTTCTACAGTACTTTTAAAGAAAATGTTAAAAGATGACAAGATATAGACTATTGATATTCTTCTTACATTTAAAAGCAGTATATATGGAACAAAATCTGGTTTCAGGACATAGTAATTTATCTCTCACCAATTTATTGCATAGGATAATGTTCAGGAAGTGAAAATGATAATTCAACTTGCTTGGTGTAAATCTACATTTGTGCTACTAAATTGGAATTCATAGCAACTTCTAGTGAGTATTTCACGTGACAGGCATTTCCAACTGACTTCAAGCATATACTATGTATGTATTCCAATCATGGATGTGTCTATCCAAGTCACTGTTCAACACTGTTTAGGGACGTCACTGGCTCTCAACTGTCCACAACTTCATGAAGCATCACAGAATGAGTTATAAAGTTATTTTTGCTGGGCTATGAAACTTCTTACCATTATTTCAGATTCTATCATCTGAAAAAAAATGTTATAAGTAGTATTTCTGTCTCAGAAAAAAAAAAAAAGATAGATGAAAGATAGGGTGACTACTTAGATGAAAATATCTACTATACAGATCATTACATTTGTCAAGATGAAGCCCAAGCTGTATTTCTGAATTGTAAAGAAACAGCTTTACAATGATGTCACCTACTCAGTTGTGGTCCATTACCATCTTGGATGTAGCATGTAACAAAAATTGAGTTGTTATGTGTAAATTGCTATCTTTTTCCACTAGTATCTTTTGAGACTATTGTAGAAGATTGTACTCTCCTCAAAGCTCTCTTTCTACAACTTATTTTTTTCTTCCCTTTTAAATACAGAAGCCTTTACAATAAGCAATGTTAGCATGAAAAAACTTGTGTACATTGGACTCATTTGCTTTATGGCTGCTGATGTTGACTGCTTGATCAGACTATGATAATGTGAAAATTATGGAGCTTAACTAGCGTACATCTTTAGTTTTTTCTACTATTTCTGAAACCCCTTAACACTATTCTACAAGTTCTCAGTTGTTTAAAATGTTGTCTTTGTTATGAATAGAATTTTAGGGAAGGAAAAAAACTAAAAATAAGAGTAAAGATATTATAAAATCAAGATATGTATCTGTCTTGAATGCTGAATGTAGCTTTGGTTCTTCCATCTCAAAAGGTTAAGCCTGGAAATCACTCATGAGAGAGGGACAAGGATGATCAAAGTTTGGAAGGGTTTTTGTATGAGACATAAGAATACAGGCTACTAAACTAAGCTTGAAAAAGAAATATCCTACATAAAATTAGTAAGAGGTTTCAAAAATAATCACTGGTAAATAGAAAATGATCAAATAATCATATTTCTTCTAGCAGATGATTGAATTAGTATTTGGAAAATGCAGGACCACCCCAAACAAACAAGGAAAAAAATCCCCCATTAAACTCAGCAGTTTTTAGTATTTAATAAGATGTGAAGTTCTCTAGGATTTTGTGGACATTAAATTCTGCTTGGATTTGAAAGGAAACAAGTTGGTGCAGAAAATCCACGGACGTTTGTTATAAAAATATCATTTCTGATTCAGAACACCTCCAACTGTTGAAAGCTGGAAGAGCACTCTCTGTGAGAGATACCATATGGTTTCTGTGTTTCTGTCTCTTCCATAGATATCCACTACCACCCACTGCTGGAAATAGTATACTGAGCAAAATACAGACTGTAACCTAATTCATTATGACTCTTGATGTGAAAAAAAATGTATTAAATTCTTTGTCAAGTTGGTTACTTGCCAAGAACTAAACTGTTTCATACACTCCTTTCCCAATTTACATTTTATTTGGTGTTTCATTTTTCTGTTGTTTTTTTCTTTCCAACAAAATAAGCTGCAATTTATTCTTAAAACAGAGATTGCCATCACCCCAGAATCTGTATGACATGTTTTTCAATGTTAATTCCATCACTTCAATAGGTTTTCTTTTTTTCTGATCTCTCATGTTTTAAAGTTTACAAATTCTATGCTATATCTAAATGGCATACAGTGCTTTTCTATACAGCTTAATTCTAGAATCTTAAGAATTAAGATTCTAGTAGTTGGAGCACTTCAGAATTAGTTATTGTCCAAAAAAAAAAAAACCCAAAAACAAAGAATACATTTTTGTTTGTTGTTTGGTAATGCAAAATGATGCATGGTTTATATTTTCCCTGTGGGGATTTTATTGCTTTTATGGGAATTTTAACTGCTCTACTCTCCTGTTCAAGATTTCTTTTTTTTCTGTTTGATTAGCCTCACTACTAAGTAATGTTCAAAATCAGTTTGAAATATGAAACCTTGTGCAGATCTGTCCTGATGTATAGACTTGAGCACTGTCCTTTTATAATATAAGGGATTCAGGCACTTGTAGAGCACTGTTCCCCATAAGCATGTAGGGCAGCCAGTTATCAATTGACTGATCATACTAATATCAATAAAGAAGGTTGTAACATCACTGAATGTTTGCTTACCTGAGGAAAAGAGATACTATCATAGGTATAACAAAAACTTACAGGATAAGAGGAATGAGATAATAGAATGTTATAGTATTCTACATTTCCTTTTGCAATGTCTGCTCAAGTTTCCATTGCTGAAGCACTATTACAAGTACGGGTAAGTGTGATATATTAATTAGAACTCAGTTTAATTTTGTCATACATGTATTTTTACACATATATAAGCATGCTCATATCTTTTATTCTTACTCTATGATTGTATTTTTTTTTTCTTTTCTTTTTTTTTAATTTGTTATTCTATGTAGGTTAGCTTAGCTTTCATTCAAAGACTGATGATGAGAAGACAAGGTGATAAGAAGAAATGTATTGTTCTTTTGCAGTAGCTATTATTCCTTTTTTATGTAACTAATTAGAATGTGTAAATTCTCTCCCACTGTTACATAACCACCTGAGAACGGAGTACTTATTGACATGACATATATGTATATATTAACCAAGATAACACATCAGAAAACAACAATAAGAAAGTAATTCAAACGAATCTGCAAACATACAGACAACTGTGGGAAATGCAATCTAGATCAACAGAATTAGATTAGTCTCTTAAAGATTTCCTTTACCAAAGGCACAGAAGCACAGTATCACATAAAGATGCTACTTCTTATAAGAAGCAAAATTTCAACATTCGTAGCTTTCTTTAGACATTGAAGATGGGAAGAAATGAAGTGAGAACTCAGAGCGATCTTTTTATCAAACAAACAAACAAAAATCAATGCTTTTTAGTCCTACTAGGTCTGATTGTTCATTCTTTTTAAATCAGAAATACAATTTTCTTTGATGAAATTAAAGACAAATATTGAAGTTCTCATTCATCAATTTGATTGGATAAATTGACTTGCTGAAACCTGTCTGTTTTGCTTTAGGTTTGGAACCTTTGTTTTATGTTTCAAGATTCATTCCTTCTTCTGAAGTTTAAAGAGAACTAGAGAGATCTGGTAGTTTTCTCAATTCATACCTTTGGTCATACTGGTTGTTGATAATTTATTTTATTTGATCTTAACTGTCATTAAATCAAACCGTCTTTAACAAAAAAAAAGGGATTTTCCGATCTTACAGTTATTCTTGTATCATTTTCAGAATGTGTTCTTGTATCTGAATGAAGTAAGCCTGAAGGAGATATTATCTTGCAAGTTGAATGTACTGTGCTATATCCTCATGTTAGAGGAAGATTTAGAGCTATGGAGGCTTGGAAAATACTATTTCACAACAATTTTCCTCTTTGAATTAGTCTTTCTCAAAAATTTCTGAATTTCAAAGCCCATGTTAAAGAAAAAAGAAGTTAATTTCTAATAAACTGCCTAAATCCCTATTTGTAACCTTTCAATTACATCTTTTTCTAAAGACATGTTGCCTTAAAAAAAATACTCTCTCCATTGGTTTGAGGACTCTATAGTTCTAGAGTGTATGATGATACTAAAAACTTTATGTAAACTTTAGAACTGTGTTGAAATTTGGGATGTGCTTACAGTTGATAATTTTTCAGATATTTCTTATTCTTCTCTAAGTCTCAAAAAGTACCAAGAAAGATAATGGAAAATTATTTTTTTCTCTTTCTCATCCTTTTGTAATAAAAAGACCTAGAGAGAATAATTTTCTTGATTTTTTTTCCTCCTTACATTTCTAGAATTCTTGTAGTATCTGGAAGCTTATTTTTATTTTTTTCTCTTCAAAGGCATGGAGAATTATTATCACACCCCAAAATTTGGGAAAAAAAAATGAAGAGTGAAATGTGAAGCTTTAGCATCATATTTCTAGAGAGAAAGACCCTCTTTTGCTATCTTACTGCTCTCTCAGGTCCTTCCTAGAACAATGGGAAGTCTAGTTTGTATTATCCACCACTTGTATTTGGTAAATTTATTGTAGAATCTTTTCATTCATCAGTAGGAAAATCAATATAATCCTCCCATTGCTCCTTCAGTTAGACTTTGTAGCTGCTATGCATAGTAACATCATGCAACCATGCTCTCTGTTCCTCAGAACCATAAGAATATGTGTTTGAAATAAGAATATGTGTTTCTGTCATTTAACTCTTAGCTTTACAAAAGCAAAGTTTCATGATGTCAGACTGGCTTTATCTCATGATCAGTTGCATCAACATCAGATGGATTATGCACACTGCTACAATATCAATAAATTTAAATTTATCTTCATTTTAGCTGTTACATGTCTTGAACCAATATTTAAGTGCTTATAAAAAGCACTGGAAGAACTGAAGCTCTAGCTCTCTGAAAATGCAACAGAATTTCTTCTAGATTGATAGTTTATTAAATATCTGACTGTTTTGTTTGCTTAGATACATTGTTTTCTCAGATATGATGATTAATTTGAGTAATATAATGCAGTGTTCTCCTCTAGTAAAAGGATTGTCCCTCTTATTCTCACCATAGTTTTTCATTACATTATTTTAGTTTATTCTTGGCATCCAGTATATTTCTGTAACCAGGAAGGAAGGGGATAAAGGATGGAATATGCTTGGGTTTTAACTGATCATAGCTTTTAATGTTAATGTAGTGTATATTCTGGAATATACTCTTTGTATAAAAAGAGTCTCAGGTAAAGATAAAACTTATTTCCAACATTTATTTGAAATGCAGGCTCAAATAAGTTTTTTGTACTGAAAGATAGGTATTCATATATAAGAACAAAATTAGGATGAAAATAGATTTTTCCTAATAAAAATTTGCTGAACTCTTGCTTTTTGAATTGGAATTGAACATCTTCAGCATATGGACATCTTATTAACTCTTCCCATTTCATATCTGTCTGGCTTAGCAATTGTTTCCTTGAAAAGGGTTCCAGGAGCTCATTTTCACGAGCAATATTTTTTCAAAATCTGTATGGTAAGATGGAAAATTAAATTAGTGCAGTAGCTTCTGGTATTAGTGATAAAACTATATTAAAGTAACAGTCCAATGTTGGGAAAGATTAAGAATTTTCTTTCCTCTTTTTCACATATACAGTAAAAAACTAAAATCCTTTTACACTTCATCATTGTGACAATTATTAAAAAGACACCATTCTTGTAACTTCTAAACTTGCATTCAGCTCACTGATGAAAATTAAAGTGTCAGGCCAGTACATAAGCCCTGACAACTAAAAGAGCACCAGAAAATGTAAAATTTTAAGTTATTCATAAAAATATTTTTCTGTGAATGAAGTGCCAATCGGCAAGGCAATCTTTCCTGTAACAGTCATTTCACAATAAAAGAACACACTCAAGAACTTGTCTGCCAGACAATATCGTAACAAAAACTCATCCTTTACAGTGTTCTTTTTCCAATTCAACAAGCTGAGAGAAATGAGTCATATCTAGTATTACATAACTGCAGTGAAAAAAAAAAAATAGCTTTTATCTTCGGAAAATTCTTTCTCTGTCTGAGAAACCTTGAATTCAGGCATCTTTTATGATATTTTGTTAAATATTATATTGCTATTTTATACCCAAGAATTGAACTCACAATATGTTTTTCTACAGAGCATCTCCGAGTATCATCAATTGGCAGAGTTTCCTGATTTAGGCAGCTGTACTATTTCATGGTATAATATGTCTAATGCCTTCATATTTAACCACTGAGAATGTCATTGCTTTTGGATGTTCTTCAGTTCAGTTAGTTGTCTCTTGAAACAAACTAGACCTAATTATTTTTTAACAATCCATGTTTTACAGTGAAGTGAAGCAGTAAAGGTTGTACAAAGTGATGAGAGTAGTTCATGGTAAACAATGCAAACAGAACTAGTTTATTTTTAACCGTTTAATATAAAAATATTATAACCAGCTATGAACACACTTTCATATAATTTTGGCTTGTTTTAACATCTATTCTGTTTCACTAGTGTTCAAACAAATAATACTTTTTTTTCACTCAAGTCTTTAGACTGCCTGAGTATTTTAATGTCTTAGATGTTATATTTTCCAGGTTAAAACTTACCTTATTAACATACCTCTCATCTTCACTAACCTCTACTTGTCCAAATCTACATTTTGTAACATTCTCCCTTTTGAAGGTAGCAAGTCCTAATCTTTAAATCAATCTACTCTAAAATGTTATGCCTTCACATTTGAAAGGTACTACATATACTTAATTTTTGCATAAGTTTCTTTTAACTTTGTGATGCAGTGTCAGTCATTTTTTTGTGGGAGAACTTTGGAGCAGAAGAAAGACACAAAAAGACATATTTCTTTTCAAATTTCTAATTTCTTTAAATCTCTTTTAAAGGAAAAAAATGTACTTTACACATTGTCAAGTATGCAATAATAAAAATTATGAGTAGAAAAAGAAAAAAATAATGTTCTGTCTGAACCACAGAGGTGCTTCTGTGCTTTTTTTAAAAACAGTTGATCAGGAATGATATCCATAGCTGAGATATTTACCTTCTTCTTGCCTCCTTTGTGATATATGATATGTGTTATTTATGTTGGTATCCTGGTTTAGACTCAGCTCTCCCTCCAAACTCTCCTCTCTGGGTTTAGATCCGACTCCCCTCTCTTCCCATGGGAAAGAAAATGAGAGGGAAAGTTGAAAACTCATGGATTGAGATAAGGACAGCTTAATACGATAACATAAGGAGGGAAGAATTAATAAAACCAACAACAATAATAAAAGAATATATTAATTAAGTGTTGTACAATACTCTGCTGACCACCTAGAATCTGATTCTCAGCCCATTCCCAAGCTCCTCTTTGGAGTTTATTTTCCTGGCATGATGATTTTATTTTTTTTTCTTCATAAGGATAAAGAATAGTTGTTTAGATTTGCTATATTTCCTACATAAATTGCTTTGAAAGTATTGGATCATTTTTGGATACATGAATTAAGCTGATTGAAAAGCTCCCTTATATCTTTGGTAATCCAAGTCTGTCCTCCCACAGGTAAGCTTCCGATAAAATAATGTCATGCTACATTAATATAGATTTATAGGTGCAATAATAGAAAAAAGTATTTTTAGCTTTATGTATTTATTTGAATTTTTTTTTAAGTCAGCTTAACTTGATGTCATGGTTTAGGCCCAGTCAGGAACAAAGGACCATAAGCACCCACTTGCTCACTCCTGCCCCTCGAAAGGTAAAACCTCATGGGTAGAGATAAGGACACTTTGATAGAACAACACAGTGTGAGAAGAAACAACCATAACAGTAAGGAAAGAATATAAAATGTTAGGGAAATATACAAGGTTGAATGCATGAATTTATGGCTTACCACAGAGCGACTCTCATGGTGACTACCCAGCTATATACTGGGCATGACTGCCAGTAGAGCATAGAATGCCCATATGCCAGTGTGCGTCAGCTGCTGTGGCTCTGCCCCTTCCTATTTTCCTGTGAAGGTTAACCATATCCCAGACAAACTCAGAATGCTAGCTGGGAATCTTCCTTATAAAAATTAATCCTATCCTGGCCAAACCCTTGGTAGAGGTAACTTTAATCAGAAAAACAAACAAATAAGCCCCAGAGAAAATTCCTTTTATTTGCTTCTTACATTGTCCCAATGCTAAAGTTTCATCTATATGCCTCCCACTATTTCAACATTATAGCACATGTTTTATACATTAGTGTACAAATACATGACCATTACCATTGACCTAATACAGATAGCTTTTAGTGATATATTAAGAATTAATATTAACTGGTTTAAGTATCAATGAAACAATGGACAAAAGTGAAAAGAAATACCCAAATCACATAATAACTTAAATCACACTAATATGATTGTTCTGTACTCTCAAGATCTCTTGGGTTTGGCTGGGATAGGATTAATTTTCAGCAGACTGCTGCAAGTGGCATGGCCAAGTTATATCTTACCATGCTGATGTCATGCTCTGTATATAGAGGGACAGGAAATGTGCCTGTTCCATTGGGATTCAGCATTGGACTCGGTAAAGGACATTGCTCACTTAGTGTATTCCTTTATTAGTTTTATTGTTACGACTGTTTCACCCTTTGTGTTGTTCTATTAAATTGTCATTATCTCAATCCACAAGATTTTACCTTTTTTTTTTTTTTTAATTCTCCACATCTCACCAAGAGGGAGAGGAGTGAGTGAACAGCTTTGCAATTGATTGTTACCAACTTGACTTAAACCACAACATTTTATTTTTGGTTCACAATGTGATGCACAAAGGATTAAGAAATAAAAATTAAATCTTAAAACACCTTCCTGCCACCCCTACACTCTTCCTGGGTCTCTACCTCCTCCCCTCCAATTCACACAGGGGGATATGGGATAGGGATTATGTTCAGTTCATCACAGATTGTGTCTGTTGCTACTTCTACTCATGGGGAAGACTCTTCACACTTCCACTGCTCCACTGTAGGGTCCATACCATAGGACATAGTCCTCCACTTCTCCAACTTAGATCCTTCCCATAGGCTACAGTTACTCACAAACTGTGATAGCATGGGTCCCTTACATGAGGTCCTTCATAAACAGACTACTCCAGCGTGGGTGCACCACAGTGTTACAAGTCCTGACAGAAAACCTAGTCTTGTATGGACTCCTCTTTGTCTATGGGTTCCTAGGTCCTGCCAGGAGCCTGCTACAACACAAGCTTCATATGGGGTCCCAGTCTGTTTTGAGCATCCACTTCAGGTGGATAGCTGCTCTGCTGTGAACATCCATGGGCTGCAGGTGGATCTCTGCTCCCCTGTGGACTTCCATAGGCTGCAGGGATAGGATCTGCCTCACCGTGGGCTACATCATGGGCTGCAGGAGAATCTCACGAGAGGGAGCACTTTCTCCTTCTCCATTGACCTTGGGATCTTCAGAGTTTTTGCTCTCATATTTTCACTCTTCTGACACAATTTGCACTTGCACGTTAACTTCTTCCCCTGCTTAAATATGTTATCATAAAGACTTTACCACTATTGATGATGGATTCACCCTTGGCCAGTGGTGGGTCCATCTTCGAGCCAACTGTCATTGGCTCTATCGGGTATAAGGCAAGCTTCTAGCAGCTTCTCACAGAAGACACCCCTGTAGCCTCCCTCCTACAGAGAATACAACTAGAGTTTACAGCAACTTACTTCATCCTAATACTAGAAAATAAGCACATACATAGATGAGGTTTTCAGATACCATAATATAGTTCATTTTGACAGTGGCACAGCATGGTACATTTTTAAGATAATGAATATGTATACAATTATACAAAAACATTGGAGCTTTAAAAGTCCACCTGCCTGAAAGCAAATGTTTCTTTGTTTTGAGGAAAGTGTTATTCAATAGAATTCATTATATCCATCAGGAAATTTTAACAATTCATTACTACATGTAGTAAAATCAGTATTGTATTTACATATTTATGTGAATGTACATACACAGAACATGTGTTAGATGCTTAAAGATTGTCTTCTAGCCTAATAAAACAGCTTTTGCTTTACAGTCCAGAATTATTCAAGAAGGTTTAAGACATGGTAGAAGGAAAATTATTTTAGTTAATGAATTGTTTCTCAGAAAAAGAAATAAGAACCAATGAAATTTTTTGAGGTAGTTGCAAAGGAAAACAGAACAAAAATATTTGGAGTAACTAAATATATTTCTCAAATATTCAACATTTAAAACACTTGTTTTCATTTGACTCTTGTTTCTGAATCTCTAGAGTTTGAGATGCTATTAACATTAACAGAGTTTTCTTTGTGGCTTTGTAAGAACCTGGAAATAGCAATATGGAAAGAACCATAAGCTGAATCCCTAAGCTTGGAAGAAACATTCTGAATTATTAGAATAGAAATATTTTGGGAGTAGTTTGGTTAGAGTAATATAAATAGAAAGTAAATAGAATATATTGTTAAAGTATTGACTTAAAAACATAGAATAAAAATGATGGACCTTACCTTGACTTTTGGAAACAACTGCTAGGAGACAATTGTATAAAATAATTAAATAGAGCTGTGAAGATTTTATCATACAGCTTGGACACAGCAAAGGTGTGGTATTAGTCATTGCTCAGAAAAACTTGAAATAGAATGTCTTCTTCAGGAACTGAAGATTGAAGTGTGAAGAGTATTTCAGTGTTATTGCTGAAGAGCAGGTTTAAAAATAATTGCTTTTCATGAGCTACGTTTTTGGTCATAAGAATAAATAGCAAACGTTGTCAGTCACTGTAAGCCCATTAAGTGTGTATGGACACTAATGGGAATCTCATATACCTGCATTTACAGTTAACCAACTTATGTACCTATGGATAGTAATAGAGCTTTACAGATAAACAATTCAGATAGTAGGTCAGACTTATAATTGTTATGTTCCATGTTCTATTTAATTCTCCTACATGACCTTCCAACATTCAGCTGCAAAAGCAGTTGCACTGAGCACAGAACTTATATCCTTTGCACCTCAATCACCATTTAAATGCCTAGGTTGCTGCGAGTAGCCTTAAGTGTGTTGCACTTGGTCATGCATGACCATTGTCCAAAGCAACCTATACTTATTCCAGTAAAGAGAAAGGAAATACAAATTCTCCTAAGTTCAAAAATAGAAGATTTCAGCAGCCATGATTCAGTGTATTGAGCAGATTTAAGAATTTTCAGTGGTTGAAAGGAAAGCCAAATGGTGTCCCCACAGAAGATTTCAGAGTAGAATCTGTCAACCAAGGCCATCCACCACCCAATTCAGGAGTGTTTAGCCAGGAGGAACCAGGGCAGTCCCAGGGCAGCCCCTGTGGATGGGCTGAGGCTGGGCTGGGATGTGTGCCTGCAAATGTGTCCATCATGACCAGACAGTGGTATGGGGAGCTGGAAACTGGCCTTGCTGTGACACTAAGGCTGATGGCCCTAGGGAGGTGAAATGGAATGCTGGGCCACAAGCAAGGTAGGAGGGAGCTCTAAGGGATAGAAATGAGGTCTTCAGTTATGAGCAGGTAAGGGAAGTCACAGGGGAATGGACATGCACAGTCAGGGCTAACAGTGTCCTCAAAGTCTTGATAATGAGCCTGCAAATACTGACGCATTTCATAGAATTGTAGAATCATTACAATTGGAAAAGACCTTTAAGATCAAGTCCAACCACTAACCTAACATTTCCAAGCCCATCACTAAACTAAACCATATCCCTCAGCATTTTGTCTATGTATCTCTTAAATATTTCCAGGGATGGTGACTCCACCTTTGGTGAAAAAGTTCTTCCTAATGTCCAATCTAAATCTCCACTAGTGCAACTTGAGGCCATTTCCTTTTGACTTATCATTCACTACTAGAGAGAGAAGATTGACCTCCACCTCACTATGATCTCCTTTCAGGCAGCTGTAGAGAGTAATCATTCTTCCTTTCAGCCTCCTCCAGGCTAAACATACCCAACTTCTTCAGCTGCTCCTCATAAGACTTGTTCTCCAGACCCTTCACCAGCTTTGTTGCCTACCTCTGGATATGCTCCAAAGTCTCAATGTCCTTCTTGTAGTGAGGGGCCCAGAACTGAACACAATATTTGAGGTGTGGCCTCACCAGTGCTCAGCACTTTATTGTAAAAAATATTTTACAATACAACCTTAAGTCTTAGGGAGATTCTGTGTGATTTTTGCTACCAAATCACTGAAGTTCTCTGAAGAGCTGTTCATATAGTAGTTTGATTCTCCAGTACATCTACTTGTATACCTGATGCATTTTATACACAATGCATTTTATAGATGCTATTCTTAATCACTTAATTAAGATCACTTTTGTACCTGATAGAATATGATATACTTTTTTTAGGTAAGATGGGGAAGAATACATGTAACTTTAACTGAAAGATCTGTCTTGCTACTGTACACCAAGGAGAAAGCATACCAGATAACACAAGGAAGCAAGTAGTCTGGGCCAATGCTTTGGCTGGAACAAACTGGCAGAGATTATTTCTGTGGGCAGCTGCCTCTACTCCCTATGGGCCATTTTGGCAGCTAAGCATTGGTATAATACAGAAATGCTGTTGTCACTGTTAAGCACAGGAGATGAAAAAATAATTATTTGGTTTGTGTAAGCAACACATTTTTTTGCAAACATAGTATCAGGTTTGCATAACTTTTGCTATAGATGTTTTTTGATTGGAGTTTTTGAGTATTTTTTTGATTGTATAGGGGTTTTGGTTTTGTTTTTTTTTTCTGGCAGAAGACCTAAACTGCATAGATCCATATATATTCATCACATGTATCTTTAGTTTTTGGTACCTTGATTTCTAAACATTCACACACTGTTGTATGAAAACCAAAAACTTCTATGGTGTTGAGTTTTGTTTTAGCAAAAAACTTGACTATACATTACTTTTAATGTCACTGGTTAAATCGGTAATAACTGTATAAAAACATACAATCAGAACTGAGGAAGTAGCAAACTGAAAATGAGGCACTGGTACTACAAATTTAATTTTAGAATTGGCTGGACAAGGAGGAAAGACTGGACAGCATTATTTGCAAAAGTAAAGATGTAAGAAAGAGTGATATAGAAGTAGGAGGAGAGCTAACAATGTAGGATTGTACACTGCAGCTACTGAAACCTTATTCACCATGCATCATCTTTCAGGGTGACTTTGGCTAGATAGTGAAAATGTGTTTGGGGACCAGTGAGAATTAATGTACTGCTTTGAGTTTTGTTATTATACAAAATTAAATATGTGCCCTAACTCAAATTGATTCTCTGAGGACTCTGTTCCAAAATATTTTCATAACAATTGTTGTGGGATTTTTTTTTTTCAGTCTTCTCTGCAATCTATTCCCTAGATAATATTTCTCAAGCAATGAGTCATTCATTAGCTGTATTAAGCAAATCCCAAAATGTCAAACTGTTTGTACCATATCAGCACCACTAATTCTTATAAAAGGTGCAGCTCCTAGCATTCAAATAAAATTAAAGCCATTAGGTATTTATTCACCCTGGATTTTTTTTCAATTACTAGTGTCCTTCTCTACAGACATTCAAAACACACCTGAATGAGTTCCTGTGTAACCTACTCTAGGTGGTCCTAGAGTGGTTGGACTAGATGATATTTTGAGATCCTTTCCAACCCTTCTGTGATTCTATGTGATTGTGTGAACTGCTTGTTGATGCTTGTGTTGCTGTCAGTAAACTTTTAATGTCAATGAATTTGTTGCACAATCAGAGAAAAATATAATTTTAATTTATAATCTTTGCTAAGGATTTCAAAGTACTTATAAAAAAAATATGTATTGCCTTGACTTTTTGGTTCTTTAATTCTATTTTCCTTTTATTATATAAATTCATTCTCTCTTTTTTAAGTTTACATTTTATTTTCTTTGAAATTTAGAATAATTTAGTAGAACCAAGTTGCTGTTTTTTTCTACTTGCTTTTCTTACTTAACCTCAGATGTTAAGATCCATTCTCTCACATGTATTTCTAAGAGAGGAAGCTCATCTTCCTCCCTCCATCATTTCTGCCCACTCACCTCAACCTACTTTTGTTAAGACAGTTTTAAAACACAGTAATTCTTTAGTAGAAACAAAATGCAGACTACAGAAACAAACTGTGAAAATGTCAAAGAGATTTTTTTAGTCAATTAGAAAAATATATGTTGCTTTTTCTATAACATATTTGCTATGCTATTAGATTTAAAACCACAATTACTGATTGAAGAAAAGGAAGTTCTAAAAAAGTCTGACACAAAATCAAAGTGTTATATAAGCAAATTGCCAGTACAGGGTAGGATCTGTGAGGCTGGGGAGCAGCCTTGCTGTAAGGGATATAGTGGTCCTGGTGGACAAGAAGCTAAACGAGAGTCAGCAATGCACTGCAGCAGCAATGAAAGTAAAGTAGAACATGTGCTCCATCCACAGGCATATTACTAGCAGAAATAGAGACATCATCCCACTTAACTAAGTACTCATCAGACCATGCCTGGAGCACTGTGTCTGGTTCTGCCCCCCTTGCCCCCGGAAAAAAAAGACAAGGACAGATGAAAGATGGTCCAAAGGACAGTCATAAAAATTATTGAAGAACTTGCCACGTGAGGAAAGACTGAAGGTGTTACATCTTTTCTGTCTGGAGAAGAGAAAGCTCAACAGTGACTTCATCACAGTATTCCAGTACATATAGGGTGGCATCAAAGAGGATGAGACCTCTCTTCTCACAAAGAGCTGAATGGAGAAGATAGGGGTCAATAAATACAAATGCTTGAGAGATTTTATCCTGCTATTACAGATAATTTTTTTAACAGTGAAAACAATTATTCACTGGAACAACCTCCCCAGGAATATAGTAGAGTTTCCATCAATGAAGATTTTCAAGTTGAAACTGTAAAAAGTGCTAGATAATTTAATCTAGGTTCTTTTTCCCATAGAAGATCTGGCCAGGTGATCTTTGTATTCCAAACTGTACTGTTCCTAGAGTCTGTGAAATGCTTTAGTTGATTTTCTTATTTATTTCACCTATTTCTTCCCTTTGGCTCTATTTCTTAACTTCCTAACGAATGAAACAAAGTTTTAATTTAAAGAATTTCCTTTTTGTAAACTTTTTTTTTTACAAAAAAGTATTTCATGATTTACACTTTTCTTCTACTTTATAGGTAATGACAACAATAATTTAGAAGTTTCATTTGCTTTGCAAACACATAATGCTTTCAAATATGTGCTTTCAAAAAAACACACCTTTTGAAATCCTTCATTACGTGAATCAGTTATGAGCAAAAATGAAACTTCCAGTTTACTAACAGTGAAATTCGGGGAAGATCCTTAATTTTCACATTGGCAAGTTATATGTGAGTAAATGTGTAATTATCTATGATAATTACCTACATGATAACATAATTACATGGAACTAAAACTTCAAAATGTATTCTAAGGCTGAACATTTATCATTGCCCATATAACTATATTTCCTTCCCCCCTTGTACCTAAGCTATAAGTTAATGACAAGGTTTTTGGCAGCACCCTTGTCTCACTCATTGAAAAAGTTGTGAGGAAACAAACAGAACTTTTTAATTACATGCCAATAATGATATGATAGCAAAAAAGGATGTTTGTGACAAATAATCAAAGAACTAAGAAGCAGTAAGGTCTTCATTCACCAGAAAAATATCTTTCTTGAAGTGTTTATGTGTCTTTATCTACCTTAGTTTCTAAGTATTTATCATCACGATATCCCCGAGACGGAAAAATGCTATTATCCCCACTTACAAACATCTTGATTTGAGGCTTACATTCTCAAAGGAAATAATGTTCCTAAATAAAAGGTGCACCTCAGCAAAGACAGCTTCTTAACACTTAAAATGTTCATTCTGTTACTAAAAAATGAGCTAGTGCAGGGACATTATGGCTTCTTACCAAATTTTTAATCCCTGAATCGGTATCTTTTCCCCCTGTCAGTCAGGGGTTACATCTCTCAGCTGAATATAAGGTAGCAGCATTTCAGATTTTCCAAAGGAGGAATAAAGAGTTAATTCCTCCTAAGCAATTCTTTAGTATATTCTCAAATAAATTATATTGGTTGTGATCTATTGACTGCATATATATAGGTCACATACCAAAGTATCAAATGGCAAGGGTTAAAAGTATTTCAAGATGTGTAAACAAAAAGATGCAACTAGATGTTCTATGTGATTTTCCGAAATATCTTACTAACTAACTGTCGTGGTTTGGCCCAGCTAGCACAGCAGCACCATGACACTCTTTCGCTCAATGCCTCCATTCACTCCCACCCTCGTTAGGATGGCAGAGGCACCAGCAAAATGGGAGTAAAAGGATACGCAAGGTTGTTGGAGATTAAGACAAAGGCAGGGAGGGCTCACTGCCAATTAGGGTTCCAGGCAAAACAGATGCCAGTACTGGACTTAGAGAGGAAAGTAGGAAAGTTTATTCTACAAGAAACAGAATGGAATAAAAGCAAAAAAGGAGTAGGATGATGAGAAAATTACAACCAGCACTTTAAGATCTCCCTCCCTCATCCCTCCTTTCTTCCCGGGCCCAGCTCACTG
>WBNH01010617.1:68899-89933 GCA_013401255.1 Urocolius indicus
CTGCCGCTGATGTGGAGTCTTTAAAGACATGAAAATAAATCTCAGCTTCACCAGTTCTCTCCACAGAACGCAGGGGAGTCTCTGCTCTGGCACATCTCCTTCTCTCTTTCATCACTCACCTTGGAGTCCACATGGTTGTTTCTCTCACTGTTCCTACTCCTTGCACCACCACCAGCCAGAAAAAGAAAGGACAGAAGAAGGAAGAAGCAGGAAAAAGGAAAGAAGCCTCCTCTTCTGACTTCTTCTTAAAAAGTGATCGTGGAGGCGTCTAATTGGCTCAGCCCCAGAAGTGGGTCTGGCTCAGAGCTGGGGAGAGTTGCAAAGAACTTCTTACAGGCATCATCTTTACAGCCCCATCATCCTTACCAGAAAAGGCTGTCATGTCAAACCATGACACTAACTTAGTAAAGTCAATAAGGATTTTGAGCTTTTGATAAAGAATGATGCATCATGTAGGGATTCTGCAGGCTGAGCCTTGCAATTTTCATTTAAGAAAATGCTAGGGCTGTCTTCTAACAAGAATTGTACTTCTTATGGTAGCAGAAGAACTTTTAAAAGGCCATTAGTAATTCCAAAAAAGTAATTAGTAATTACTTTAGTAATTCCAAAAAGTTCTGAATCAGTCTTGTAAGAGTCAGATGACTCTAATTGTGGAAAATTTAATGTTTTGTTCTCTACTGAAGGAAAATAAAACAACAACAAATTCAAAGCAGGGTTCCAACTAGGCTTTCTTTTTCCTAAGAAAGGGTAATAATAGAATGTTATTAACGTTAGCAGTGTCACACAAACAACAGTGTTCCACTGACATTTTAACAGTGTTTATTTAGTTTTATAATATTAAATATAGTATTCTGAGTTATTAATCAATTTGAAACCCCTCATCTTAACTTTTTAGAAGTTTTCATTTTAATTTAAATATATGAAATCTAATATTATTTTAGTACATGAAAAATTTGGTGAGGAAATCTTGCTGATTGATGATCTTATTAAATAAGTATCTGCTGTGATTGCTGTGAAAAGATAGAATACCACAGCCCTCTATCTTAAGACTTGTAACAGAAACTAAAGTTAAAAATATTAATTACAGATAAGCAATTTCAAGTAAGTTTCTTTAAATTATATTGGAAGATTATTTTAATGTGAGAAAATGACAAAATGTAGCATGTGCTAAGATGCAAGGATTTTCCAATGAGGAATTTTCCAATGTTCTGGATATGCCATAAGGATATACAAGCAAATCATCCTTCATGGCCAATTGATTAGAGAGTGCATTTTGTAAGAGATGCTGTTTCTCCCTTTTGCATCTTATGTGCAAAGAATCAGTGAGAATTATATATGCGACATTAGTTTTAAAATAACTGTGGAAAATGAAGAAGGATATTGGTATGTGAAGATTTTTGAGCCAAGAAGACAGCAGGTAGGATAATTTTAAAAGCATGTTTAATTTTTACTAAAAATTGTTTCTTTAATGTTGCTATGAGCCCTAAATTTGATTACATTTCCTTTCGGCACCTTGCAACATCCTGACGAGTAATGAAAGCCCTAGAAGAAATTGACAAATTCTTCTAACAAGTATCTTACTTGTACCTTCTAAGGGAGTTAAAGGCATATGATGGAGATGACTATACTCTTGCCATCTCTCTGTATGTTATAGATGTCTATTTCTATCTTTTTTATGAATTTTAATTTTAGTCTAATTGTTTCATTCCAAATTCAAAGATGTTACATTTAAAATTCATTTAAAGTTAATGAAATATCAAAAATATTAGAACATGTGTCGGTACATAGATTTAAGGGCATAGATCTAAGTTTGCAACTTTATTTATAAGAAAAAAAAAAAGAAACCTTTCTTTTTCAGTCAGAATAGTAATTTAAAAGAGACAAAAATCAACAAAACTAACCCCTCTGTGAGATCAACAAAACCTACAAATATGAAAATACCCAGACTTGCCTGATTTGACATTTTTATTTGAAATAGGAAAGATAGCTGGTCTTATATGTTGCTTCATGAATATATTTTAATAAAAAAACTTTTATTTATCATAAAATAATTTGGTTCTAATCCTGATTTTTCTCTAATTTCAAGTGAAGATCCTATTAAGTTCAGATTGGTTTACTCACTTCTAATACAATTTTAGTTGGTCTCTTTCTGAATCCGAAGGATACTTTAGATAGCAGTCTTACACAGTTACATGTGTAAGCATGTTATTTTTGTAATTGAAATTACAGTTTTTCAAATGATGAAAACATGTTATGTGCAATAAAGATGTTTAAAATATCTCATTTGTAATAGAGAAATTAGCTTAAAGGTTACTGATTTACCTGTATTGGGTAAGCAATTTTGCAGCTGAAAAGTGAGCTCTAGGTAATATTATAGCTAAAAGAGGCCTAAAAAAATCATTTTCTCTTACCCTAGAATTTTCTAGGACCTCAAATTTTCTTGTTCATCAAGGCAAAATGATGAAAATGTTGAAAAAAAAATGTGTGTGGGTGAAAGACTGAGAAACATTCCTAGACCTCCTCAGAACAGCCAACCAGGCAGGCAAAACAGGCAGCAAAGCTAAGAAAGTGATTTGAACTCTGGTAGTGAATATCTTAGTTTCTCCTTTTTCAAATTGTTCTTACTAGTATGACAGTTCCATAGTTAAATCGCTTTTTCTGACTGAAGAGAAACTCACTTTCGTATTCCAAATTAGGCAGTCTTTTATAACAAATTATGTGGGATTAATTTTTTTTTTCTTAGCAAATGTGCCATCATAATTAAAAGTTAGAAATATGTATTTTTCCAGAAAAACAGAAGTAAATTGAAAATTCTATAAATGATAAAAATGGCTAACTTACAATCGGTAACTATAATTAGATTCACATTTCTAAACTACGTCAGAAAAAGTACCCATTTGTGAGGGTTCATCTGTTTAGTGCTTTGAATAACCATTTGCTTTCCTTTTCCTTGAATATTATTCAGATATTTCCATTTATTTAATTGCTTATCTAATTATTTGAAACTATAAGCTCAGTTGCAGAAATGAAAGAGGATATAGATTATGGATATTCTTCAAGAAGAAAAAAAATAAGGTAAAGCATATTAGCTTTTAATTTTCTCTCCATTTTTGTTTTTTTCTTCTTTTTCCCCGTATCCTTCTGTGTGTCTGAAAAATGCTTTAAAAAATATCTGTTGTTTTTAAGGCATGGCTCAGACACAGCCTTCAAGAATAAAATTAGTAAATTATTCTAATGTTCACAGACATTAAATACATCTGATTTTTAACACGCACTAATCAAATCAGCAATGTCCATTCATATGTCGTTGTTAACTGATGTTGCTCTCTTATCTGGTAATATAAACTGTGGTGAAATAAAACAGAAATTTCTGCAAATTTGTGTAATCCATCTTTTCTTTTACTTCATTATTTTATTAAGTTCCATCAATACAGAGTGTTCTCCAAGCCTAGGCTCTGTATGTGGAGCTCTGGTTTCACAGAATCACAGAATGTCAAGAGTTGGAAGGGATCTTGAAACATCATCTAGTCCAATCTCCCTGCTAGAGCAGGATCACCTACAGTCGGTAACACAGGATCGCACTCAGGTGGGTTTTGGATGCCTCCAGAGAAGGAGACTCAGCAACCCATGTGGGACACCCATTCCAGTGCTCCATCACCTTCACAGTGGAGAAATTCTTCTTTGTGTTTCTTTGGAACATCTTATGCTACAGGTTGTACTGTTTGCCCCTTGTCCTGTCATTGGACATCAATGAAAAGAGCCTGGCTCCAAACTTCAGACACTCACCCTTTACGTATTTATAAACATGAATGAGGTCACCCCTCAGACTCCTCTTCTGCAAGCAAAAGAGCCCCAGCTCCCTCAATCTTTCATTATAAGGGAGATGCTCCACTCCATCATCTTGGTGGCACTGTACTGAACTCTCTCCAGCAGCTCCCTGACCTTCTTGAACTGAGGGGACCAGAACTGGACACAATATTCCAGATGTGGTCTCACAAGGGCAGAGTAGATGGTGAGGAGAACCTCTCTTGGCCTACTGCCCACAGCCCTTCTAATACACCCCACAGTGCCATTGTCTTTCTTGGCTGTGAGGGCACATTGCTGGTTCATGCTCATCCTGCTGTCTACCAAGACCCCTAGGTCCCTTTCCTCTACACTACTCTCTAACAGTTCATTCCCCAATCTGTACTGGTACCTGGGGTTGTTCTTTCCCAGAGGCAATACTCTTCACTTGTCCTTGTTGAATTTCATTAGATTTCTCCCTACCCAACCCTCCTACCTGTCCACTTCTCGTTGAATGGCAGCACAGCGTTCTGGTGTGTCTCCACTCCCCTAAGCTTAGTATCATTAGCAAACTTACTGACAGTGCCCTCTGTTTCCTCATCAAAGTCATTAATGAATATATTGAACAATACTAGTCCCAGCACCAGCCCCTGCATGACTCCACTACATACAGGCCTCTAACTAGACCCTGTCCCATTGATCACCACTCTCTGCCTTCTTCCCTTCAACCAATTGACAATCCACCTCACTACCTAAACATCCAGGCTATACATTCTCATTTTTGCTGCAAGGATGCTGTGGGAGACAGTGTCAAATGTTTTACTGAAATCCAGATGAACCACATCCACTTTACTACCACCATCTATCCACCTGGTTACATCTTCATAAAAGACTATCAGGTTGTTTAAACATGTCTTCACTTTGACAAAACCATGTCAACTGCTCCTAATGTTCTCTTGTTCTTTAAAGGCCTAGAGACAACACCCAGGATAAACTGTTCTATCATCTTTCCAGGGATGGAGGTGAGGCTTACTGATCTGTAGTTCCCTGACTCTTCCTTCTTTCCTCTAGCCCTCAGGCACCTCTCCTGTTCTCCAAAACTTACTGAAGATGATAGAGAGTACATTTGCAATGACTTCCATCAGCTCCCTCAACATCTGCGGCTGCATCCCACTGGGACCCATGGACTTATGTACATCCAGATTGCCCAATTGATCCTTAACTCAGTCTTCAACATTCAAACAAAACTCCTCCTACTGAGGAGTCTCCAGCAGTATAGACAGAGACAAAGAAGGTATTCAGTAATTCTGCCTTCTCTGTATTTTCTATTGCCAGGGCACTCAACTCAGTCAACAGTAGGCCTACTTTGCCTCCAGTGTTAATTTTATCTGCAATGTATTTGAAGAAGCCCTTCTTGTTGTCCTTGACCTCCCTTGCAAGATACAACTACAATGAATTTAGCAGAAGGATATACATTTCCTTGTATGATTGGCAGGCTCTCTCTTGATAAAAGGACTTGTCCTGACTAGATTTTGCACATTGTTAGTTTCATTCTTTCCTTTCCATCCAAACTCATTTCCCTTCTAAAATATTGCCATATACATGCATGATGTAGATCCTGAAGATCTTTGGTCTTTGAATGGCAGCAGAATGTTTTTAGTTATTTTAATTATTTTTATTCTATCAGGAAGAAACGTTGGCTATCAGTTGCTACCAATCAATCTGTCTATAGTGCCATGCTTAATACTTCTAGACAAAAGCTAGTGCCATTTGTGGGATATTTTAAATATACTCAATTTTTCCAAGACAATGGAATTTAGTAGAAATACTTAAAAGAATGGATCTTTTTATCCTTACTTTAAAATCTTTTTAATTCTATAGATATGGGTTCTACATATATCAAGCTTATCTTGCTGTAATGACCTACTCCTGGTGGAGTTCTTGTATATTTTCTTCACTTCTCTAAATGAAAGTTTGATGAAAATTCTCTGAAAACTAGAGTCCTTTAAAGAAAACATTTTCTAGGGAGAAGAAATCTGAAAAAATAAACAAAAAATTATTTAGGATTTTTTACTTTATAAGTCCTATGACTGCTTTCCCGTGAGAAAGTTGTAGTCACAGTCAGTCATATACTAATTTTCAGGGATGAAATTGAAAGTTTGGAGTTGAAGCAGTTTGACATGGGAGGCAAAATTAAGTTGCCTACTGATTCATAGTTTTTTGTTAAATCATTACTCAAAAAATGTGCTTCTAACATCCTGTCTCTTTCTTTATCATTCCCACCCCGCTACTCATTATTTTATATACACTATAAACACAATATTCTTACTTATGTAGCATATTGTTGCAATTCCTGTTTGACTTGATATTTTTAACAATGTCAGATGATTACTCCATTTGAGTGGAATTTGTGTCTAATTCCTAATTATAATCTTAGATATATGTCCTTTCACAGAACTGTGACTAGATTTTTGAACGAGTATTCCCTTACTCTGCATCTTTGCCACTTAACAATGTTCATATATTTCTGTTCTACTTAAGGATTATTAGATATCCTTGTTAGAAAAAAATAATTTGGTCAAGATCTTTGTCTTGAAGTATTCTGTCACTTCTTTATGTCCTACTCTTCCTTTCTCTAGCTTGTTCACAGCAGTTTTCCTACCAAAAGCTTTTACTCTCTGTTGCATAAGGTATCCTTAAAGAATCTCATAGAATTATTTTGCATGCAAGGATTTAAAATATCCTGGTTCAGAGTCTTAAGCACTCAAAATAGACAATCTTTAGATTTAAAAAATGGAAGACATTGTCAGACTGAAAAGACGCTGTGATAACCTTTGTCTGACATGCTTTTGAATTATTTGGTTTGTTCTGCCAGCAAATTTGTGGTTTAGTGGTAGGAGAAGAAGGAATAGTTACCATAGTAACTGTCATACAATCCAGTGTGGTGCTTATGTTACTGTACCTCTGAGACAATTCAAAGCTGCCTTCTTAATCCCTTTAGTGTTCCTGGTTGATTGGTGTATGCCTAGTAAAGTGGCACTTGTAGGTCCCTTGGTTGTACACTCTATTTTCCATCTCCTTCTCGGTAAAGTAATGGGCTTCCTATAAGTAGAAAGACAGAAACTTAGTGCTCTGCTTGAAAATCAGACAACTTTCCCCCAGACTATAATGATCGTGATTTTATGAGCTTTTTTTACATCCTCCTAAAATCTTTAAACACTAACTGATGTCAGTAGAGATACAATGAACCTTGTTCAAAGCATAGGAGAATGCTTGCTAGAGTCAGTGAACATTGGGGACAAAAATAAGAGTAATCTCATAAAATTAAAGCTGAAGTGATTGTTTAGTCATAGATTATGACACATTTAACATCTGCTAGATTTCATCTAACACTACAGAATGAATGCAAGTTGTGGTCCCAGTGAGGTAGACAGCTTTGAATGAGTACAGTATTTTGTAGCAACTTTGTAATTAGTTTTTTTATGTCAATGCTATTTCATTAAAGTTTTGTACATTGCTATTTGAATTTTCACTAGAATAGAGACTTAGATCCATACCACAGGAAAATTCTCTAACAATTCAGATGTAGGGAATTCTGCAGAAAAGTGAACTAAATGTCTTTTGTAATTGCATATTGGATAGCACATTCTAATATTCATTCAGAAAGAGGATAGATTTAAAAATTAATTAAGCCTAGAAATTACAATACTTGCTTAAAATGTGGGGCAAGAGAATATTTGCTCTACTGAAAATTCTGTTGATCTGTAGGAAGTGAAAAAATATTAACTATAAATGCTTCCCTATTTTATATGTTCTCATAGGACATATTAGTTCAAAACAGTTACCTCTTTGATTACACATTTCTAAGACTTCTGAAAAGAAATAGTTATTATTTCAGGAATTTTCATTTTTCTCCTGTGTCTGTATGATGTGCATGCTACTTTTTCAAATGCTTTTTCTCAGACTTGCTTTTCTTTTCAGTTTTATCTTAATTTAGGAAGGTATTGCAGTAAACAATTTATCTTGAATGCCTTAAATTCCAACTTGATCTTGAAAAGTTTGTTTCCAGAATTTTCTTCCCCTGCCCAAATATCTCTGTAGTGCTAAACAGTTGTAGATCATATATGACTTATAGATTGCTATGAAAATGCTTCTGCAAAGCCTAGATTGATGTGTCTCTAAGCAGTGGCACAAGCAAAGTTACAGTGGTAGTATTTCAATGTTAGAGTGTAAGTTATAAATAATATCTTTATGATTCTAGGTCCTATAAAACATAATGATTTAAAATTTTCAACTTCCATATTTGCATACACAACGTGAGGCTTAAAGGTAAAACGTGGCATTTTGTGCATCACCAACAAAATCCCAAAAACAAGTAAAAAAAGTACTTGTTTTTGTCCTATACAGTTTTCAACATCTCCTTTTGTTTATAAGACTATTTCTTTGACTTACACAGAAAAAAAAAAATTGACTGAATCCATGGAAGCCTATTAGAAACTGTAAATAACTTTCAAAGTTAATGATGAAAAAGATGATATAAATTTTAATTGTATATTTTTCTTCTTCAATACTGTATTTTGCATCACTTCTCTTTATTAAATTTGTTGTGAGAATGGATGGAGAGAAGTGCCTTCCCCCAGCCCAGGGCTGTTATATTGCTTCCAACCAGCAACTAGGACAGGCCACAGAGAAACTGCTGTCTCTGGCTGGGCTGAAATGGGATCCTGGTCCAAAAGAAAGGGTGAGGAGAGGTCCTTGATGTTGCGAAGGTACAATTAATTCCATTATTACCCTAAGCATCTTGATATACTTGTTAATTTAATGTGCAGATACAAAGAATACTGTTCATTAAACATGCTCTATTTCTTTACTAACATTAGTGTGGTTAGCTAATGATATAAAGCTGACATTTTAAGTAGCCAATTTTAATAACATTAGCTCTAAATTTTAAATATTATTTTATTTATGGGTATTTAATGGACACAAAAGCTTAGGTTTGTATATTTCTTCAAAAGTATAAATATTTTCCCCTTTTATTAAATTCAGAAGTTATAATAAATCATATATCTATTTCTGAATAAATGTAATACTTTAGTTATCAGTTAACCAATATGAAATTTTGAGCAAAATATTTTATCAATATTTCTGAAGTTCATGTTTTGCACAAAATGGTAATTATTCTCGATGTACAATGGTGTAAATGTTTTTATTAATGAGTTTAGCCTGTTTGCATCTGTGCTTTTCCAATGGAGAAAGCCAGTTAAAAACATAATGTACGTCTTGCAGTTGAGTTCTAAAATTTCTTATCAAAGATTTCTGTTCATTTATCTAAATTAACAAAAGTCAAAAGGAAATCTGAGCTGTTGATTTATTTCTTACTTCCTCAAAGCTGGTTGATAGGTGAAGTGATGGATTCAGCCATGGAGAGACACCAGCAATTGCCTGTTATTGTATTCTATCACTGTAAAAGCTCTATCTGTCACTACACTATGAAATTGTAGCTTCCTCAGCTATGGCAAAGTTTTTGACATATCCAAAGTTTTAAAATGTAATATAAAAGAAGAGAAAAGCTTTGGCAGTTCAGATAGTGAAAATTCTCAACCAACACAATACAGCACTTCTGAGATGACAAATGCAAGTATTAGCAAGCACATAGAACACTATAAAGGTCTTTCATCCAGGGGGATTATTTTGTTTTATAATTTGTATCATAATGTCATGGAATAGTTTTGGTTGGAAAAGACTGTTAAGATCATCAAGTCCAACCCCTAACCTTATAGTGGCAAGCCTACCACCCAACCATGTCCCTAAGCACCTCACCTACATGGGTTTTAAATATTACCAGGAGCCTTTTAATGAACAATCAAAAGCAGAATGAAATTGGATTGAAAGAGGGTATCTTTTTAATCATTTTTAAAATGTATTAAAAAATATCATACATAGTGGCAATTAAATTTTAGGTCTCATCTGAAAGAGCATATCTGCAATAGCAATGCCAGTAACATCATGTAGATTTCGTAAGCAGTAGCCCAACTGAAAAAAATCATTTTTTTCATAAATATACCACTTACTGCAACATCTGGTGTTTCTCTGAGAGTGTTTTATATAAGGGTGTGACCTAGCCTACTATTTTCAGTGTTTTAAAAGACATTTTGTTATATTGCTAGGCAAAATAGAATAATTCACTTTCATTATATCATTATTATTACTACTTTTATAACCCTGAAATAAAATGTAATAGAATTGATATGGAGGTAATCATGGAAAATAATATTAACTTGATAGATGATTTTTAATATATTTTACCAAAGAAAAATGATTTATTTTAATAAATGTTGATAGAAATCTTTTATCCTTACTTTAGTATACACAGGAAGTAGAGCATTTGAAATTAACTCATGGAAGTCAAATAATTTTTTAAAATAGACTTCTAAACATTATCAAATAATATGATATATTCTGCTATTTTATAGTTTCTGTATTATAGCTTTCATGAGTATGGGTTTTGTTAAACTCTTTTTAGAGCTTTTATGTTGCTTCTTTCTAGAGGAGTACTTTTGCACAATTAGTAGAATTTAAGGTTTTGATAAAACATTTAAGATTCCTCAAACATATTTTTCTGTGCAATAAAGGGAAATTAACAAATGATATATAAAATCAGAATTACTTAAATGAGGTATACAAAAGTTTAATTTTATGTAACTTTATGTGCTCATAACAGGACAAGGGGACAATGGGATGAAGCTGGAACACCAGAAGTTCCACTTAAATATAAGAAAGAACTATTTCAATGCGAGGGTGACAGAGGACTGGAACAGGCTGCCCAGAGGGGTTGTGAAGTCTCCTTCCTTGGAGGTCTTCAAAACCAGCCTGGACATGTTCCTATGTGACCTGATCTAGGTGAACCTGCTTCTGTTGGGGGGTTGGACTAGATTGATCTCTGGAGGTGACTTCCAACCCTACCATTCTATGATAAATGAAATAAGTCATTTAGAGAAGAAAAAAATCTTTAAATGTTAGAAGAATTTAAAAGAAATAATAGTCACAGATGTAATCAGAAGCAAATATTTTTTTCCCTATGTCTCAAAGTTGATAAGCTTAAATAAAAATTGTTTGCAGATTTGGATATCTGCACCTATTTCATATATTATTCTGGGTAAAGTACTATCAAGCATTTAGATAGCAAGCAGTATGGAAGGTTATCAAATAACAGGACTCATAATTTCTCAAAGAAACTTTCCAATCACTTGACAGAGTACAAGTTTATAGAAGAATGCAACTTGAAAACAACCTCAAAGCTGTCTGGAGACAACAGTGCCTTCTAATAGAAGTTGCAAACAGTGCAGCATTTAACCTTAGTATGTCTTATTTAGAAGGAGAAATCAAACCCTGGGGCTAATTGCTGTGGGCAGTAGAAAAAAAACCCACATCTATCAATGACAGATAATCTAGAAATTCAAACATCTACTCTCTTGAGAAGTTCTTTATGTATTTAACTAGGTGAATTTGGGCCACACTTTTATTATTTACAGTCTTTTACAAATAATTAACCCACAAGAGAACAAAATAGTTTCACCTCAGACAAGTACAAATCAGGAAAAGACTGAAAACAATATATATATTCCTGGTAAATATGAAAAGTTACTTTGTATTATTAAAGAGAATAAATAGGAAAATAATTCTTAAAATAAAAATAAAGTATAGATACATCATATGGCCATGAGGATCTGGGGAAAATTAAAATCTGTGAACCACTGTCATGGAAAATTAGAAATGTCAAACTAACATAAAGCAGGCTAATTCATCTGAAGCATCATATTTTATCTGGAAAATGGAACATTTAAGGATCCAGATAACACTTTTTTCTTTTGAGTTTAAAATTTGCATAATTTGGATTAGAAAAATGCTAAAAATGCTCTTTTCAAATAATATATTTTTATATATTAGTATATGTTTTATATTTTTAATCCTAAAACAATTACTTACTGAAAAATGCAAGGTTAAGATGTTCACTTCAGTTTTGCCTACCTCTGTTCAAGGCCAATTCTGACATTATGGAGACATGAAATCTTGCATCAGACTTTTGTGTAAAAAGCTAAATTGTGAGACTGAGTTGTGTGAGGACGCAGCTGGATGACAGTCCTGCACCTTCCAGCCAATACTCATCCACTGCCTTGGTGCCAGACTCGGTAGCAAAAATGTCCGTGCCCAGCCTGGTACACCTAGCATCCTGGGCTCTCATTAAAATGCAATTATTATTTTGGTCCTTATAATCATGGTGAAGGAGATAAACTATAATAAAGGATATTTGTTTGTAACACTGAATTTTAAGATCTTAAAGAAGTCATCACTGGATATATGTATTGCCTTTCCTATCCCCACAGCTGGGTAGACTATTGATCTACTACCACTATTACTACTATTGATTGATTCACTACCCGTTGTGTTTAGTGGTAGTCTAAAAATTTTACCCAGTGTAATGCCAGTTTAGAAAGTTAAGTGAGTATTCAATAAATGAAAAAATGTAAAACCAAGGCTCTCCTCTAATGCTGGGCAAATGTTTCATCAAGGAAACCATGAGTAAGTTGAAGTAACTGAGTAGCTTGTCTGAAATTCATGTAAATAAAAATATATTTGCATTAGGAACCTGACTTAGTGATACATCTTACTGGTTACAAAAGAATGGAATCAATTTTGCAAACCTAAGATAAGTGCAGGATTCAATTTCAGTAAGGAGTACTGGCATCATCAGCTTTGTATATATTTATGAATCATATATAGAATGAACATGCATTATAAGCTTTCTATACATTTATGATGTATATATAGAATTAACATTTTGTATTTATATATGGTTCTAATTTTTAAAGAAGTATTTGTCAAGTTGCATATCCATAGATGTTTGAAGATACTTCTATGCTTTTTACAAACGTATTTGCATATCTTGTATTTCTGGAAAAAATATTTCAGGAGAGTATATTCATATGTTTAAGGAATGAGATTCTGTATATATTCATACTGCTTCACCTGTCAGTCAATATTTCATGAACATGACTAGTGATGAGGGATAATTTTGTATTTGTAACTAATGAGATACATATTTTCTTAACCAAATTTTTATTTTAAGCAGATTTAAATTCCAATATTTTGAATAGATGCCACTTATCTTGTTTTTATATTATCCAGTAGCTTTCATTTTACTTGTAAGTCAGAATGATAACCTTTATAGGCTTTCTCAGTATGTTTTCTTTTTCTTTTTTCTTTTTTTTTTCCCTGTGGCCTATGTCTAGAACAACTTTATTTTTAATATCTAGATCTAACATGACTGACAGGAGCTGTGTTTTTAGTATGTGTGAAAGGTATTCTACCTTGCCTTATGCACACAGTGAGGACTAAATTCCTACTGACCCCTTCGCTCAGAGGTTGAATGTCATCAGAGTTAGACAGAAATCAGGATTTGGAGCTGGATTTCCAGTCAGAATCAAATTTCACCCCTTGAGCAAAATACAGCGTGTGGTAAAGACATCCATCTGCATGAATGGTAGGGATGGTGATGTGTGTGGTGGTGGTTAAAGTATTCACTCTGCTGACTGAGGCAGGTGCAAATCATCACCACTCCAAACCTTTCCAGGTGTGGCAATGTCGCTGGTCAAATGAGTGACTTTCCTCACTGACAAAGATTTCATTCATTGAATGGCAACATTCATTTCATAAGTCACTTATGTCCTCGTGTCCTGTCATCTATTAGGAAGGAATATGCTGTCTGTCACAAATGCGGACGAAATTCTAGAAAGCGCTAGGATGTTTAAACTGCATCGTATTGCATAAAGGTTGCAATTGCTACAGACATAATGTCCCAGTTGACCACCTTCCAAAATTTACAGATTTGCTTTCACAAATTCAAGTAAATACTATGTTTTATAGGATCCAGATCAAGAGATCTTAGGAACAGGATTAGCCAAGTGTGGAAAGATTGTACTGATTTCTACAGTTACGTAAACATGTTTGGTCACTGTGAAGGTTAGCAGCTCCCTGTGTACTGGCACACTGCTGGGGTCCCCATGAGGGTGGCAGGGCAGGGCCAGGCTCATCCCAGTATCCCTGCCAAGAGCAGGGTAGATGAGGGGCATCAGGGCAGCCCCAATCTCAATACTGGATCCCTCCTTGAGAGTGGAGATGGTTCAAGACTAGCCTGGGATATGGGCCTGTCTTGACAGGGCCCATAATGCGGAAGGGGAGCTGGAGACCATCACTGTGGCATTGCTGGGTCTGGGGTTGATAGCTCTAGGGGGCTGATTTGGGGTCCTGGGTAACTGGCAGGCAGGCAGAGATAGTGAGGGGCATTCAGGGCTCACAATGTGTTAATAGGCTTGACAACACAGTATCTAATAAATATTTATAGGGGTTTTCTTCTTCATTCTTTTCTTTCTCAGTGAATAAAAGACTAAGGAGAGCATATTATTTGTCTGTTGCCCTTGGGTTAAACTACAGAAGTACAACTTAATTAAAACATGCTTTTGACAGTAGAACCAATTTACTTAAGAGTTAGATAGTTGGAAAGCCAGAAATAATAGCTGATAAAGAATAGAAAATGATGTGGCTTATAAAGAAAATATACACCATCATGAATGTCATGGTTTGACATGAAGCTGTTTCTGGTAAGGGGAAAGGGGCGGTAAAGATGGTTGCTGGGGCTGAGCCAATTAGATGCCTCCATGATCACTTTTTAAGAAGAAGCTGGAAGAGGAGAGTTCTTCCTTTTTTNGTAGGGAGAGGACCCGTGAAGCAGAGATTTCTTTGCATTTCGTTACAGACCCCGCATCAGAGGCAGTGATTCTCTTCATTAAAGACCCTGTGCCAGGAGCAATGACTATGGTTGGAGGAAGCTGTGTCCTGTGGGAGGGATCCCATATTCACAGAAGCTGTAAGTGTGAGGAACAACCCACACCAAAAAAGGTCATTAAAATTATGCCTAGTAGAGGCTGTGTCCTATAGGAGGGATCCTATATCTGCAGAAACTGCAACTGTGGGAAAGAACCCACATCAGAGATGTTTATCAAGGACTGCATCCCATGTAAGGGACCTTGTATTGGCAGAAGCCGCAGCTGGTGGGGAGAACCCACACTAGAGAAGTTCATTAAGGACTGTGTCCCGGTGGAGAGACCCTGTGTTGAAGCAAGGAGTTGTCCTCATTTGAGAAGAGAGAAGGGACAGAGCCCACCTGTGACTGACCGCATCCCCCATTCCTTACTCCTCTGAGCCATTGATGGGAGGAAGAAGCAGAGATAGCAGCAGCAGTGAGCTGAGCCTGGGAAGAAAGGAGAGATGGGGGAGGGAGATCTTAAAGTGTTGACTGCAATTTTCTCAGTCTTGCTACTCCTTTTTTTGCTTTTTGTTCTTTTCTGTTTCTTATAGGTAGTAGAATAAACTTTCCTACTTTCTTCTGTAAGTCAAGTACTAGAGTCTGTTTTGCCTAGAACCGTGCTTGGCAGCGAGCCCTCCCTGCCCTTGTCTCAATCCACAACAACCTTGATTATCTTTTTTTTTCCTCCCATTTTAGTGAGGCCTCCACCATCCTAAACAAGGTGGTGTGGATGGAGGGCACCGAGTGAGAGACTGTCGTGGTGCATCTTTGTTACTTGGGCCAAACCACCACAATGAAATATGCTAGTATTACAGTATGCCAGGAGAAAATAAAAGTACAGGTCTCTACACTGCAAAGGCAGGTTTTCTTTCCTAGATATGTAGGAAGACTGTTCAATGAAACAGCCATGAAGGGCAGTACTAAATAAAATCAATGAAAAGAGAAATATTTCATACAACAAAGACTCAGATTATTTTATTACCAGAAAATGACGCAAAAATTAAAAGACTGACATTATTTATTTTCACAACTGCTCATTTAATAAATTGGGGAGGGGATAGTGTTTAGAAATTATTTATTTTTATTCTTCCTTTTCCCTGTCAAATAGAAGATAAAGATATTTATTATAATTTTGATGAAAAAAAAATCTGTCAAAAAAAAGAACAGTATTTATCTGAGTTGTGATATAAATTTCTTTTCCTGTGAACAGAAGATCAAATTATAAAAGTTTTAGAGACTTAAAACTTTTTTACGCTTTCTTAGTAACAGAAGTACTATTGCTGGAACTGTTGTCAGTGCTGTTGTACAGTACTGTTGTCAAATCATCTAAAAGTGCTAATGATGTTGCTCTCCACAATATTCGAATACCACTAATTTGAATACCACTTTTAAGACAATATTTCCAAGCTATATTCCCTATTCATTCTATAATACTACAAGGTAATTATACTTACAGAGTATCTCAGTAATGTGCATTTATTTTTAATCCTACTCCCTCTGAAAGCCTCTTGAATAACATATCTCCTTCATAAATGCATTGAGAACTCTTGCATCAAGCTCAGAATCAATGAAAGTAAGAACTAAGTGATATTATTTACATTCTGTCTGCAGGCATAGTTTTGATAGTGCATTCTCAAAACTCTTGGAGAGTCTCTGTGTAACTTGCATCGCTCAAAGGAAGAAATGTGGCCTGTATCATGCTGCTGTTTAATGACTTTAAGCTGCTTATAGAGGAGATAAAAATCTTATAAGTATTCAGTGATTACTCTCTTAGGCTTAAATTTGTAGCTTTAGAAGAGGGAGAAAATCCTAACATAAATAAGTAAGGAGAATTTTAAAGATCAGTTTCTAAACTTGCCTGTCAGAACTCTAAGGACACTGAATAGGTTCATTATTACAAAAGAGTCTAGCACAGAAAAAAAATTATAAAAGCTTTTTATTTTTTAGAAAATATACCCAAACCTTAGAAAGCTTATAAACAGAAAAAAAAAAAAACCCAAAATTCAAATGCACAAGTTTAAAGTGCACAAAAAAAAATGAACCAAACAAAGATCATTTCTATAGTCAACCTAGAAATTGTAATACGTTGTTCAGAAACAGTAGCACAACCCATCAATGTTAAAAATTTGTAGGGGATATCTTGATGCTATGACATTTTTGTGGATATATTGATAATGTTTGCTAGCTTAAATGTCAAAGTCAGTCTTAGTCTCATTTGCTACAGCATTTGGAACTTCTTGGTGTCATGGAAGATACTGGTAAACTCTACAGATAGCCTGGCAGACAGGCAATTAGAAAAATTTCCCTTTTTACAATGAGAAAAAAGCATGGAAGTGTTGTAAATAGGAAGCACAAAGAAATCCTTCCTTTCTTTTCAGCTACAGTCATTTCCAGAGGGAGTATCTGGACAAAGCTGGATACTGTGATGAAGTTTCTGAGTGATTTCCAAGTAAGTCTGGGAAGAGAAATTCTTATATATCTGCAATTGTCAGCACAAGTATGGCTATAAAAGGGCTCATGACATTGATTGTAGAAGACATATCCTGCTCAAAACACTGCAGAGCTAGACTACCTTAGGGATGTATATGAGTAGCACTAGACAAGTAAAAAACAACCATCAGTGTAATAAGCCATTTTTTATAATTCTGATCAGCACTATAATTCATGATTTTAATGGAGAAGATCTTTGGGTTTTTTTTCTGAAATCATTATATTGTGCTGTCAAGATAATTTGGACAGAATTACTTGGCCAGACATCAAATACTGAGGAGCACTCTATCCTAATTGCACCAGTCACACAAAAGCCATCTTCGAAAACAAACTTTCCCAGACCAGTTAGTGACCAAAATTTCTCCACGCTTTTCCATCTTGGTTCACATCTATTTCTGACCCTTCATTTCTTCTTTTGGCAACATTTTCTCCTTTAGCAGCTCATAAAAAGCAGAAATTTACATGTGGTATTTACCTCATATACACAAACCATATCTTCCCCATGATGAGACATGTAGGGCTTGAAGTGGTAGATAGCAGTTTATTGTCTTTTGTTTCTGAGGTGATGGATAAATCTGCTTATACTCATAGAAATTGGACACACACAACCCTGAGCATACTTGTTTGTTTAAAGTGCTCTCTGATATCTGTGTATCACTAATGATTACTGCCTACAGAAATCTAATACAAGCAGCAATAAGACGAAGTTTATAAAAAATTAATACTCAAAGTTAATTAAAGGAATAGGAAATCAAGCAGCACATAGTAATCATGAAGATCTTTTCTCTGCTAACAGCAGAGATAGCATTGATTGATTATATGTATTATAACACAGGAAACATCAACAAGATACAGAATTACTGCTAGCATTAGAAAATTATTTAATCTGCAGAAAGCTTTAGTAAAATAAATAGTAAAATTGTAAGGTATATATGTAAATTTAAGCATCTTCTGTATAGAAGTACATATGTGATTCTATGTGATTAGTGAGGTCAAGTACTGCATGTTTGGATAAAGGATCTTCAGATGACAGGTAGCAATCTAATTTAATTCACTATTTCCTGGTAATTATATCATATATTCCTGACAAGTCTTCTGATGGCCTACGACTTGCTTAGTATATACAATTTATTTCAAAATATATCAAGATTTCAAGCAACCATTCATAGTAACATTGCAACCATAAACATTATGAAAGTGTGGTATTTGTTTTACAGTTCTAAGTTGAAGATGAAGATCAAAAAGCATAGGTATCATTGTTTGCCAAAAAAAACCCAACTTAACCATATAACTAATATTGGTCCAAATTCTAATTTATTTTGTAGGGAGTGACTGATGTTTGGAGATACTTTCATGGTGAGGGTTTTTTTTTTTTCATTTTATACATCTCTAGTTTGTTCACTGGTTTTGTAAATAATATGAATACTGGAAAAACAGGCATTTTTAAATGTTCTTTCCCAGTCATACTTTCTCTGAGAAGTGTCACCTAGATTTCTTATTTCTATAAAATTTTGAAGGAAGAAAATATCGAAAGCTTTTCCTGCACCTAAATATGGTTATTTTGTATTAAAGTTTTTCAGATATGTTTTGTTTGCATCAAACTTAAATAAAGCTAAACATCAAATTTGGATGAATCTGCTGCATTAAAATATCTACTCTCATTATAGGTTGAATCTTGAGTTTCATTGCCTGTGTTTATTTTCTTTCCATATCATGCCTTTTGTTTTTCTTGTCATGTTTTAAAGAGAAGTTCTGTGTGCTGAATAAATCTTCTAAACAGTCTTCAAACTAACCAAAGACCAAATTTCACCTTCTTTTTTTTTTTTTTTTTTTGAGTCATAGGGAAGCTTTAGAAACTTGCAGAGCACATAATTTTCCTTTACATCATTCTTTGGAGCTTATCACTCCATATGCTTTTCATTCAATGTACATCCAACAAAAAACTTAATGAGAAGACTAGATTGCATTTTGAAACTCACTTTCTTTATACTTCTACTTTATATTTTCTGTGATGACATTGTTCCAATGTCTGAAAATGTAACATTTGAATGGACAGTAAATTGTTATATGAGTAAACAGGATATGCTTTGAAAAGGGAAGATATGCTAGACTTTTCAGCTAAGCATTCACATTTAAAGATTTAGTAATGGAGTTCTTGTCTGCTTTTGTGTTAAATTCACTAATCTAATGTATTCTTGCACATATTGTTTAGTGAGGATACAAGCAACATATGCTGTACTTACAGAGATTTATCCCTGAAGTTACATTCTAACCAGTGATGTAAATTCCTTTCATCTACACTGAGATATAAAACCAGAATGTCCATACCAGAAAGATGGGAATCTCACAAAATGTTAATTATTTCATTATGTATTACTTCTACATGACAAAAGCATATTAAGATTACAGAGCAGTTTTATACTTAATGGTTACTTGGTCATGATTAGCCCAAGGTAAAAAGGTAGTTTGAAGGGAACCCTCTTCCACACACTTCCCATTAAAATAGTTTTTAGAGGAAACTGTTTTTAAATCTAGTTTTAAAACATCTATTATTCCAGTTTGAAATAATTCTAAGGTTACCATTTGACCAAACCTTCATTGTCTTTAACAGGAAAGAATTAGGAGGACATAAATCTGATTTGACAGGAAGAATTGAGCTTCTGGAAACGTCTTTTCTTCACCATTCACTGTAGAAATCAGGAAATCTCTGTGAAATTATTGATTATGCTTGTAGATAATATTACTAGCTTTCCTGGATTTGATTTGAAACTGTAGACTTCTTAGGACTTTGCAGATGTACAACCAACTTTTTATGTGTGAAAAAACAAGGAATCTTGGTTAAATTTTATTTTTAATATTAACTGCTCCACAAAGGAAAGATCATCTCTTGTTATCCAGCCCGAAATTTCCTCCAGTTTGCAGTGGATCATCTGGGCATTAAGAGATTATAAGAAAAAAAGATTTGGAGGAGTCGTGATGCAAGTGACTCTACCTTGCCATCTATCTATCCATCTGTAAGAGAAGATCTGTTTAAAACACTGAGAAAACAAGATAGTATAAACCTTGACTTTACTAAATTAATGTATTGAAACCATTCTTCTTGCTAGTGTTTAATTTTTACATGTTGTTCTCACTACCTATACAAAACTGCTAGTTTTTGACAATTGCCTTCAAAATTAACTGAGTATTTTGCGAATTATGCTGTTCAGTCAACAGTGATGGCAGGAGACTTTACCTCTTCATAGTCACCAAAGTCAAGGTGATCAGGCTTGAGAACTATTCAATGAGAGAAGGCATGGAAAATGGTATTGTCTTACAATTTTCCGATGCTTTTATGTTATGGCTTTGCTCAGCCTAAAAAGATGGTTGTTGGAGATAAATAAGAGTTTCTATTTTTAGGGAATTTTTTAATGTTATCTCCATAGACTTCAGATAGTGACAAAGTAACATGAATTAAGGTGAAATACTTAAAGGCAAAAAGTTCAGTAAGATCTTTTGGACAAAGACGTTTGGACAGCATTCTTGTGGAAGCAGGATTGACCCAAAAAAAATCCGTCTGAAATTTGAGGGACCACATTTAGTGGTCTTTAACTTACCAGCTAAACTTGATTGTTAGGCAAGTGAGTGCTTATGGATATTTTATATGTGACAATGGATGTTTATTAATTGACACTTTTCCTCTTCCTTCCTTTTGTCAAAGTGTCCAGCTTTCTTTTGGCTTAGAGCAGCAGTGCTACTAATCTTTTGTTACCTCTATGGAATCCTCAGACTCTCTGTTAGAGATAAGTAAATTTTTTGCTTTTAGACATTGACATATTATTCCTTTTCAAATTTTGCATATAAAAATGTTACAAGATCTTAACTTCTCCTAAAATTTATTGTTGCCGTTGCAGGCAA
>WBNH01010618.1:0-55502 GCA_013401255.1 Urocolius indicus
CATGTCCATTTTCCTTCAGGTACTTTGCTACACTTGAGCATTTTGAGTACCTAACCACTAGGTTTTGGGCCAAGGCAAGATATTCAAGGGCTCACCTTTTTACATGAACTGACTTGGCAGCACGCATCCTTCTTAGCCAGAAAGAATTAACAAATTACCTACAGATCTATCACTATGCATAAAAACTGAAGAACGCTTGCCATAGAGTATTAGTTGCAAAACAGCTCATAGCAAGAAAGCTACTGTCTTGCAGAAGCTGATGTTCTACCAACTCACCCACAGTATAGTTTTCAAAGACTCTGGAGCATCAGCCAACAAAATTTGGAAGTCACTCAGAAATATCTTCTGCTGTACAACCATATTCTCTGGTGAGCTACTTGAAATACTGCAGAGCAATGCTGTGCAAATCCATTCCATCTTGCTCGTAGCTATACATCAGTGAGTTAAAGTCTAGCATTTATTTAGAAAGTGATGACTTCTTGGGACAGAAATCTCAATACAGCACTCAGCAATTAGTGCAGTTAAACCATGACTACGTTTGTCAAGTAGCAACAGCAACATGCAGTGACAAGAAAAGCCAATATATTGATAGCTTGCTGCTATTCTATGGAGGCATCAAATATCAACAAACATTTACAGTCTACTACAGAAAAAAATTATGTTAATGTTCACAAAGCCACTATCAGAACTCCTAAAATACACTCCTAGAACACTCAAATGCAGCAGAAGAAAGCACAGTCCAAAGCTTTTTTAAAAAATCTACAACAGAAACAAATATTTAATTTCTTTGGCTTTTCCAATATATAATCCTGCAGTTTTGTTTTTTCTCAGATTTTAAAGACACGTATTTTGCTTGAAAGGCCTTAAAGTAAATGTCAAGAAGGAGAAAAACGTTATCAGACATCACAATGTAGTGAACAGAGAAAGTTATCAAGGCAAAGCAGACAATTCAGAGAACCCTAGTTTGAGAATAAGAATACAGATTACAAATTAATTTTTATTTGTACCAAAGCTTTCTCCTATGGGAACACAAATGCTGGACAAGTGCCTCCTTCAGTAAATAGATCAAGTAATACTCTCTGGTCTAAAAATCATGTAATACTGATCTAGATTTGCAGATACACACCAAAAAACAAATACTAAAGAGGGTGAGATTTATACCCCTATCTGTACACTTCTCCTTAAACATTACATCCTATTTCAGGTACTTCCAAAACAGAAGAAGATAGGAAAAGTTCCAGACAAGGAAGAATTAACACATTCCAGACTTTGAAACACATCAGCGTACAGTTTACATTTTTTAATCTAATGATCACAAAGCATTATGTAAGATATCAACGGATGACAAACATGTAAGTAGCATATCTAATAAAAGTAAATATTATGCTTATCCCCTCCAACTCAGCAAACGCTCATTTTGGTTACAAATTAATTAAAACATAACGAAACCGATAAAAAGGAATCCCAGAGAATAACCCTCAACATACCACAATCTCAACTGACTAACATTTCGCAGAGCTTCCTGATAAACGACAGTCACAGCACTTTCAACCAAAATACCCTTACACTGACAGCTTAAATAATAGAAACGTATACTCTGACATGTACATACACACGCGTCTATGAACACAGAGAAACGCACGGAGCAACTACTGCACAGCAAAAAACAAAGTGCCCGACATGAACTCTTTTAGGACACATGAAGAACTGAGCCTGCTCACGCAAGCTTTAGTCTAGCGGTGGCATGGACGTCCACAGCACCAGCGGCAGGTGTAAGGGAGGGACGTGCGGAGAAAAGCATGAGGGCTCCTGCGGGCCCTGAAACGCCGCGGGTGCAGCTGCCCAACGGCAAATCTCTCTCTCTCGAGCCCCGGGAAGCCGAGCGAGCCGGGGGCAGGCTGCCGCGTAACAGGTCCTGCCGGCGAGCGCGCCGCGGAACGCGCCGTCTCCCGCAGACGGCAGGAGGCCCGATCCCACAGGCACGAGAGGCGACAAGCGCCGAGGCCGGCCGCCGCCTGCTCCTCTGCCCCAGGACCCGCCGCCACAGGCGCCGCCAGCCGCGGCTACAGCCTCGGCCCCGGCGCCGCCGCCTCCCGCCGGCCGAGCCTCCGCCGAGCGGCGCATTCGAGCCCCGAGCGCCGGCGGGAGCGGCAGCCGCGGCCGCGCCGGCGAAAGCGGCGAGCCCTGCGGGGGGCGCCCGCTCCTGAGGTAACTTTGCAGGGGCAAAGAGAGAGAAAAGGAGAGAAGGCTGCTGGCAGCGGGGACAGCCTGCCGCCGGCCTACCTGCGCGCAACGCGGTGTCTTGAGCCAGGCCCCCGGGAAGAGCCGCCTCGCCATAGCAATCGCACATCCCCGCAGCGGGCGGTGATCGGAGGAGGAGCGGTGAGGGACGCTTCCCCGCCTGCCGCTGCAGCCGCGTCGCCGGGTAGGCGCGGCACACGCGCGGCGACGGCAGCGAGGGACGAGGGCGCGAGCGTGGCGGCAGCTGCCTCCCCGCACACCCCCGCGGCTGCTGCCTCCCCGCACACCCCGGCGGCAGCTGCCTCCCCGCACACCCCGGCGGCTGCTGCCTCCCCGCACACCCCGGCGGCTGCTGCCTCCCCGCACACCCCCGCGGCTGCTGCCTCCCCGCACGCCCCGGCGGCTGCTGCCTCCCCGCACACCCCGGCGGCTGCCCGGCGACAGCAGCTGTCAGGGGGCAAACAGCACGCTGAGCTGCGCGCGCTCGCTGCCACTCTCTGCCTGTGAGGGAGCGTAGGCGGGGCTGAGGGGAGGAGGGTCGGCCCTCTCTCAGCCGTGTCGAGGCACGGCGGGGGCTGGGGGGCCGATCCGGCTTTTTTTTCCGCTCCCGGGAGCTGAGGGGCAGGAGTGGGGCTCGTCCAGGCGAAAGCGACGCCTGAGTTCTCTTTGGTGCTCACGCCTGCCAGAAAACGCTTAGGCTCTGTCTGGGGACAATTACGAAAAACTAAGTTAATAGATAACGTGTCTCACTGATAGTAAACAGGCTCCTGTCATTTGCTGAACAAGGTATTAGAAACAGCTGTGGGCCTGTTATTCGAGTCTGAAAAAAAAAAAGACTTATTTCCTCTAAAATAAGGAGAGAGCCTGGGCCCTTATTAAGGTCCATTAGGGACATCTATCTCATAAAACTATCTATTACTCCTTCACCAGAGAATATCTCAATGCTTCATGAAGTCCCAATCCAATTGAAATCGGTGGGAATACTGTTAACTTTAAATAAAAAGGACCTTTCTTGTGGGAAGTTTGATTTTTGTTCTCCGTACATTTATGACTTGATTGTGACTTCTTTTAACGCAATATGTTTAGCAGAGTCAAAGTCGGAAGCTGGGAGTTTGCTGTTCAGATGCCTTTTGGCTGTCAGACTTTGGGAGAAAAGATTATCCCACTGTGTGGAGATAAAGATAACGAGCATGCTATGTTTTTAGTGCTCAGTATGTGTACCAAAGAAGGCTGCTTTGATGAAAATGGTCACAAAAAAATGCTACTGTAATAATAAGTTACCTTTTTTTGGCAGGGTTTACTCTTAAAGATGTGTATCTGGAAACCAAATGTTACGAGCTTACAGAGTATTAAAACTGCGGAATTTAAAAAGCCTTGTGCTTTAAGATTCAAGAACAGTGCTGCCAGAGTCACTCTGAAGTAAAAATCTGAAAATTAATTAGTCAGATTTGGCACTTCTATAAAGCAATTCTGGCTTTAATAACAGACAGCAACTCTCTCAGTAAGGATGTTTTCTTCTCTTCCTTTTCAGGCATGCCCAGATGGCCACGCTTTCTGCATCACCTCCTTCTAGAGTTCAGTGGTTTGCACAAGTTTAGCTATATTATGGGCATGCAATGGAATGGCAACACGAGAGGAGACCGCAGAGCAAACATGTAAGTGTTTTGCTGAATAATCTCAAGCCATTACTTCATCCAGTGCTCTATGCCAACCCCTGGAATGACAGACTGGGAGTAATTGTGAAATGTGAGTCTCCCATATGGCTGGCAAGGATCTAAATGTTTCATCCCTGCTATGTCTGGATCCAAACAGTTCCTGGCATATGTTCATTAGGGGGCATATTTTACACTTAGTACATGAGATCTTGGTCATCTGTGAGAGCAGGTGCTTTATTCCAGCACTGAAGTGTTTCATTCTTCTTCAAGTACTCTTTGTGCCCAATTACTAAATGCTAAAAAGTAGGTTTTTTAGACCATTTCATCCCTTTTCCTCTGCCTATTAAACACACAATTCCCAGTTAAGCCTTGGTAGAGACAACTCCATTAAAAGCTAGGCCATTTAAGGCAAAACACTAACAGAAAAGGTGTAACATGCACTGACTTGGCATTCAGTGTGCAAAAACCAAAGGCATATTCTGACGACTGGGGGGCAGATGCAGAAAAGCAACAGAAGTAGTACATAAATAATACTGATGTATTATGTACTTTACAGCCTTTCCATTCACACAAGCTTTTCATTCTGCAGTTCACATATTATCTATTTTTGTATGCCAGTGCCAAAACTTTGGTATATCTTAATGCCTAAGCAGTAAAAGCTGATTTATTGCTATCTGTTAATATTCGAGTTTCCAATACAGCTGTATCAACATTGAGTATTGTTATTTTAGTGATGCAAGGTTTGTGTATGACAGAAAATAACTGCTGATTATACAAGTGCAGTGTTCAGCACTCACAGCATCAAAAGGTAAATGTGGTTTTACAACCTTCACCTTCAGTTCTATGACAGCTTGGAGTTTATTATATACTAAGAATAACTTAGAAAAAAAACTAAGAGTGGTTACATGTGCTGAAATGTCCAGGAATTCTGGACATACAATGAATGGAAATGTGAGACTAATGAGGAGAATGGAAAACTACAGAGAAGAACCTGAATTCTTCAACATACTCAGTATAATGTGCACCTTTAAAAATGCAGTAAATAATTTTATCTAATTTCTTTTGAAGGAAAGTCTGTGTTACTTGAGCAAGTAATAGAGGGTTTAACATTAAACAAAAGCTAAACATTAACTTACTGCAATGGTACTCGACTTGTTTTGTACTCAGTTATTTGATGCAGCTGCACCCAATTTAACTCAAATGATATCATAAGAGACTCCATGGGAAATCCTCAGGGTTCACACACTCTCCCCACCATTGTATTATATGCAGGGAGCCTCTAGCTAGTGTTAATAATCACAAGACTTTTCTTTCTCACAGCAACTTTACCAGTCTTCCTAGCATGGCTTCCTGGATTAGTGCCCCTAATCTTTGGATATGCCTAAGAAATATTCTGGGAACCCGGGCAATACCATAGTTTCAAAGTATTACGGCAACAGTGAGAAAGGAATGATTTAGTATTTGCCAGTTGCCTTGTTCTGTAAATAATTTATTAACTGTATTTACACAATATACAACATGACGGTGATTTAAAATAAAACCATCTGCATTTCCTAAAATAAAGTCTACAAAACTAGGTTTCTCTTCAAAAAGTCTACAAAAAGAGGTTTCTCTTCATATTACCCAGCTATCAAGGAGCTTGCTCAGCATTCTATCAGGAGTCTTTTTTTATACAGACCCTACTTCATTGGGCCTGTCTTTGGCAAGACAATGAAGATGTGGGGACACGTCCACTTTCCCTCATGTTCCCTTCAGAGTGAAATTGTGTTTCTTTTTCCTCCTGCAAATTTATATAAACTCTGATTTAATCAGTATGTTAACTTTAATATTATCATTATAAATTATTTCCTATCACATTCAAGTTCTTATAAATGGTTATGCCAGGAAAGCATGAATAGGTGGGGCCATCTCTCACCCAGACAGCAAAGCCTGTTCAGGATTCCCTTGTGGCTTAACTTATTATAAACAAATCATTGATCTATTTTGGGAAACAGACTCTTCCTGACAGTAGTTTTCTTTTCTAAGTTTGTATTTATATGGTCATTTTAATCTTACGTAAATCCATCCTGCTGCAGAAGCAGATGGTGTCACTTTCTTCCCTTGCTGTTGGTGCCTACCTCCTCCCATGGGTTGACACAGCCATTTCTTTTGTAGGAAGAACTAGATCAATGATCTGAACTAAAAACTTATATTTTTTTTTTTCCTCTGAGTTAGGTTAGAGACAGTCCACTTCCTTTCATCGGTAGCTTGGATTTACACCAAAGTGGCTGTTTGCAAACACTGAAACTTACGTAAACATTTATATATATATATAAAATTTATTTCTGGATTGGAAATAATTTTATCATTTTCAGACAACTTACTTTTGCCTAATGATTTAAAAAATGTACCCAGCTTTAAACATCGTTATTTTTCTTAATTATCTAGGCCGTTTCCTTCTTTGAATTAGTGGCAAAGTTATCATTTACTGTGATCTTCTGTTCCTATTGCTTGAAGTAAAATACTTGGTTTTTTTCTGTTTATCTTACACTCATGGTAGTGTTCTGTAAAAAACTAACATTTTTATAATTGGAATGTTAGATTCTGAATTCCTGGTTATGGATTTTCCCACAAATAGTCTAGCTGGCCTTTTCTTAATGCCATTCTTAGTGCCATTTCCCAAAACTTCTTCCCTGAATGAGCACTTCCACCTTCCTCCTTACTTCATAAGGTAAGTCAGCGAGGTAGGAAACATCCAGGTCCTAGCCCACACTCTTTCAAAAATCCTACTTGGGTTCTACATACTGGATTCCAGTACTGAAGCTAGTAGATGCTGACATAAGGTGAATGATGGGAAGGAGATGTCAGCAGAATTCAATTCATAACGAAAATGTTCATTTTTAACTCCTAAGGAATTTTAATACTGGAACAAATAACCTGACAGGGTAGTACATTTTTCAACATGTGGTCTACTCAATTAAGAGCTCTGACTTCAGTGCAATGAGGGAAACAGCTGCAATGGTTTAATGTGTTGCTACCCTCAGCTGTCCTGACATCCCCTCTGCCGCAGGACATTTTGACAACCTAACTGTTTCAGTTCACAGTCTGGTGTATTTGCTTTAATTGTCTGGGAATGTTAGTTCACACTACAATGCTAGACTGAACCTCAGCTAGGGAGGTACAGATACACCCTGCCTTCTGCTACCTATGGTAGATAACAATGGGCAGAAGAGCAACTACAGATAACAGACCTCCTATGTGAAGCCCTTTGCTCTCCTTTGCTTTACTACTTAGACCTACTCCCATGCTATTCTTTCTTCTGCCATGCAACTGTTTGTGTAGCTGAATGGTGAACTATTTGCTGAACTCAAATTAAAAATAGCCCAGAAAAAGTAAAAAGACACATCAGGTCTGTGGTTTGATTCTGCATGCCACTGTGGACTGTCATGTTCAGAAATGCAGGAATAGCTTGGCATTTGGAAGAAGCAGAAGAAACAGGAAATGCTTAAAATGGGAGAAGAAGAAAAGTTCTTCAAATCTGCCCTACAACTGACGTGTCCTTAAAATATATACTACAGCCCAGTGATTTGTTTGGCCCAGTGAATGAATCATTGTGTTACGTAGGAATCTGAAGTGAAATAATCATTCTTTCAGGCCTTACATATATGTGAATCTGCTTCAGTGTGCAGGCTTTAACAAAGCTGAAAATCTGGTCCTGTATGCAAGAATTAGTACAATGTACTGGCATGCCTTATGAAACAGTCTGCGTGACATTGGCACACTTTGTCTTACTTGTTTTGCTACATCAAAAACTCTGTAAGTGAAATGCAGAAATTTTGTACTGAATTGGTAGAAAACTCTGACAGCTCCCTGGAAAAGAAGTAGCAATTAGCAGAAATTTTTAAGAAATATTTCCTTTTAGGAAACCTCTAATTGTAAGGATTACTATTTTGTTATCACTACTTTTTTTTTTGTATGATTAAGGTTGGTAATTCTGAGGTAACTTGTAATACAGTAACTTTCTTTAAAAGCTTATCACCACTTATGAAAGAAGCAGCAATGTATTACTTACATTCCAAGCTATTAACTAAATGTACAGATGATCTACTTAAGTATTCACCATTGTTTTTCCTAGATAAAACAGCTTTCCTTTCCCTTTAAATAAACAACAGAACAAACATCCAGACAGTCAGGTGCACAGAGCACATGCCTTTTTCGACCCCTTGAGTAGACAGCCTATTGAATGTATATAATTAATTCCTGTAGCCTACTTCAGAGACAAGTCTCTGGGTTTGGTGACAGAAAATGTCCTAGTAGGCATAAGCTATTAATTATTTTAAATTTGTCAACATCTAAATTTCTACAGTATTTAGCAACAATTCCCACAATAAAGTAAAACTTTTATACTTAAAATTACTTTTGTGGGGAGCAAAAATGCTGTTAAGCAAAGTATGGAACTGCGTTCACACACAAATGTTCTTAGATCTTTTAAAAATATCCAAGCAGAATAAATTCAGTAGTCCAAAATATATTTTTAGCTCTATCTGTAATAGTACACATTTCTGAACAACATATATTTTTGACCGATCTATACAAAATAATAAATGAATGACAACATAGTGACTACTAGAGGTTAGAACTTTTCTGAAGGTGTTTTTTTCTGTAATTGAATGACAAATGGCAATTTGGAGCAGTAACAGTTTAAAACTTTAAGTAAATTATCAAGCTCATGTTAGTACACAGTATTACATTTACCTAGATGCTTCATTTACCTTTAGAGAGATATCACTGCAGCCATAGATTCATATATATACTTCAGAACAATATACTATAAAAATATCTTGTCAAATTAGGCTTATGTCCAGTTCCTGCAAAGCTCTGCAAGCTTGGCTGTGCACAGCACTGCAGCTCTCACTGACCTGTTCTGTCACAAGGTTTTTCAGCAACTTTGAAGTTCACAAGACAAATTATTTTTCCCCTGCCCCTCCCCAGCTCATTTTATTTCTGCATCAGATTATCTCTGCTACCCCACTCCCCAGTCTGGATGAAACTGTTTTGACACAATCTTATAACCTAGACCATAAGTATTATTCAATTATGTTTAATCAGAGGTTATTTTCAGACTAGACTACTTCTGCAATGAAATTGACAGCACAACTTAACAAAGTTTTTGCTTGCACTAAAAGTGCATAGAGGGCACCTGAGAAGGCGGTTGTGGTGGGAACTTCTTAAACCACATTGTGGAACTATAACTTGAGTAATTTTGTTATTTGACAATATAGTATCTGTAAAACTATAGGCTTCAAAGATGTTATTCGAGATTGCTCTGGATGAATCTACTTCAGAAATCATGCTATTTAATTCCTTGTTTTTTCTTTAAAAGAAACCAAGGCTGCAATTTAGATACAACTAAGTCTACTAAAAATAGCTATAGTTTGTCTAAATGTATAAATAATAAACTATTGCATTCAATTAAAGCATTCATTAACTTAGAAAAAGTACATTGAAAAGATTTCTTTTATGATGAACTGAATATAGTCAGTGCTGTTCTGGTGAACAGTGCAACTACTGAGTCCTGAGTTCTCACTGTACGTAGATTCAGAGCTCTCTTTCCAAACAGAGAATTCAAATGACAATACCTTCAATACCTGGATAGATGCTGTAGCAGACAAAGCATTTTCTTTGGACTAAGAAGGCAATCAGATCCTTTTTAGATCTTTTATATTATAAAGTAACTGCACAAAAGGAGATGTAATCCAGAAACGCCTATTTCCAACTTTGGGGTTTGAGATTAAAAAAAATGTATTGGGTGAGGTAAACTGAACAATTCTCTGAAAACATAGAGAGTCTTTTTTTAGACTTCTACACCTCTGGTAAAAGTTAACTGGTAGCTGGTCAATGCAGTCACTGTATTTGACACAGGTAATGTTATTTCTTTGAAAATATTTCAGAGGAGTACAGATTTATTTTCTATTTTGTCAAAACATACACTAAATAACTTCACAGAATCACAAAATCACAGAATCTTGTTAGTTTAGGTTAACCTTGATAAGAGATTTGCAGAGTCTTCAATTTATGTTGTGACTCCCTCTATATGCATAAACAGACTTACTATGTGCTGACATCCAAGCTGATCTGCTTTTGCTTACGTTTTATCCCAGCTTCTTTTTTGCATCCTGCAACTGTCCACATAAAACCTCTTCTGCATGGTATTAGTTCAACCTGGACTTATTTACATAACATATAAGTTTATATACAGTTTTACTTCAAGTCAAACTCTAACCTCAACTATTGTCCCCAGTCAGAAATTTATCATTACAATTTGTTTTAGTTTAAAATCAGAACAAAATAAAAACCATAAGACTTTCCCATACTTTTTTCACCCCTCTTCCTGGCCATCATGTATGATTCAAAGTACATTCTAAACAGAAGAAAATTACATATTCAGCCTGTGACTAATTCATACTAAATTTGCTGTTACTGATTAAAAATGTTTTAAAATAAGACCTGGATTTACAGGTGTAGCAAGTAGGAATGCCTTTTTCACTGCAGGCTGTCCACTGGTAATTAAATCACACCAGTAATCTGATATAGCATTATAGCTTTACTGGCATGATAGCACTGTCACAGACATTTTACATACTAGAACCTGCAGTAAATTAAAAAGTCCTTGGAGGCCATCACTGCATGACCTCTTGGACTGCTCCAGGCAGGACAAAAGAAAATCAGTTCTACTTCTCACAATCAACTGCATGCTAACACAGCATCTTGTGAATGTTTGCGTGATTTCCTCTTATCCTTGGCAAGTACTGCTCTAGAATCATTCCTACCTGAGAAATTTGAGGCAGTTGGTAAAGGTCCTGGGAAAGGCAAACTGACAACAAGCTATTGTAATTGAAGGAGAATTAAACTATAGCAAACTGATTTCTGAATCCGCACACATACTTGGTACACTTTACCTTTTGTGCATGGTCTTCCTAAGTCTAAGTTGTCTCAGCTTTTTAGGGTGGGTTCATTTAGGCAAGCCCTTTGAATGTAGTCTTTCTCATCCTGAAGATGTCTTCACATCTGCCTATGACAAGTCTGGGTAGTCCCTTTTGCATTCCTCATGGGCAGGACGATGAACAAGAGGCAGTTCATTTGTCCCATAATCGTAATACGTCAGTTGTTACTTCATGAGCTGCCCATGACCATAGAACATGCATTTGGCCATCTGTAAGAGGGATGGCAGTCTGTGGCGTCAAACTGAAGGTCACTTTATGTTTCCTTGTTGGCATGTTCTAGATGCTTCATTCTATAACTGGCACAGAGGAAGAAATAAGCCCTTCCTCTCTGCACTCCCATTTTCTAAAACTAGTATTTTTATCATTTGTTCTGCCACCTTGGTTCTGTACTCTCAATGTGTACATACTGTGAGCTCATGAAGTTACTGCAGGTTGATCTGTCTGAAAACAAACCCATTTTTATACATGCATATATGTGCTATATATACACATATATGCATTAAACTGGTGCTTTTCAGCTGGAGCAGTTCCCTGACTTGCCACATCTGCATGGCAGCTGGCACAGAGACAGCCACCATGACAGAAGACATCAGTAGCCCTCTAAGCAGAAGTGAGTGCAACCTTAGATGGCAGCAGCTGCAGACAAGTTTGGCTGGGTCAGGAAACTGTACCCTCAGGTATAACTGCAGAGAAGAGCTGGATTCACAGTTCCACACAGGAGCTCAGCTTCCCACTCCCTCCCTCGTCCCACACCTCCCCTGCCACTGTGAACAGTATTCTCAGGGGACTGAACTACAAGACTGTGATTTACTACTGTTACGCTGTTAGTTTACACAACTTAGTGCTATGAAGCAGGTCACAGTATTGTCAAGAGGAGCATCTAAGTGGGCTCCAGGGGAATCCTGGCAGCATGCTGGGAGAGAAGCATGCTGGGAGGGTGAAATGCCAACCCTTGGTTGTCATTAGCTGCTTTGCAAAATTCAGACTTCCACCTGGCTGCAAAAGCTGGGGCAGAAGAGCACTGGGCTGGCTGCATGCAAGTGCCAGGCTCTCCCACTTCCCCAAACCTGCCTTTAAGTTTAGCTATCTGGTAACTACATCCATGCTATGACAACTTCAGATTATACTATTTTAAGTACATTAATCCAGCAGAATTATAGCTCTTCTGTGTTGGTAAGACCAATTTTTTTTACTATTTCATTGACATAAGAATGTCATTAATTACAGAGGCACAGTCTGGCTTACAATATGCCTTTGCAGCTTGATAATGTTGAAAGTGAACATACTGTTGCTCAGCTTTTACACTGATATTTAACTAATGTCTTTAACTCATCACAAAAGCACATAGCATGAAAAGAAATCCCAGCAGCCCCAGATTTTAGGAACAGAATCAGGACTGTACATGAAAAGAAATCCCAGCAGCCCCAGATTTTAGGAACAGAATCAGGACTGTATAGATAGGGATGTCAGTGCCAGTGTGGAGGATATCAAAATAGAAAATAAATGACTGATGTAACAAGAATTTATTTTGATCTTGTTTATGTATCTTTATTTTTTTTAGATGAAAGCAGATAATGTTGTGTTAGATTGAAATCTGGGCTTTCAGGCTGAGATAATGTGGCAACATCAAAATATATGCTGAACAACAGCTTCTACATTTAGATTAGGCAAACAATGAAAACAGATTGCACCTTTTACCTAAACATATCAAAGTTAAAAAATCTAACAGTGTCACAATTTCAAATCGGTGGAAAAATGAAGTATGGAATTCATTATATGGCTAGTGTGTTGGCCTGCCACCACTTAACGATTCCTTCTGCACAGCCCTTTTGGACTGGCAGTGGCTACAAAAAGGGATATTGCTCCTGCAGCTGAATCTACTGGACTGCAAACAGATTTAAGTGTTAGCAGAATCCTGTCATGCTGCACTGCTCAAAAGTATTTTGTTGCTATATTCATCAGATAAAGAAAAAAAAAGAAAATAAAATAACAGAAATTAGGTACTTTTTATCTGAGTGGGACTTGGCAGGTCTGTTGAAAGCTTGTGAGAAGGCCCATACTGTGTTCCAGGTGGTGGGAGAGCAGAAGGAATGCTGTACTAATTCTCCCTCTGGCCAAACTGATGTCCAGAACAGATTTTTTAACCACAGATGAAACAGCAATATTCTGCTATGGAACTGTGTCCTGAGGGGCCATTAAACATCTTTTTAACTTCAGTTTAAATTTAAGAAGTAAGTCTGGTCTGTCTTGCTACAAAATGTAACTACACAAGAGCTGGAAATTCTACTCTAGCAGACATTTTAATGGTCTACAGAGGAACTTCAATGCTGACAGACAAAGCCTTGCTGTAGAACCATACGATTCCACGATTTCTTCTTCAAGAAATTATGATACAACCCATCACAATGTAAAGTATTTGAGATTGCAGTTAGTTTTGCAAATCCACAGAACAGAGTTAGAGTGAATGAATAACATGCTTGTTCAGGCTTTAACTCTGAAATGCTGACTATGCATTTTAACTTTTGTCACCAGAGCTTCAGTTTTCAGATCTGTGCTTAGAGAGCAGGGGAAGTAATGCATCACACTGGGCCATGACTGAATTCTCAGGGAGTTGGGGAACTAGAATCTCTGTCTGATCCAGAGAGTTAATCAAAATTCCAAGTCTTGGCAGCTGTTTTTTGAAAGAAGGTGATTATATGCCCCTGGCAGCAGAATGACAGTGCAGAGAGAGTAGTAAAGCTCTCTTAAATTCCATCTCTGAGTAATGAGCTTGTATTTTTATGCACTGGTATCACACGAAAAAGACAATACCCATACAGTAATTACTGTTTAATGCATGTGTTGCAGAAGTGCTTTAAAGACTTCTAATCAAAAATAGGAATGCAATACTCCCATAATATGGTATCTTCAGAAGTGACAAGCAGTAGATTGTTAAGGAGGTAAGAATGAAGAAACCATTGCAGAGGATTAGTGAGGCAAATATGTTGTTTTCCTATACATGGAATTTAACAGAAAAAACCAGCATTTGACTGGCTAAATTCCACCAACAATGACCATGATAATTAATGCATTTAAAAGGATATTTACAATTTAAGTTTTATCATTCAAGATCCTGACATTCACAAGACAATGATGGAGTACAGGATTTTTTTCCCCTGGATTTTCTGATCTTTGAGAAGATAAAAAAGATGAGAACAGCAATGTGCTTGTACTAGAAAAAAAAAGTGTTTCTCTGTGAAGACCAATATCAAAGTACCATACAGCCACTAACACTATTTTTCTCTGTATTGTTGCTATATGAGGATGAATATAAATTAATATTGTTGTCTATCTAGAAAAATAAAGATGCCTATTTAAAAATGTTATCAGTGCTATTTTTATATCTTTAGGATCAAGACAGAATAACTACTGTAATTTTGTTATAGCAATTGTTAGCTAGTTTTAAGACAATACAAAATTCTCTAACATCACTTGCTGTAGTAATTTTTTTTAATTGAGGATTCTGAGTTGAGCAATAGTAAATGCAGCGTATGTACATCGTGCCACTAATGATTATGTTTATATAAAAATAGATGTACCATATTTATCTTGATTTAAGTTAGGAAGATCCCACGTGAGCTTCCTCCTTGTTCTCATGCTTAAACAATGCAGAGAAAATGGCCTAGTATCTAATTTTCCCTTACTGAATTGTGGTCATGACAACCATCTGTACAAGGATAAGCTTCACATGGTCACGTTGAAGGGTATAATTTTGATGTTCTGTTGTGTGATACAATAAGGTAATGGAAAATAACACTATGCAGTATTTGGTATTACTGACTTACACTTTTGGGTTTTGTGTGTTTTGTTTTCCTTGTTTAATATTTATGTTGCCGTTATAGCAAGGCAATTATATAACACCAGTGTTTAAAAAATGTTAACGTTTGAGAGAAGGGCTATTGGCTCAGGGAAATGCCACTCTGTCTCTTCTAATTTAACCATCTGTACTGGGTACCAGCGAGTTTACATTTTGAATACTAAATTTAATTTCTCTTCTGTGCCAGCAAGGCAAGATACCATTTTAAAAAGCCAAGAGTTGCTTTTGTGTGTCTTTATGGCAAGAACTTGCCTAACAGTATGGAGACAAATACAAACACAGGTAAAGACAATGCCAGGTTGTTATTCTTTAGCTCCTGTCTGAAATATGACTATAAGATGACATGGAATAGAGCCAAACATATATGTTGCTAAGCAGAATCTGATAGATAATCGAAGACTATTTGTTTTCCTGAAACTTCTACACAAGCAAGCCCTTACTGACATTGGAGGGAAAGTAATTTAATTTAGCTTTGGTCACTCTGTACCTCAAATTACACAAATAATATGCCTGGAATTGAAAAGACAACAGGAGAGATTACTTAAACTGTATGTTCAAATACTTTTGATGTATTAGCAGAAAAAAAATAAGGTAAGAAAGTTAATTCCTGAAGTCATGACATACAATCTTGCTATATGTTAATGGCAGAAATAACTGGTTGTTTTATACTAGCGCTGAAGAGCAAGCAGGTAATGATTCTAGCTTGGTCCAAATCAGATTAATCATTCCTGTGTCATAGTATAGTAACAGGAATCGTGGAATGTTTAAACCAGGTTTTTTACTATTGCTGTTGACTGCTTTGCCCCACATATGACAGTGATTAATAGAGATCTTCCTTCTGCTGCAAATATAGGTTTGCTGATTCAAGGATATTAACTTGAAAACCATTTGTAAAGGATCATTTGCACATTTCCAGTAAGATCCCCAACCCTGTAACAATCTGTTCCTGGATTGCAAAGGAGCAACGAAGGCAACTCTTGCAGTGCAAATTTCTTCATCCAGAATACAAGTTGTTGAATTTAAGTCACCTGTGTCTATGTTTCCCTCAGATTTAATTAGCCTAGCAGATGGATCTGATGGGTAGGAGTCCCATGGTCACTGCTCTTGAAAGGGGCTTTATGTCAGATGGAGATTCAGTGACTTGCTAAACTGATTAAAAAAGGGCATTATAAGTTACTAAATTAAGGTGTGGTGGGGGCAAGGGGTGTGTGTGAGGTGTATGAATTTTTCCAGCTATCAGTGATAGCTGTTCTTAAAGGATACAGAGTTTAAAGTGGTGTTTGGCTATAAGCTCTTATTGTACTTCTTGGATACTGTGGGAGAAAGAATCGAAGAAATAAAAGTGGAATTTGGGTTGTGGGAAAATACTGATGCAGTCTGCTGTTGAGTAATAAAGCTAATGGTAACAAGCTTTGGGAAGTACATTCTGGCTAACTAGTGCAATCCTTGCAATAGCAAACTAATTAGTTTATCAAACCCTAATTATTCTTATACAATGCACGGATTCCTAGCTTCTTTTTGTGCTGCTCTTAGATAATGCTATTCTACTAGCAACTCCTAGCTTTGTGACAAATAGGGCTTTATGGGTAGGATGGAGCCATGCAGCTCTGCAATTCTGTGGTGGGGTTACTCAAGCTGCTTTTTGGGAGCAATATCCTAAAAACCAGGAGAGTAGAGCTGGCGTGTCTTGCTGGTTCAGGAGATTTTGCATTGTATCTGGGGGCAGGTTTGATGCTGTTGAAACACTTTACATTACGGGGAAGTGATTCTAGCTTGCAAGTTTCAATTTAAGTAATTTCAAAGGTATGGCAGGACAAGGAAGGTAAGACTTCACAAGTAGGACTAGTACTTACTAAAAAAGTAAGTTTTGAGACAATTTTTAATGTTTAATTCTGTTGCAGACTACAAAGTTTGCTTTTTCACTTAGCTGAATGCTTGTTCTCACCCCATTATTGTGATTAAAAAACTCTCTATTTGCATGCAGGTACATCTCATACTTAGTGCATTCTATTTTCTCCTGCTGGTGCTTTGCCCCTTTAGCACTAGTGGTACCCGACTGCTGTTCACAGTACATGAAAATGTGCAAAGAGCAGACAGGCACCCTTTGTGTTGTGCAAGTCTGTCTTTAGCGGCAGACCATCACAATTGCTGATCACTGTGTAGTTAATGCATCCGAAGAAGATTGCAAGAAAAGTTGCATTTAAAACAACTGTGAACAAGAGATTCCAATAATTAAAACTATTTATTTTGATGTGATTTAACAGCTGGCCAGACTAACCTGTACCTTCTGTGCTCTGCCTAGGCTTCTGTCCCTGTGTGTCCTCCTGGGATGGCAAACTGATCCAGCATCTTTGTTTTCAGTGGCATATCCTGGGAAGATGACTTTGAGAACTCAGGCGGCCTAAGCAGGACAGAGCTGGGGATCGGGAATTCACTCTCCAGTCAAGCAAACTCAGCTGCTCCCTAGGTGTCTGTTATGCCAGTTGATATGATCTGATGCAGTACGTATTTGCATTTCAGCATTGTGCAGAGGCCTGAGCAGCTCAGCACTAGGTGCCTGTATTGGGTTAGAGCAGCTAGTGAGGTTAGGGTTTTTAACACACATCACCGGTGCTGGGCAACTGCTGTGTTTAACCATGGGAACTACGGAGACCGTTCTAATGCTCCAGGTCTAAGAAGTTAATTCACAAAACCAACCTGTCCTTAAGAACGTAAAAGTGAAAAGCCTGTTTCACTTAGCTAATACAGCTACCACTAAAACCCGAACCTCTGGTGAGTGCTGTCCTTAAGAGGCAGTATCTTGATGACGATGACTGCAGAGGGGCACTCTGTCCATCCCCCTGCCCTCGGCATCAACAAACGGGCCGCTGCCGTCTCCCGTACCTGGGCTGGGCCTCACCCGCCACCAAGCCGGCTTTGCCTCTTGCCCTCCGTGGATCGTTCTGGCTGCCAGGGCCTATCCCCCCGCCGACGCGAGAACCTGCGCCGCGGCCTCGACCACGGGAGGAAGACTCCCGAGGCCGCCGAGGCTCCGGATGCAGCGGGCCGGGAGGCGCCTCCCGCAGGTGTGGCGGGGAACAATAGCCAGGAGCGGGCAGCCCCCCGCGCGCCGCTCGGCACTGCCGCAACGAGGCCCGAGCGCGGAGCAGCGATCCGCCTCCGGGCTAAGCACGCCTAAAGTAGTCCCTCTTTGTTCACCAGATGCGAAGGTTCGACTTCACCTGTGTCCTTCCGCCGCGGCGTCGTCCCTCCCCGCCCCCCGGCCCGGGAGCTGCCTGTCGGCGCAGGCGGGGCTGGCCGAGGCGGGGCTCGGGCTCTTTGTGCTCCCAGAATGCACCAGCTTCTCCTCCGCGGGAAACAAAAATGGCGAGCGGCTGCAGCGGAGCCGGGCTGGCTGTGAAACGGGTTTGACTCCTCCCCCGCCGCTTTTCCTTCGGTCCGCCTCGGAGCCCGTGCACGGCGGGGTTCCGCTGCGCACCGAGGGCTCGGCCGCGCCGGGGCGAGTTTCCTGGGCTCGCTGATTTCCCTGTATGAGGCGGTTGGCACCACTGGAGAGACCGAATGAGGTGGGGGGGGGCGGGCGGCGGCGGCCGTGGTGGGGGCGGATGGAGGGGGGGCCGGGCCCCGTGGGGGGGGGGGGGGAAGGGGGGCGGGCGCGCCCCGCAGCCTGGGCCGCCGGTGCCGCATCCTACCCCCCCCTCGCGGCGGGAAGGGGGTGCGAGGGGCCCGGCTCCGGCGCGGGGGGCCCCGGAGGCTCTTGGGGAAGGGGGAGGAAGCTTTCTCCGAGGCGGACGCTGGCAAGCCAGGAAGGGGTCAGTGGTGCTCTTCGGTGACCAAAACAAAGAGAACGAAGGCAGCAGGCCATCTGAGGGGGTCTGTGGAGGAGGTGCAACGGTGAGGTTGCTGTTAGGCTTGCACCAACTGTATTTTTATTTTTTCATTTGAAGGATATTGTCCGAGTAGGCTTCACTTGCTCGAGAGCGTAGAGGGCGGCACAAAAGACGTGGTAGTATTCGCCGTTAACTTTGTTTCTGGTTTCTTTTTGTGTTTGTTTTCCTTTTTTTTGTTAGTCTCTGTCAAGCTAGACAATTCTAGTATATATTTCCAGTCCACTAAAATAAAGTAACTGTTGCTGCTAGAAGGGATGTGCGATAACGCGTTTTCTTTTCTTTGGTATTTGAATTCTGTAGGAAGAATGGGTTGATACTTTTGTTAGCCAAAGAGAACAATATGGTACTGTGTTGGATGCTCTGGTCAGTGATAGTATTGTTGAAATACCAGGTGTTATAATCCATCTGTGAAGCATCTGAGTGCTGTTTAAGGAAGAGAGCTTGCCAGGAAGGCAATGTAGCGCTGTGTCTTCTTCCTGAATTTCTGATAGTTAATCTCTACTCATGACTTTAAAAGGTCAAATCGTGTATTTGATAATAATATGATTATTCTCTTAGTGTAAGCGATCAGTATTTTATACCTAAACTGTCAAACACATGTGATAATAAAAAATAAGTTTCCACGATTTTTTTTTCTTTCAGGCTATAATCAGGTTGGTAAAAGTTAGTTTGTGTCTCTTTTGAGAGCTCAGATTACAATTATCTTGAAAGCATTTGAGGTTGAAAGAAGGAAAAAAAAAAACTTTGTTTCTATAGTATTAGAATACAAGTTCACAGGTTCATAGGTCTTTTTTTTTTTTAAAATGGGAGGAAAATAAAGGAAAACCAAGACTGAAAATATGAAATAAGGTGTGCAGTAAAGTAGTGAAAGTGAGAATGCTCTTTGCAAGGAACTACAAGCTGATGAAATGTGGATCTGCTGAGAGTGTAATGTAATGTGTAATGTAATGTGGGACCTTGTTCAGCTCCTATTTTGTCATTATTGATGTGTGACTTCTCAACAACTTGTTCTTTTTCTACTCGGGAGGAATTTTAAATCATATGCAGATGCTTCTTAGAAGTTGACTTAATATGGCTAGTTTCCAGTTGTTGAGGTAAATATGTTTTAAATAGGTGAAAGACACACATACTGGTAGTTACTATGAAGGCTGACCTCACGTGTAGTAATGTTTGTCTTTCCCTGTGTTAGGTAAAGTTTAAAAAAGGAACTTTAACAAATAACTTGAAATTCGTTTCCTAGGAGAGAATGGACTTCTGGAGGTAGATGTGAAATTAAAATTGGTTTAAAATGTATTTTGTTCACCTTTTGCTACTTATGAAGTCAAAACTTGGAGGGAAGAAACATATGTTATTAAAGCCAATTCAAATCTTCTAGTTTGTAAATTGACAGTGACCTCTGAGCTTGCTACAGTCGTTGGCTTCGCCTTCTTTATAGGCCTTCCTTGCAGGAAATGGAGGTGGTGTCTTTGAGTAAAATGCATCAAGAGAAGAATTTTAAAACCATAGGTATTGCTGCAAGGTCGTTAGGCAGAATAATACCTGTTACTGAAAGCACTGAAAATAGTGGAATTTACACTTTCAACAATGTAGGTTTCAAGCCGATAATCTCTTCCTAGAAGATATAAGTACTGTGAAGAAGTGAAAACAAGAGGCTTAATTTTCTTGCAGCATAAGACAGCTAATGATGAGAGCATTCCTGATGACTCCAGACCTCATTCGTTCCCTAAATGTCTTGGAGGATGATTGACTTATTTTCAGTTTATTTCTGTTGAGTGCTTATGAGGGTTGGTGTTCTTGCAGACTAGCCTTGAAGAAGGAAGTCTATTTTTATGGAGTTGTGATGATCTCTGAAGTCCGTTTTTCTTCCTCCCTCCCCACAGTGCAAGTCACATAATTGTCTTTTATTTCTGTGCTTGCTCATACTATACTCCCTGGGGTATGCTGCTGGGCATTCTGTGTTTGAATACTGTAGAAACCCTAAATGCAATTGCTGTATTCAAGGAGGTGCTAAGTACCCAATTAAGGGACATTCTCAACTGAAAAGGTATCCTGGACCTGATGCCATTGTGTTTTTTCCTGAATGTCATCTTGTGTCTCTTCTCTTTGTGTACAAACACGTGATCAAGCTGAACCGAATAACTATTACCCTTGTTATTCTACACACTAAATATGAAGGGAAATAATGTTATTCTGTAATCATCTTTTAAAGATAAATGCTTTCATTTTGCATATCAAATACATTTACAGCTATTTATTGCTTTATAAGGGAGAATGTGTGAGCAAGTAAAACCAAAATCATGACTGACTGTAGTATTATGGACACGAGAATGTGCTTTACCTAGTGGCTACCTCTTTTTGATAGTAGGAATCAAACATTTTAAGGACAGTCATACTTCACAGTGTCAAAAGATGACTCAGGTTAGAAAGGATCTCTGAAGTTGCCTGGACTTGTCCAGTGTAGCATCAGCCATGAGGCCAAACCAGGTGGCTTTCTTTCCAGGCAGCTTTTGAATGCCTCCAGTGATGGGAGGCCACCTGACCACAGTGGGCCTCTGTTACACTGCTGAACTGTCCTCACGTTCTCATACCCGTGAGAATTTCTCTTATTTCAACTTACGCGTGCTGTGTCTTGTCCTTGTTCTACTTTGTACTGTGAAGAGACTAATTCTATATTGCAAATCTTCTCATAGGAGCTGGAAGGCTGCTATTAGGCCTCCCTGAAGCCTTAAATTCTTCAGGCTTGTCTAGTTTGATTTTTTTTCTTGCACTGGAGAAGCAAAGCACGGTACTCTAGAAGCTAACGAGTTCTCTGCAGAAAGAAAGAACAACTTCCTCTCACTCTTCTGGTTGTGTTACTTTTAATGTAGCCCAGGACATGGATGCTCCTGGCAGCTCATGTTCTGCTTGCTCTCTGTCAGACCCCAGACAGTCTTGCAAAGCTGAACCCAGCCAGGCTTAGCCTGGGCTTCTTCCTTCAGATGACAGACTTTCCTTCTCTCTGTCAAATTTCATGAAGTTCCTTCAGGCTTGCAGAATTGACATGCACTTCTCTCATCATCTGCAAATCTTGCCTTTTTTAACATAGTATGTGGTCAGACCATGATTTGTCCTTGGTAAATGTATGCTGATGTTTCCTAGTTACCATCTTTCCATGAGTCCAGAAGTGTCTTCCAGTGCCTTTACTAGAGACCAGAGTGGGGCTAACCAGCCTGGGGTTCGCTAGCTTGAACTTCTGGCCTATTCTGAAGATAGGTGTATCCTTTACCATTCTCAAGTAATTGCTGATTACCCTTGCTTTCCACAGGCTAGGAAAATAAAGAGTGGCCTCAGAAGATGACACAGAATCTTAAGGGTTGAAAGGGACCTTGAAAGATCTAGTCCAACCTCCCTGCCGGAGCAGGACCTCCTAGACTAGGTCACACAGGAACTTGTCCAGGTGTCAAGTCTCCTCTAGAGACCTTCCCAACAACAACCCACGTGGGCCACATGTTCCAGTGTTCCATCATCCTCACAGCGAAGAAGTTTTTCCTTATGTTTCTTTGAAACCTCTTATGTTCTAACTTGTACCCATTACCCACACATTTATCTTGGTGCTCTGGAAAACAGCCTGCCTGTTTCTGTGGGCCTGAATGAGTCAAGTTTAAGTATGTGCAGCAAGCCAATTCCCAAGCCACTCAAGCAAGCGATACTTAACATATATCATGAATAGAAGTTAGAGGCAGAAAAACTTAGTCCTACCAGTGATTTTTGGGGCAGCCAATCTATAAGCTGCTCCTTGTCAGTAAGATGAGAAATTGTGACTTGTCTACTTCCCAGCTTTATCCAATCAACCATAATAATATCTATCATGATCATCTGTGACTTTCATGCAATACAAGCAGTACCTATCCCAATAGGATGCCTGTTTGGTTTGGTGTTTTGTAGTTTTTGGAAGAACTTTATATTTTGGCTATGCCTTTTGCTCTGACTACTCTCTGATTAGACACATAAAGGAATCATAGAATTGTTTGGGTTAGAAGGGACCTTAAAGATATCTAGTTCAATAAGTTTTTCTTCTAAGAAAAACAAGTGTTAGTAAGAACTGAGCCACTGCAGCCTTTTCAGCTGATAAGCAGTTACGTCTTTGAATCTGTTGCACATTAGAAAAAAGTTTAACCAGAAGACTGAGAGCAAGTGACTACTTATTTCTACCCAGAACTACACAAGAGTACTGTGTCTTGGGTATCGTAACCAAAGCTTTTGGTTCTGGATCCTCTGCTTGAAAGAAATAAATGGTAATTTACTGATAAAATAGCCTGTTTGCTTTTCATAATGGCAACTTTGCTGCAACAATCACTGTTGCAATTAAAACCAAAGTGAACTTCTTTGTTTTGTGGATTTTTTTTTAATCAAATCAGTCTTAAGTTTGGGCCCAGGTTGGAGTGGAGGAAGTATCCTGTGAAGTCTGCCATCTTGGCCTAGCAGAATCTTTATTTGAAGGACAGAGGTATCAGTGGACTGATAGTGTTTGGCATGAGAACTCATAAATGACAGAGAGCTGCAAGGAAAGAAACACGTGGCTTGGATCTAGCATCTCTTTAGCCGCCAACAGAGGTCTCAGATTATCAGGTACATTGTGAGCATGGCTTGAGCCTGGTTACGTGGTTCTGGGTAAATCAGCTAAGATAGTGCGTATTAGAAAAAGATTCATTTCCTGTTTCTGCTGCCTTCTGGCTCTGAGTGCTTACTTCTAACCAGAGCTTTCTGTGAGGTGCTTGAATTTATCTGAAAATTAATCCTAACTACAGAATCACAGGATGACGGAGCTTGGAAGGGACCTCTAAAAATCATCTAGTCCAATGCCTCTGCTTTGTTCATTACCCCTTGTCTTATCACTGGACACTGCAGAAAAAAGGGCTGCCTCATCCCTTTGACATACGCCTTTTAAATACTTGTAAGTATTAATGAGATCTCCTCTCCATCTCCTCTTCTCTAGACTAAACAGCCCCAGTTCCCACAGCCTTTCCTCATAAGGAAGATGCTCCAGTCCCCTGATGATCTTGGTGGCCCTGCACTGGACTCTCTCCAGAAGTTCTCTGTCCCTCTTGAGCTGAGGAGCCCAGAACTAGACATGAGACTCCAGATGAGGCCTCACCAGGGCAGAGTGGAGGGGGAGGAGAACCTCCCTCAGCCTGCTGGCCATGCGCTTCTTGATGCATCCCAGGATACCACTGGACTTGGCCACAAAGGCACATTGCTGACTTGTGTTTAGTTTATTAACAACCATAACTCCCAGGTCTCTCTCTGCAGAACTTAACCAGCAACTTGTCTGTTCGAGAGCTGGTAGTAGGGTAGCAAGCTGCTATATTGGATAAGCCATATGTGAGACTGCCCTCAGTTTTGTGTGTTCTGAGCTCTTGCTTGACACCTTCCCTGTAAAATGTTTGAGGAGAGCAGAACAGACTGCTGCTATTTTACAATCCTTCTTCATAGTTCACTTAGGTTTAATAAAATAATAGTCTTTCTGGAATTCAGACATAACAATCCTCATTAATCAACAGTGTTGTCACCCTTTCAGAACTTGAACTGATTATCCCTAGTTACAAGTTCTTTCACTAGGTCTTCCTCTCCTGTGTAATACAACATTTTCCAGTTTTTAGAGAGATCCTAAATGCATGTGAATTGTCCCAGTAGGGTGTTCTGTGTGTGATTTAATTCTAGTCTGAATTCCCGTTTGGTAAAATTACTGGTGTCTCTAAACTCATCTTCCCTTCAGTATGATTTGTATTTACTATGAATAAATTGATCATCTGTAGCCCCCAGTTTTACCATTTGTCTCGGCAGATTAAAATTCTCTCTTAATATGCTTTGGGATCGTAGCTGTTAAAATGCAGTATCTTCAGGCAGTCAGCATTTGTGAATCGGGCAGCCCTTAAAGAAGGAATTCCCTGAAATGGCATGGATTTTACAAAGCATTTGTCTGTAGTTCAGTCATGCGGTCTGGCAGTGCCAGTTGATGGAATTTGTGTCCCAAGTTGCTTGTTTGTCGGCACAAGAGAACACACACAAACAGTTCTGTGAAACAACTCAGTGAAGTGAGATTGCAGAAAAAATAATTCTTTCAAGGGAGTTTCTGTTAACGGTTCTTTCACAGCAGTTGTTAAAAATCAAGGGGTACAGAATTCTAAATGACCTTAACATGGTAGTGCTGCTGAGGTAAAAGACCTTTGTAAACAAGAGGGAGAGTGATTCTTTTTGCAGTTCTCCAGACTCCTTACATCCTTTTCTTTTCCTGCTTCTTCCTTCTGTAAGATTGCTGTGGAGATACAGAAGTTAGAGGCACCGAAGGAATACTGAAGTTTTCTAACTTTTAATAATAAGGTTAGAGTTATAAACCAGTTCAAGCTAACAAAACTAATTTTGATTTGGATAAATAAAATGCTTCACAGTTGTCATGGTTCACAAATCAGACTGATTCAGGTAGCTTACCTTCAGAGGGAGTTTGCCATTCCTGTTGACAAAGAATGACAGCTCTCTCCTGCTGCTGCAGCATGTTATAAACTAAATAATAAAGTAGGATTCAGGTCTTCCGCCTGTCTTGCTTGAGAATATATATGGCTGTGACCTAGAACCTCACTGATTTTGCACTTTAGTACTTTCAGTACTTCACAAGATCAACTTCTCAGGAAATACTGAAGGTAACTTCTATTTTGAAGTGTATTTCAATGGTCAGACACATTTTACTGACTTGCCTCACTAACTTCTGCAAGATTGTATTGGGTGAGGAAGTACTCATTTTGCATTTGAAGTGCTTGAGTAAGAATACAGCCACAACATACTGAATTAAAAAAGGATGTAAAGCCACGGTAAGCTGGACTTGCAGTATGACATGCAGTGTAATTTGTGCAAGTTAAATGAGCTAAGTAGATTTTTATATTGGATGAGTTTTTCTGAAGAAGATGACATCTGTTGGGTATTTTGCAGTGAGAAGTTGTTAAGGTGGTGTGGAAGTTGTTACTTAAAGGTTAATAACTTTGTTGGTAACTACAAATGGTATGGTAGGAAAGTGTTATGGAGCTAACTTAAGGGGAAGACTTGGAAGCAAGGTTCAGGGAAGTGTGAAGCTTTAAATTTCACAGTTGGTAAGCAAGAAGTGAGCCTCAGTTCATATCTGCATTTCAAAAATATTATATTTTGATAAGTTTGACTTTTTGGTACTCTGACACAGGGTAGAGAGCTGTGACAAGACAGGTAAGAAAGTTATTAACGTTTTAGGCATGTAGTCTTAGTTTTTATGCTGCTATGCACTGAATTCCTTGTGATTTCTCGTTCAGTGTTTCCAGAGGGCACTTCAGAGATACCTACTTTAACTTATGGCTTACTAATTTAATGCCAACTTAAGTAGCACTTTCCACTTAATTTCTGTCAAAAGCATTCAGTCTGTGTGTTAGACAAACCATAAACCACTATAGCAGGAGCTGCTTCATGAGCTGTTAAATCATGACTTCAGCAGTGCTATCTCCCACAAAGGGAGAATGTGGACAACGCAGAAGTGTCTGCTTTATGGGATCAGGGTTATCATAAAATGGTAGGGGTTGGAAGGGACCTTTAGAGATCATCTAGTTCAAACCCCCTGCAGAAGCAGATTCACCTAGATCAGGTCGCACAGAAAAATATCCAGGTGGGTTTTGAAGATCTCCAAGGAAGGAGACTCCATACCCTCTGTCCCCTCAACCAGGTTGTTGATGAAGATGTTGAACAAGACTGGCCCCAGAACCAATCCCTGAGGAACCCCACTGGCCACAGGCCTCCAACTCGATTCTGTGCCATTGATCACCATCACCTAGGCTCTGTCATTCAACTAGTTCTCTCCTTTAACTGGGTGTCAAGATCCTTTATTGTCTGAAGTAGCTATTTTAAATTTAGACTGTGGTGTAAGTCAATGTATAGAGTAATTTAAGTGCTTAGTACAGAACACATTTTTGTTATAATTTGAATGGAGATATGTGACAGACTTATTGCTAAGAGTAAACAGAATTAAAAGAATATCATCTACTTTTGAGGATTTGAAATATAAAACTCTTAAGTGGTTAATTTATAAGTGGAAATCTACTAGATTATGTACAATAAGTCAATTGATTTTGTATTTCTACTTGTTCTGTATAAGGTCTTGCACACCTCTCCATGTACTGGAGAAGAAGAGCCAAGATTCCTGTTTTTTAGCTGCTTTCTCAAGTTTCTTAAACTACATAAAAAGCTGGAAAGAAAAAATGTCTAGAAGAGAGTAATCCTGTCAAAACACCTATTCACATTTTCATGGTGCACCATTGATTTTTCTTTAAGTGCTGTAAACTGCATGTCAACTTACTGACCCATTTAATATGTTTAATCAAGTTAATAGATGTAATTTGAAGTATCTTAATACTTTGTAGTACAAGTAATTTCCACTAAGAGTTCTTGTCTGAGGCCAGGTTCAACTCTTTGTTTCAATCAAGCCTTGCCTTGCCCTTGAACATGGCTTGCTCTGTGCAAAGTTGTAGGTGTCAGTCAGATTCATGGAACTGATGAAGGTAAAACCTCTTTTTCATTTCTTGCTTGGCTGACTACAGACACGTGTTTCTGAGCCTGTTTGGCAGTTTGGGTGTGGAAATGGTTGTACAGATGGAAAGGAGAGACTAGAATGTGGTTACAAGAAGTGTGAAGGTCTGTGATCCTTCTTCAGAGGCCCTTGCAAAAATTTAAGCTACTGTACAATAAAAGGGCCAAAAAAATTCCAGTGATGTACTAAAGATGGTAAGTTGAAGTGATAAAATACTCTAAGGATATGAACCTCTTCTGAATAGTGTAGAAGTGTAGAAGAACTTCAAGCTACTGGGTGAGTAGATAATGAAGTAGCAAATGAAATATGATACAAACATAAGTAATACAGTGGGAAAAGAAACAGTAGTCTGTGAGCAGTTAGAATGAAAACTTGCAGTTTCTAATAATCCTCAAGTTTTTAAGTCCTTGCCTGATTGGGGAAGGGGGAAGCACCAAATAGTTGGGAAGGAGCAAGGAATAAAAAATGGCCTGGGCTGGCATGTTCTTACTCTGTTATTGTAAACTTACTTTGAATGTTCCATGCATCCTGTTTATCCAGGGGTTAGAGTAGAACTGGGGAAAAGCAGCAGTAGCTTTTAATAGCCTTCACATGAGAAGCAGCAAAATTGCTAGGATTTCATTCATCTGGGAAATATGGCTGAGTGGATCTAAACATTTTTAATGGGGAATGAAGAGAGAATATGGAAAATGATGGTTTAGTCATCTGATGGAATGATGGTGTTGAAGTTTCATGGTGCAGGTTTTGAAACAAGCCAAAGGAAGAGCTGCTTTACGAGTTCAATGAAACATGTAGGAAAACTTGGAGAAGAAAATTTAAGGACTATAAAAGAATATAGTACTTGAGACTTTTGAATCCACAGTCTGTAAGAGATGTAGAGAATGAGAGAAATGTTGTTCCAAGTGTTTTGGTGTTTGTTTTGTTCATCTGGTCTTCCCATGTCACCTATCTGAATTTTGTGTTTTGAATGAGGCAGGACTTCAACTGGTGACCCAGTTGTATGTGAGGACGCCAGAGTTATTGGGCTACATGCAGTGCTTGTCTGGTCCTTTATGGCCACTCTTCCTGACATGTTATTGTCTGATTATAAATATGCTTAAAACAGCTGTCTAACTTTTTTTGTCTAACCTTAGTTTAAATTATTTACTACAGAAAGTGTTGATTGCTTTCTAGAATATTGCATTTTTGCATATTTTTTAAGGCATTATTACAGTTTTATTTTCATGTTATGTGTAAATAGTAAACTGTTTAAGTAGAAGAGTTTCTGTTCGCTTTGAAGCTTTAGAGTACCTTCTCTAAAATATGAATAGTCTCATCAAACTATATAGGACACTGATTTATCTACTGGTTTTGTTGGTGCTTTGTGATTAATTCAAATGTTTTTGGTGCTGATAATGTAACTAAGTTGTCTTGAGTGAGGTGAAACTTTGCGCTTTCAATTTACTTTATCCTACTTTGTGATCTGTCTTTTTGTTTGCCTCAGTTACACATACATTTTGTTTCTAAAGAGAAAATATATAGGGTTACAGGAATAACTTTGTTTTATAGTCTCGTTCTGCCTATCATATGGATTCTTCCTTTTGCATTATCAGATCCTGCGTTAGTCTTTTTTTAATATTTGAATCCTTCACCTGGAGTGTAGTGCTTGATAGCTAGTTTCACATGAAAGTATATTCACACTTCCATATACTTAACATATTGTGAAACTGTATGAGGGGGAAAAAAATTAAGATTGATTCCAGTAATCTGTATTTTTCCCCTGATTCTAACAGAGAATTTATTTTACATTTATATTTACATCTTTACATTTACAATTCTTCCTGTGCTGGAAACCCTTCTAAGGTTATGCTTACTGGTAAAGCATGATGCTATGTTGAAGGTACCCATGTAGTGTTTTGGTTTTGTCTTGTGTATAGTTTTTTTTAAGTCTGAGTAACTGTTAAGTACTGTGATAACTGTTGACTCCTACTCTTCCTGCCAATGTAGTATAGGTAGAATTAACTTAAGGCCTTTTTCCTTTCCTTGAAATCTTAGAAAACTGTCAGTGAATAGAGTGATTGTTTTGCATAAGTAATCTTGTAATGATTTGCTTCTAGTGACATCATGAAGAGTCTCTGAGCTGGAAAACGTGTCTCTCCATCCTCAATTTCACAGAAAACTTTTCTTTATATAAATTCCTCTGTTTCAAATTTTATAGACTCTTAGAGTGGCATAGGCACTGCTACTAAAGCTATGTGAAGTCTGAAAACATGTCCAGCTTTTTAGTTACTTGAAGTTCTGGAATTTGCTGAATAAGTTCTAGTGAATCGCTTTAATATTAAAAATATATGTTTTTGTACTTGAACCTAATTCTGATTATCTTTTTTTTTTCTTTTGCTTCTCTTTATTTAGAGACTCTACAGTGGTGGGTAATTCACAGGTCCATAAGCGGTCTCCTTTACGTGGAAGCCATAAGACCTCAGGATCTCTGACCAAATTGTCATTACGTGATGGACAGAAAGCCAAAAAGCCACTGTGTAAATTTGAAGAAGGTCAGGATGTCCTAGCTAGATGGTCAGATGGCTTGTTTTATCTTGGAACTATCAAAAAGGTGAACAATTTTGAACTTCACTGGAGTCTTACAGAATCATGTGTTGGTTAAATACTACAGAATTATTGTCTCAGTATTAAAAACATTCATCTATTTTATTACTTTCACTCACGATTGCTACTGAATATTTTTTTTTTCAGATAAACAAACTAAAACAGAACTGCTTCATTATATTTGAAGACAGTTCCAAGTCCTGGGTTCTCTGGAAGGACATACAAACAGGCAAGAACTTCAGTGAAGTAGTCATTGTTTGGTATTTTATTTGTTTAGGTTACTGTATCTATGTAAGCATTTATTTTATCCTGAAGAGATGTAATTTAATGTGATCTGGGACCATGAATTAGGCTAATTAAGAAAAAAAGAAAACATTTTCCAATAACTCTTTATTATTGCAGTTACTCTTTGTTTTGTGGTGTTTGGATGTGTTTTTTGTTTTCACATAACTATGTGCAGGGAGGGGAGAAGTTTTTGAAAAACAATCACATTTATTTGGATGGGGATGGAGTATAACGCTCAGTCTTATTAGAAAACTCCAAGCTATCATTTACACCAAGTTTATGTCCTCCTATTGTTTTCAGTTGAAACAACATGACGTGGAAAGAAACCAGACTGGAAAATCCTAGGTTTGAATGAAGTTTTCACACTTAGAAGTAACACCATAACTGTTGCACATAAACCATTACAGATTTTGGAGTACTCATGTGATACAAAGAAATGTGCAATTATGAAGTGAGGCAATTATTGTGTATTAGCTTTGACTTTTTTTTTTTCTTCAGGTATTTGGGGAGTAGTTAGTATTTGATAAACTAATGAAGCATAAATGACATTTTCTTCTGAAAATCAGTTACAACTTTATCATATAAAGGCCAAGGAAATCTGAGTCTCTGTTTTAAACTAAACACTTCAGCTGCTAACAGGAGAAGCGTTTTCATAATAGCAAAAAAAAATCACTGCTTTATTTCTGAGAAACTATTAAAATGCTGATATTCTGTTTCTGTGCAGTAGTGGTTTATAATTTTTAATTCTTTCATCATAGCTATCAAAAGTTTAGTGCAGGAGTATGATAACTTGTAGATTAAGAAACTTGTATCTTAATCCAGATTTTGAAATGGATACATAGTCTAACTGGAGCAAGAAGTAGTTTTGTCTCTGGTTTGTAAGTGAACTTTTTTCTTACCTTTACTATTACTGTGTGCTTTTGTGTGCTTGCAGGTATGTGTAAGTAGTAATAACATATATCTGAAGAGTGGTGAAGTAGAATGTTAAAGCATCTTGGGCAGATCTGTCAAATACATGTGCCAAATTGCACATATGTTTATATTAAAAAAGCATGAACTACTGTAAATAAAAACGATATCTCTCAGTTGTCTAGATAGAATTTGTTTATGTATTTTTTAGCCTTCATTTAAATTATCTTTTCAGTTATTTACATGTTATTGTTAATATTAAGGAACCATGGACTTCATAATAAATAGGCAATGTGTTGCCTCCCATTTAAACATAAGAAAAAATTATTTTACTGTGAAGGTGAGGGAGCCCTGGCCCAGGCTGCCCAGGGAGGGTGTGGAGTCTCCTTCCTTGGAGGTCTTCAAAACCCACCTGGACTTTTTTCTATGCGACCTGATCTAGGTGAACCTGCTTCTGCAGGGGGTTTGGACTAGATGATCTCTAAAGGTCCCTTCCAACTCCTACAATTCTAAATGTAAATTAAATATTCAGTAACTATGATAAGGGATAGAAAGATTTGTCTGAATTGTTTGTTAGGAATTTAGGCTGTGTAACAATATGTTTCTACAGTGCATGGACCTGTGACAAAGAAGGAAAAAAGCCATATATGTGGTGATTGTTCCAACTGCAGGTGTAATCTTAAAAAAATTCACTTTCATCTTTGTCTAGGAGCCACTGAAAGTGGGGAAATGGTCTGTACAATATGTCAGGAAGAGTACTCAGAAGCACCAAATGAAATGGTTATATGTGATAAATGTGGGCAAGGTAATTAGACTTTTTTCTTATTTACTGTATTTGAAAACATGTTTTGGTTTGTTTTATGAAAGATGTTTGCCTGGCTATGACTGACTGTTCAACTAATGTTACATTTTATAGCCCTTAGAGGCTGTTAGGTCAATGAGTAATGATAATCCTTGTTCAAGTGACTAACACTCTGTAAGTAAAGTTTATTTCTTCTAGTAAGAAAACTTAAAGGACCATTTTGCATGTTACAAATATTTTCTTATTGCGTTTTTGGCACTTAATGCTGGAGTAATGCCTTATAGCTGCATTAAAATTATATCAAGTTTTTTTTTTTTCATTTTAATAATTCTTTTATGCAGGTTATCATCAGCTATGTCACACACCAAATATTGATTCCAGTGTGATTGATTCAGACGATAAATGGCTCTGTCGACAGTGTGTTTTTGCAACGACCACAAAGGTGTGTTTCTAGAAAAACATTTCTTAATATATCCCATAGTGGAAGCATACTCTGGGGTGTTTTTTTTCAGTTCAAAGTGAAAGAAAATGCCTTTTTTTGGTCATTTCTTTTTGTTAACTCTGTTTTTAGAGGAAACTTTCTATTCTGGGAGTTTATATATATTTTAGAAATAGATGACATTTGTATTTCCATTTATTTTTAAATAAATACACTAGTATTAAAACATAAAATACTTTCACCTGTATTTACTTGGTTATAGAAAATTTTCTTACCTCTCATCTTTATAAAGCTTTCAAATCCTATAACTATATTGTTTTTTGTAAACTAATGTATTTATTTTGGCCTAGAGGGGTGGTGCCCTTAAGAAAGGACCAAATGCCAAAGCACTGCAAGTCATGAAACAAACATTACCGTATAATGCTACAGACCTTGAGTGGGATGCAGGTCATAAAACAAATGTCCAGCAGTGTTACTGCTATTGTGGAGGACCTGGAGAGTAAGTAAAGAGATAATAAATAAAAACTTTTCTTGGTAATGCAGCTGCAAACTTTGGCCCTGATTCTGTGACTTTTTACTTGTGAAGTTGTTAGTTTCTGTTGCTGTTAAGTGTTAAACTCCATGCGAAGTGGAATTTTGAACTGTATATTTTTCTCTTTAAGGAAGTCTCATGGGAGATAAATTACTAACGATTTTCCTTCTAACATCAGATGTCTTGGCTTGTTTTAATTCTGTCATGTGACAATTGCATAACATCAGTCTGTCTTCTTGCTTACTGTAGAGTGTTTTGTGTTGCTACTGTTAATGTGTTGAGATTGGATGGAGTTGTTTTTGTATCTTGCAATTCCAGTATTTCTCTGATATTAACTCGGCTCCATCATGAGTCACAAATATAAGTGTGTCCAGAAATAAGTTTATTAAATATTGTTGGAATAGACAACTATCCAATTCTGAAATAGTATCATGCCCTGGGTGGCAATTATTGGTGGGGGAAAGACTTTGTAATGCTTCCTCCGTAAGAGGAACAGAGTCCTCTAATGGTTCATTTTTAAAATAAGGGTAATAAGAGGATTTCTTGAGCAGGTAGAGATGAATACTCTGTCTGCATGGATAACTGAATGAATAAAATGGCATTGAGGATTTGAAGGCAAGGCAAGGTTGAAGTCCCATAAAGAAGCAAAGCTTTTGAGTTTATACTCCCAGAACAGAGCTCTAGTTTGAGAATCTGCAGACTTGGACAATCATCACCTACAATTGTTCATGGTTCCTTTTCTCAAGGGAGAAGCTGAAAAAATAAATGGGGGAAAAAAAGTCTAAACTGTGTGTTTCATTTGGAGGATTTCAGTAGTTGAATCCTCAAAACAAGTGTTTGACTTAATGCAGCGATGTTATGCTTTGGAAAATAGCAAGCTAATCAGTTACATGAGAAGCAGCTTGTAGGGAGTTAATTCTTATTATCCAGAGTTAAAGGTAATTGTCACTGGAAATGAATTTATTTTTCTTAATAACTTAATCCCCTTACAAGACTTACCTTTTGTTCTCGGTAACTTTTCTACCAGTGAGTAATTATGGAATGACACGTGATTGAAATATCTGTATAGGTGATAGTTTGTTTTCTAAGCTGAAAATGAGTTGAGATTAAAAGATCATTTGCCATTGATTTTAAACATAATGATGAGCAATTTTCAGTAACGTCTTTAACACATCTTGTGGTTTGTTTTTTTTTTTCCTGTTGGTGAAGCTGGTATCTAAAGATGCTGCAGTGCTGCAAATGTAAGCAGTGGTTTCATGAGGCTTGCGTGCAGTGCCTCCAAAAGCCAATGCTTTTTGGTGACAGGTAAGGAACTTAAGCTATACCTGATGTTTGTCTTTAATCAAAATATGAAAGTAATCTCACATATGACATTTTATTAAGGCATCCTAATAAAAACAGTGTTTTTCAAGAACAGAATGAGTTTTCTGTAGAAAATATTAAATAAAGCATGTGTTCAGGTGCCAGGAAAAAGTGGTTTGTCATCTCCGGTGACTTATTTCTTGTATGCAACACACACCATGCCTCATGGTGGTATCTCTGTGTTTGCAGTAGTTGTTGCCTGTACGAACAGTATAGGGAACTGGAGAAAACAGGAAGGATAGTTGGGCTAAGGGGGGCTGTGCACATTCTCTGTTCATGTGAGAGTCAGGAGAAAAGCAAATGAAAAAAGTGTTTGTGCTTTCATTTTAAGAGGAAGTTGGAGCAGATGAGAACTGGAGAAGGGAATCGAGGAGAGTATCTCATTGATTACCTGTTGTACTTCTAGCTTTTGTTTGTATGAAGGAAGTGAATTGGGACTCAAGAATGCACCAGCCATTTAAATGCATGCTTACACTGGTGCAGAGGTTTCTGCATTTGAGACAATGGAGTGGGGACATGACAGAATCCTTCACTGATCTAGTCACAGTTTGAGAGACTTACTCAAGGAGTAGGAAGCAGTGGTAGCAAGGTAAAAATTGGGAAAGTACCTTTTATCTGGCCTGGTAGATAACAGCACAGATTGTGGAAGTTGGTAAAAGAAGATGGAGGATGAATGGATTCTTAAATAGAGTGTGACTGCATTTCTAGCCAGTTGAATTTTTTTCAAAACTAGAGTATTACAACATTGAAAGAGTGTGTTTGTACAGATACTTACCACTCGGACACATGTACACACACACATATGTTTATATGTTTTAGGTTTTATACTTTCATTTGCTCAGTTTGTAGTTCTGGACCAGAATACCTCAAACGTTTACCCTTGAGATGGTAAGTATGTGTGACTTTTGTTTTTGTGCTCTGCTTTTCTTTTTGATATTTTGATTGTCTTTACAAAAGCAGGAAATCTCCTTGTGATCTTGAGTTATTTCTTGAGCTGTTCTTACTGCCTTTATGAACAGGGACAACTTTTCCTTCTGAAGTGTTCCTTAAATGTAGAGATATATTGCAATTGTGTGCTTTTGGGATTTTTTCCAGGGATTTTTTTCAGTAAAGTAGCAGTCAGCTGATCACTTACATATATGAGGACTGAGTTACCTGAATGAAATCTGTTTTGCAGTTTTAGGATCCTGCCATTAGCCAAGCCAAATGTAGTGAGCACTAAAGTACACATCTTACCATGTTATAATAGTTTCCTTGTGGAGACTTAATGGTTAGTTGTAGTTTGAAGTACCCACACTAACCTGTATTAGAAATAACATCGAATTTAGTGGATATGTGTGCTAACAAATATGTGGTGGAAATGACTTTGTTAGATCCTAATTAAACAGAATACTTGCATGAATTCAGAGTTTAGACTTTTAGACATAAATATCGCATAGCGTAGACTTATCTGGGAGTTTAAATGAACATGACAAAGAGATGAGTCAGAAGTGAAAGTAAGATTCAAAGTAGAAGAGACTTGAGGAAATGTGGCAGGAGATGTCATAATATTGTTCTCTGGCCTGAGAGAAAAATGTATAAATTGAGCTTTGTGTTCCTCTAACTGTACCGCACTAATACCTTTTTTTTTAATTTCAAAGAAAAGCAATTGGATGGAAGACTCTTTTTCCTCTTGTTTATTCATATATTTCTGAATTCTAGGGTAGATATAGCACATCTATGCCTTTACAACCTAAGTGTTATTCATAAGAAGAAATACTTCGATTCAGAGCTTGAACTCATGGCCTACATTAATGAAAACTGGGATAGGTTGCATCCTGGTGAGGTAAGTAACTGGAGTACTTTCTTGTTTTCTCTCACAGTATGTACATAAGTCCTGAAAGTTCAAGTCCTAAGAACTGGTTTTGTTAGGGATGTTAAATCCAGACTTACCTAACAATTTATCTTAAAATCTGGTTATCTCAAATAATGAGATAATTAATTTCCTTGCAGAAAAAGGATGTTTTTTTAAAAAATGATATATGTTTCTTTGACCTGTAAAATCTCTCAAGCGTTCCATGTAACTGTTATTATTTGCATGGCAACTTCATTTACGCTCAGCTGTTTCTTTTGTTGCATACGGGAATTTTCCTTTTCACTTTAAGATTCTTATACCCCTTTGATATTTTTATATGCAGAGAACTGAATATCTAAATGTGTATCTCAATGCAGAGTATACTGCATCTGGAGACATCTTCAAAGTCTCAAAGGTGTAACAAATTATTATACACAAACATTTCCTATTTCTTCCATCTTCCAAATATGAGAGTGATCAGTTCAGGTCCAGGTCTAAAGACTGTTTTTACCATTCTCCAGTCTGATTCTGCTACTTGTCAACGTGTCTTGTTTTTAAGTTCACTACTATAGTGCTACTTTTTCCAATCATTTGATTTATTGGGCAGTTACCTTAGTGTTAAAGGCAATTTCTCCGAGCAGACTGACTGATGCTTAGCTAAGAAGACTAGTGTAGATCTTTGTTTCTGTGTATTAGATTGGATGAAAAATTTATGTCTCAATTTGACATACTGCTAGTGACGTGTGTACTTCTTTTGGAAGTTGTATAGTGTTTTGAAGTTGATTACAGGTGTTATGTAACTAGTTTGAAATTTTCTTACCATAAGTGCATCTTACTTGTAGACTTAATTTTAGTAAATTTATGTTTCTGCAAGCAGTTCTTACTAGCAGACACATTTAGAGAATGAAATACATGTTCTTGCTTTAAATTAGTAACTACTTTCCATAAATAGTGGGAATAGTCTAAAATATGCATGTTTAAATTATGAGTGTCAATAGTTTGTTAGGTGAGCAAACACTCAGGCATTACTAAAAAGTTACAGTTAGTGTCATGCATAGGCATCTGGTTTATTTTGTGCAGGGCGTCATGGCTAAGTCGTATCAACTCACAAGCTTGAATTCAAAGGTTGCACAAAATATGGTAAATCTCACAGCAGTTTTTCAATAGTGTGAAATGTTCTAGCAGTCTTACATATTTGTTGAAGTGATGTTTAATTTTCACTCCTGTTTCTCGTAGTATTGAGGTAGAATCAATTAGTGTGTGCTTGTTTCACGTAATATAATTTTAGATCCAGAGGGACCTGGACAGGCTGAAGCGATGGGTTGAGGCCAGTTGTATGATGCTTAACAAGGCTGAGTGCCGGGTCCTTTGCTTGCACCACAACAACCCCAGGGAAAAGCCCCCCAGGTTTGGGGATGCATGGTTGGAAAACTATCCAACAGAAAGAATCTAGGAGTGTTAATCAGTAGCTGTCTGAAAGTGAGCCAGCAAGGTGCCCAGGTGGCCAGGAAGGCCAAAGGCATCCTGGATTAGTTGTTTAAGAAATAGTGTGACCAGCAAGACTAAGGAAGTTAATGTCCCCCTGCACTCAGCACTGCTGAGGCCGCGGCTCAAATACTGTGTTCAGTTCTGTGCCCCTCAATACAAGAAAGACGTTGAGGTGTTGGAGCGTGTCCAGAGACAGAGCTGATGAAGGGTCTGGAGCGCAAGTCTGAGGAGCAGCTGAGGGAGCTGGGGTTATTTACCCTAGAGAGGAGGAGTCTGAGAAGAGACATGATCCCTCTCTATGACTACCTGAAAGAGAGTTGTAGCGAGGTGGTGACTGGTCACTGCTCTCCAGTAATGAATGATAGGACAGGAGGAAATGGGCTCAGTTTGCACCAGGGGAGATTTAGGAGTACATTTGGAAGAACTTTTTCACTGAGAGGATTGTTAAACACTGGAATGGGTTTCCCAGGGAGGTGTGGGGTCCTGATTCCCAGAGATACTTAAAAGATGTGTGATGAAATGCTGAGAGATATGGTTTAGTGATGGGCTTGGTAGCATTAGGTTAGTGCTTGGACTTGATCTTAAAGGTCTTCTCCAGCAGAAATGATCCTATGATTTTGTGATAGCAATATTATGGTAAAGATTGGGGTGGGGGTCGGAAACAGCTGGGATGAGGGACCCAAACCAGAACAATTGTTACTTTGTTTAGCTAGTTGCATGACTCCCTTAACTTTGGTAGTCATGTAGGCTGGTGCATACCTTGACAGAAATTTTGTTCAAAGATTCCTCTTCATAGGTGTATTTACTCATTTATTTGTTAATTAGTGTATTTAATCCTTTGGACATTCCTATCAGTCACTTTTTATCAGAATTTTATTCTTTAGAAAGCATTTGAAAACTGTTTTTTTTGAGAGGCACTTGTGTTTTTGGTTTTGGCTTTTTGTTTTTTTAGCTGCAAATTGTTGTACAGCCTGTTCTATGGTATTCGTACTAGTAGTGAAACTATCAGCTCTAAAGATAAACTTACTGCAGAGCAAACTGGATGCATGTTCTGGAACATTTTGTCATGGCCACTGGAAATATGGTAGCTTCATTGGATTTTAAAAATAGCTGTCTAAACATGACAATAAATCTTAGTTTCAAATCTAGTACATAAATGGTGTGTACACTTCTTTAGAGTCACCACCTAACTTATTCTGCTTGATGTCTTTATAGTTTGTAAGTATGCAGTTTTTCAGGGAAGTTATCAGTTTTTTGGTAGCATGACAGGGACATTAGATTAGGCCTTACAAAAGGGCATGAAAATGGGTTTACTTTTTTTGCACTCCAAGAACTTTACTAGGCCTCTTCCAATTTTCTATGTTTTGTTGATTAACGTTGGCAAAAATGGGATTTAGGTCCTGTGTTACGACTTGGGTTGAAATGATTATCAGGAAAGCTACTGGATTCTTGTGTCAATTATTTTCTGCTTGCAATTTCAGTTAACTTGAGAGTACATAATGCTACAAAGAATTCTTGTTTGCAGTCTTGGTAGAGCCATCTAGAATTCTGTTCATTGAGTATATTGAAATCTTTGAGAGGTTTTTCTTGCACTTCTGACAAATGAAACTAATTTTCTGACCTGGGCTTGATCCTGGCATGAATTCTGTGGATGTAAATCACAGAATATATGGGATAATAATTAATATCCTTTAAGGTTAAGTAGTTTCTACAGCTAATACTTCCTAAATATGCTTCACATCCAAATCTGGAGTTACAGTGACTCCAAGTAACTAGAATTTTTCTATTACTAAAGAATTTTACAGGTTAAATGATTTCTTGATACTTTACAGCTTGCAGATACACCAAAATCTGAAAGATATGAGCATGTACTGGAAGCATTAAATGATTACAAGACCATGTAAGTTATTGATACTTCTTGTTTTGAATTTTATTTGCCTTCTTAATCTAATGTAGATTACAGTCTTCAGTCTCCTTTGCTCAGTCTATCTGATAATCACTTTGGCTGCAAATAAAATTTATATACTGTTTCTGTCACATAGTTATTGCATAACTACTTAAATGGAACCCAGATCATGAGACAGAATTTCTTCTAACTTGCATTTACCTTCTACTTCATATTCTGTGTTTGAGGGTGAGGTCTGTGTTACAGGGAAAGAGGGGAATGAAAACATTACAATGAGTATTCGAATTTGCATAGTTTTGGTTTGCATGTACACTGTTATTTTGAAAGTTGCTTTCACTGGGGTCAGAGTTTTAACAACTAATTTAAAATCATCTAGGTTTATGTCTGGAAAAGAAATTAAGAAAAAGAAGCATTTGTTTGGCTTGAGAATTCGTGTTCCTCCAGTGCCACCAAATGCTGCTTTAAAGGCTGAGAAAGAACCAGAAGGAACTTCTCATGAGTTCAAAATTAAAGGCAGAAAGTCATCTAAACCAATCCCTGATGTGAGGTAACATAATCTAGTCATTGTAGCAATGTTGTGGTAAATCAGGCCTACTTTGAGTATATCTTTGGTGTCTACAAAAAAGGCCTTTTCATTGTAGAAAATATATTAAGTAATTGTATAGGTGGACTATTTGTGAGAACATGGTCTTTGAACAAATGTGATTATCTTTCTATTAGAATATCTCTAAAAAGAGGACAACGAAAACCCAACAGGAAATTTGGCAATAAAAGCAATAAAAATATCCCAACTTTGCTTTACTCATATTGGTAAATGTGTCATCTTTTTTACCAAGTGTAATCAAATGAAAAGAACATTTAGTACTTTTTCATTCCCCTTCTATAGTAGGGAATCGGTAACGTCACTAGAAATAACTTCAATCTGTTCATGCTATTCTAGAGGCAAAAGTATGCAGTGTTATATTTGACAGTTTAATTGGAGTTATTCTGGTGCAGTGTTTTATCAATAGACGTTTAATGGTGTGTTCATTGCTGAAAGGAAAAGATGTATTCAATGAAAATTGTCTTCAATAATGCAGAACAAAATACACATTTTCTTCTAGGGAATTAAGTAATGGTATAGAAAGAAAGGGGAAAAAAAAAACAGTAGGTCGTCCGCCTGGTCCTTATACAAGGAAAATGATTCACAAAACTCCAGAGTCGTCTCCTCTGGTAAGCGTTTGGATATTCCCCTCCCCCCTTTTCCTTCTGACAGGTTTATCATTCTTGAAAAATATAACCAGTTCATCTGATTCGTCGTATTCCCCCATTCACCCTCCAGCAGAATTGATACAGCAATTAAAACTTAAGTACTTTTGTTTTTCCTGTAGGATAATGAACCAGTTCCAGTGATGGAGAACCCAGCCTTGGAATTACCCTGCACTGTTGGGTAAATTAAAGAAAAACTTTTAAAACAAAATGTCCCTGTAAAATGTTATGTTAACTTGTCATCTTTCTGGTGTTGCTTCTGAACTGTCAGATCAGTTTTCAGTGTAAGATATTCATTACATGGCAACCCTGTTATCTTGTGTTTTAGCAAATCTGATGGAACTGCACATTCATCCAATACCTCAGATGTGGAATCCACAGGTGCTGCAAGTATGACCGAAACTACCTCATCTAGCATTTCCAGACATTATAGGTAATTTTCAATTATTCTATCTGCTGTGAAGATTAAGATTTGCAATATGTTCATCTTAATAAAATTCTCTGAAGGAGGGGACAAGAAACAATTGGTACAGCAATACTTTACCCTCAAATAAAACTTGCAGGGATCCTACAAGAGAGATCTTGCCAAAGCATGACATGTAGTGTTCTAAGTCTAGTCTGGTATCTAGTCAGTTCTGAACTTTTGTCGAACTTCCATGAAATCTGATCCAGGAAGTTCCAAAGAAATTAGTCTAACAAGGTTCACGACCGTAGATGCCTAGAGAGACCCAAACCAGCAGTTTTGTAATCACCCGTGGCTGAGTTGTTACCAGTGCCGTTTTCTTGGTTTTTAGTTGAAGCTTTGACAAAACAAAGGTAGAAAATAAGGTAGGAGGTAGACTTAAGTTATGATGCAGCCTAAGTAGATATGACATGGAGGTAAGGGTATTGCAGAACTGAGGGGACAGTATACAGAGAAAGACTGAGGATAATGCATAAGAGTGTAACATGGAGGATATGGCAGTTCACTGGGATTTGGAGTAAAGCAACTGAGTCTCAATAGAGCTATAAATTGCCTGGGGAAATCTGAAGAAAAAAGACATTCATTTTAGCAGCTTTTGTTTTCATAGGCTTGTGTATTCATGATAAAGAATACTAAACATGCTTTGACTTTCCACAGTCAACAGAGCATGAACAATTTTGGCACAGTCTTTATTTATAAATTATTAACTATAAGCAACAATTGAATTTTAGAAAAGTTGGTGGAACTTTCCTGTCTCTCCAATTCCACAAACATATTTTTTTTTTAAGTATTTAGGTCCATGGGCTACAAATTTTGTCTCCTTTCTGGTTCATGTTATTGAGTGTCAAGTGCATTAATGAATCATTTTTGTGTGTTACTGCTACACAAGGTTTGTTTTCATAAACTTGTTTAACTTAGAGGCTTCTGAATGGTACCAAAGGACAGAAGTCCCTCTTCCATATTTCTGCCCTTTATCCTATTCTTATTTTCATTGTTAAGATGATGTGCTGCTTTTTTTCTCAGTGATTTACATAGGTGTTTTGAATAATAAAGGTGGTGTAACATTAAATTTGGTTGTAATATGTGCAAATTATCCTTCTGTAAAAAACCTTCATCTGTACCTTGGGCACCTCTAATTTTTGGAGGATTGTTTGTTCTTGGATAATGTCAGAAACTTATAGATATCTGAGTTTTGGATACACATACTTTTCTGGACACATAATAAATGTTGAGCAAGTCAGGTGTACTATAGAGAGCAGTGATTTAGAATATGTTTAGCAGCGATTTAGAATATGTTTAGCAGGGTTTTTTTAATGTTTTGGAGTTCTAATCAGAGAGGAATCTGACTTGGAAAAAAAACTATGCATAAATTCCTTTTTTATATGTAGTTTTAACTAACATGAAGCCTCAAACTCTTTTATAGCATAGCTTTTGTAATTGAAGACTACCTGTGTGATAAAGCTGTATTTTTCATTTGCAAATTTAAGCACATTTGGTTCAGCCTTTTCCTTGAAAGACAGGTTTTTAGAATTTGCATAACAATGGGTAAGCTGTATTAAAATTGGCACCCTTGACATATCTATGCATAAGTTAATAATGTTTAGCTAATTTATCTCACATTTGGTTAAATTAGTGACATTTTCCTTGCATGTAAACTTTATTTTGCAACTGCCACGTTTAGTCATCTATCTACAGAAAAAAATATTACAAGTGGAAAAAGTAGAATAGAACTTACCAGAGTTGCATGGAGATAAGTGATGGTAACGTGTACATTTGGAATAAGATACGTGGAGTTAATGCTGACCTTTTCTTTTTTAAACAGTTTATCTGACTCGAGAAAAAGAACTCGTACAGGACGAACTTGGCCTGCTGCAATACCACATTTGAGGAGAAGAGGTCGCTTTCCACGAAAAGCTCTCCAGACTCAGAATTCAGAAATTGTAAAAGATGATGAGAGCAAGGAAGATTACCAGTATGATGAACTCAATACAGAGATACTTAACAACTTAGCAGATCAGGAGTTACAGCTCAATCATCTAAAGAACTCAATTACTAGTTATTTTGGTGCAGCAGGTAGAATAGCTTGTGGGGAAAAATACCGTGTTTTGGCTCGTCGGGTGACACTTGATGGAAAAGTGCAGTATCTTGTGGAGTGGGAAGGAGCAACTGCATCCTGACTGTAGGACTGAACATTACGTTCACTGCACTGTCATCTGTATGTACAGCTCGTAATGCAGAGCCACAAGAGAAATGTGTCTTTAAATGTGTTTTTAAAAACAAAACCAGTTTAGCCTTAACGTGTAATTGTTATCATTACAGCTCTTGTGATAAAGACTTATCTTTTTAAAATCTGATCTGAAACTTTTTTAATCTGAACTTTGTTAGATTGTTTTAGGTTGGGATATTTTGGGTTACAATTGCTTAAATATGTGCATGGTGTTTAAAAGAAAGAAAAAAAAAAAGACATTTTCTAGGGAACATTCCATGGATACAGTTATTGTGATTTAGAGAAAATATTATGTAGATAGCACAAATCTTGGAAAAAACTTTGGTTTGTTTTCTTATCCAAATGTTTGCAGAAATGTATTTCTATTTGAATACTTTCTAGATTTCATAAGTGCAGTGTATATAATGCCTCCTGAAGACTGTAAAATACTGAAGTTTTCTTTCAAACAGTGTAAAAAAAAAAAAAAAGAAAAATATATTGAGCCTGTAAATTGCTCTGTGACTAGACTTCATTGTTGTCTTAATATATTCTTTGTGTGTATGCGTGTGCGCATGTGTATATATACATATGTATATATGCACACACATACTTGTGCATGTATATATATGTGTGATTGTGACCTATGCAATACAAATTATGGGATCAGACAGCTTCTGAGAATACATCCCATAATTCTTTTTTTCAGGAATAGTTGCCAGTATTTAAACAACAGCATTTCTTCTCAGGCTCATTTGGTGCTGTTGCTTTTGGTGTACTAAGGAAGAGTGTCAAACCAGTGCAGCATGTTCTGGCAGTGGGTGCAGACATTGATGTTCATGTGTTCTAGGTAATATATTCCATTCTTTTCCATGTGAATTAATTGTTAAAAATATTGCATGATGGGAACACCTTGAAATTCACTCTATTAGAACAGTTTGAAAGCTATTGAAGCACACTGATTGTAAATTTGGTGTCCCAGTTATAAACCAAGTTAACAGGAATTACACCCAAATTCCTATGTATCTGTAGAAGCAGTCCTATTTTCATAAGTGCAGTATGAATCAAGTATGTTATTGCACAGGGTCAACAGTTTGTTGCCGTTTGAAGTAACGTTACTGAATTTATTACAAGATTACCTCTTTTTGTTTTTTTAAAATGCACCAAGCTTTCAATTGATAAGTTTCTTCTACTTTAAAAAAAAAAAACCAAACTCAAAGGTCTCTTTACAGTATTAGATGTATTTCTTTGTCTGCTACTTTTGAGGGGGTTTTAGCCAAAGAGTAAACAGAAGAATGTTTTTACTTTGGTGGTTGTTCACTGTACTGCATGAGGTTAATTTTCTTAAATGCTTACAGTTCACCACTGAAATAAAACCATGTACCTTTTGCAAATGACAGAGTGGTTAAAAGTGTATTGCCTGGATTAGTACTTGCTTATTGTTACTTGATGATTTGACTTTTTCTGCTCACCTTGAACATCTTAAAGGTGATATGTAAAAAGATTTTTTTTTTTTTCTGTCACTTTACAGCCAAAGGAAGCAGAGAAAGCTTTTTAGCCTGTGCTTGGTTTCATAGAACGGTAGGGATTGGAAATATCCTTTAGAGATTATCTAGTCCAACCTAGATGCAGAAGCGGGTTCACCTAGATCAGGTCGCATAGGAACATGTCCAGGCGGGTCTTGAAGACCTCCAAGGAAGGAGACTCCACATCCGCTCTGGGCAGCCTATGCCAGGGCTCCCTCACCCTCACAGTAAAATGGTTTATGACTGGTGGGTAGCAGTAGCTTCATACAAATGCTAATTTAAAACTGCCACTTCTGTTTACCTTCACTAAAATATGTGGGATTTTTTCTCAAACCCTCAGCTGTTAATGTTGCCTGCCTATAGCTGCAATATTTTGATAACACATCAACTTCATGTTAATTTTTGAATGTTTATATTGTGGGATACTGCAAAATGTAAAGCCTTTGTAACCTTACACTCATGATCTGTATCTGTCTTTATTGTTTCACTTCATCCAAGTCCTTTAATTCTAACTGAACACCAGCAGTATTTTTTGTAAAGTTGCGTTTAAAGGTAAATATTGGAATGTACTTCGGGTCTTTAGTGTGGGGCAGAAAATATTTGTCAAACTTTAACTGTCCATAGACGTAACTATTGTGAATGTCATTTCATTTTATTCTGGTGGTTGACTTGACTCTGATGTTCAGTTTGTATTTTTGGAATTGCTTTTTTCTTAGAATTAAAAGGCCAACATTAAATGTGTGTATTTTTTTTTTTTTGAGATAGAAGAATGAGTTTTGATTTCTGTGTTCTTGTGAAGTATGTACTTGGCATGCTCCCCTCTGCTTCTCTAGCTTTCCTATTTCTGTCTTGGAAGCACTTGCCCTACACATAAGACACTATCCCAGCCATGCTTGAGCAATGCTTTGTTACAAGATGTCATGTACTGGAAAATGCTGCAGTAATGTTGCTGAAAATATAGGTGGAGTAGTAATGAAAGCACACTTACTAAGGCCTTTCATGTTGGGTAAACTTCATTGTATGTAGTAATGGAGGGTCTAAAAGAAATGCAAATGTTGCTGTACCCAACTACTTCATTTTGGTATGACTTCATTATATGTATGCGTGTGTAAATATATGTAATTCAACTTTGTTGTCACTGATTTAGAACCATTTCTATATGTAACAGATTTTTACACTAGCTATTTCTTGTATTAAAGCAGCTTTCGGGTAAGTGAAGTCTCTTGAGGCTGTTCTAAAATGCAGACGTCACATGACTAAGACAACAAAGAATAATGATACACTATCGGAATTCTGAAGTTGTCATGGCAAACTTATATGTCAAATCATTGTTTTCAACATAAAATTCTAAGGGGAATTTTGGATAAAAGCTATGATTTTATACACAGGCATTTGGAATGACATTGCCAAAGGCTTTTGAAAACAAGCATAATATGCAAAATCAAGGTCAGTGTTTTGATTTAACATGACAGAAATAAAGGAAAAAAGGCCTGGTCAGGACAAGCAGTTTGTCTTAGGGACTGAGGAGGAAGATGAACAGAAAAACGGTCATGTCTTTGGAGCATCCTACTGAAGTCATCTTCAGCGTTACATTTGAAAAGGAAATGAGTGAACTGAGATGGAACATGCCAAGGCTGGAGATGGAGCAATAGGCTTACCTGCCTGCCTCACAGTCATTCAGAGGTAAGTGCTGAAGCTTTACAATGGAAGGCGCTATTTGTTTGGCCACATAATACCTGAGCATTCTTCCTAGTCTTGGGGTGGGATCCTGTGTGAGAGAAGTAACTTGGAAGAATGATTTCAGGAGAGGCAGCATAAATTAGTAATGGATAGAAGCATTCGTCTGTGCCTTGGGGGTTGGTTGGAGTCTGGTTTATCGCATCTCTGCAGAGAATGTAATCAAGTCTTATGAAGTGTTTGGAAGTGGGATTGATTGACTTGTCAGAACATTTCTGTATGGACAGTCATGCATATCTTCTGACTTCTTTAGCTATGTTTACCTTTCCTTGAAGTTCTCCAGCATAACAGAATAATGGCCTTCATTAGATGGTTAATGCCAAGTCCTTTAACTAATGTTGAAATAAATACACAAACTATAGATAGATTTTTAGAACCTTCGTCTTGGCAACTCTGTGCTTTCCTTACCTATATTACAAGCTTTCAGGTAGCGGATGGGGAGTGAAGAAGGATGTCTTGTGCTCAGAAACTTGGTAAGGGAAGAAAGGGATTTGTGGGCTGTACGGGTTCTCTACTAACTCACTAACTCAATTATAGCAATTGATAGTATGAATAGATCATGTAATTCACATGCTTCTGGTGGAACTTCAGCAGTGTAGATGTGTTTACTGCTGAGTTTTATTATGATATTACTACTTTATTTTTATGAAAAATCAACAGTTACCTGAAGTAAATTGTTGGTTTTGAAAGCAAAAACACACGGTAAGGCATATAGTATTTGATGTTTTCTGCAATCATTTATGAACATGTTGCTTTCCCATCTCTGTACTCCCATTGCCCCTGCATGACTAATGAGTTTTTGTGACAAGGTAGTGCTGGAGCAGAGGAAAAGTATGGAAAAGGAAGGACGTAATATACACCATTTCTCAGCAATAACTTCAGTTATGTTTCTGTGTCTGCACCCAAAGTTGGTAAGTTCTGAAATGCAAGTCTTGAAGAGGACTGATGGTCCTCTGAAACTAGGGAAGCACAGGAACTGTTCAGTTTTGAAAATATCAAATATAGTTTAAGCTACTCAGTTACAGGATGACTAAGGATGACTAAGTGTTGGGAATAATGTCTCCAGGACAGATGGCCCTGTAAATACTTATTTTAAAAATGTACAAAAGAAGAAAAAGGTAGTTGCCACGGCTGGCTGTATACCATTGTTAACAAAGTCTCACTGAGCTCCATGGCCGTGGACTGAGGATAGTCCTACAACCTAACAAAAAGTTAAGCAAGGAAGTGGTCTGCTGCTAAGTATGTGACTAAGTATTGCAATGGGCTTGTCTGAAATATGCATAACACGTTTGTAAGAAGTTCGGGCAGAAGGTGTCACTTCACATGGTACGTGTTTTGAGACCCCAGAAAAGGGAACTTCTGCATGCATTTCTGGTGTCTTTTTTGTGTGTTCTTTTATGAAGTGAAATTATTACATATTAATACCTACTAGCAGTTTATATCGTGGGGTTCTTAATTGCTACAGTTTGATATTCTGTGAATCTACTTTCCCGTTTCACTTTTTTTTTCCCTAGGTGTTTGTTTTTTTACATGTTGACTATAGCTAATCAGAGGTGGAAAAACTTATAAAGAAATTTATTTCACAATACAAGAGGAAAATATAAGAATTAATAGAAGCACTCAACAGGTCACCAGATGACATTGGTTGACGTTTGCTGGTGAAAACGTACTCCAAAATAATTATTCTCATAGTTTGATGTGACTTATGTGTATTGCTGTTAATTGGAAACACACAAACATTCATAGAAGTTATGACAGTGTATTAAGAACAAGTTCCTTCTGTAAAATTCTTCCTGAAGAGGGTTTGTGAGAACAGATGGTCATTTGCTCAGAGCAGTCAAGTGTTTTTTTAAACCGTGTCAATTTGTTGGTGTATTTCTATGGTATCACAAGTTGACAAATTTCCTTCTTCTGTTCCTTGGGCTATTCCCTCTCACTTCACATGTAATTATTTGCATTGATAAAATTGCCTGTTTGAGTTAGTGAACAAAGACAGGTCCTGAACACTGCATGAAGAACTGTAAATGCTGCATTACTAAACACAAAGCTCTTATTAGCTGAGCATCCTTTATCTTCTGCAGCATTCCTAAGTAAAGCATTCTTCCTTCATTACAAAGTAAAAAACACCAACAAAGGTTTAAACTTTATTTATTGAAAATCTCAGGTTTTTAGAATTTTATTTAACATCTGCAAATCTGAAAACACTTAATTCTGAATAAAAAAAGTCCATTAAGAAAAAGAAATTTAGTTTTATGTTCTCCTTTGTAAACTTTGTGTAACAATCAGCAATCTACTCTTCAAAATCCAAATGAAGTTTTATTTAGGCTGCAAGTTTAACTGCCAAACCTTCACTCGTGATAAACAGTCCAAGCACAGTTACCTTTATAGTTATTGCTTGTTTTGTTTTCTATAATGAACCTTAAATGGGGAGAAAATATTGTTAGAGCTCCGAATTACAACATTTTTTCCAGATGCAATCTGCTGACGCTTCTTGCATTGTTCTCCTTCTGCCAGAGTCTGAAGTATGTAATGGGAGAATCTGTCACAGTATTCTCTTTCATCAGTCTAACTAGTGTCAGAGGAACACAGCAGAGCAGCTGGGCAATCTAATCCCTGGATGTATCCTTGGAAAACTTGCCAGAGCTCATATGTTGGAGGTCTAAGCTGAAACCTAGAATCTAGTAGCTTTGATGTAAGAGGTGTATGTCACAGTCACAGCTTCACAGAGCTGGTTTAGGGTCTTGGTCTTGGTGATGCAAGGGACGATAGATTTCCTTTTCTACCAACAGGGGCAGAGCCCTCAAAGTCTTTGCCTGTCCTGAAGGGATCTAATCAAAACCTTGGAAGTTGACTTCACTGAGCTTTGGCTCATGCCTTGATGTAATTACCTTGGTATTGGGAGATGTACATGGAAATGGCAGAAAAACATTATTTGCCACTCTAGCAGAAGTAATTAATTTTTCTCACACTTTGTCCTGATTAGAGAGAGAAGCTTTACAATTCCAGACAGATGACAACAGAAAGCATCAAGTGGAAAAAGAAGATGCAGAACTCTACAGGGAAACCACCTGAATCTGGGAAGAAAAAGTAGCTAAACAGCGTTTATATTCATCTGTAACAAGTTATGTAAGGAACAATAACTTTAGCTTGTAAAAACTTCTTATAAATATTATTGCTGGGTCCCACTATCTAAAGTTCAAGTGCTGTTTCAATGAGGTGTAGCCCTTGCTAGCATCTGCTTCATTTGAACAAAGTGTTTCTTCCTGCATTTGCTGACCCTCTTCTCTATCCAGAAAATCTCCAAGTTGCAATCCTGCACTTCATACCCAGGTGACCTAACGGCAGGCAGAACACCAATACATACTGCTTTTAAAGAACAGTTAAAAGTATGTGCTTTAAAAACACTTCTGTGATGAAATATAATTTAATGTATTTATAAAGGAGATTTCAGTGACTTGGCACACTGTAAAAATGATTAACTTTGAAATATTAAACAGTTATCTCACATACACCACAGGGTTTTTGGCAAAAATTCTCCATACCCTTACTCTGGTGTTAAAAGCCACTTGATCTAGAACTTAACAGTTACTGATCTGAGGATAGCTTTGCAGTTCGTTGTTAAATTTGTAGGCTGTACTTATTCACCTTGTCATTCAAGAATTGTGTAAATAGCTACACTGTATTGTGTACTTCGTGAAAAGACTGGTGAGGGTGAGCAAAAAGGGAAAGTTTAGGTGAACAGCTTTGATTTTTCATTCCTATGCAAATCACCCTATTAACTGCTACGTTAGTCATAGCTGTAGTAGTCAACCTAGTAAATAAATCGGTGTGTGACAGGAATGGTGAGACTACAACAATTAACGATAAGGTAATGTCACCACCACCACTCCTCCTTTATTAAGGGGAAACAGCATGAAAAATGAGTTGTTAAAAAATCATCTATTACAGGAGATTACAGCAAATGAGTTTGCAAACCATACTTCAAGAGGAGTGTGCGTGCGTGTTTGTATACCATATAGTCTGGTGTCTCTTGAATGTCACTTAGTGGCCATAATAGAGTGGTACAACTACAGGACTAAGGTTTAGGAACAGGAATTGCACCTATTTTCTCCAATTATTTTTCAACATTGAATTTCACATTGGTGATGCTTTTTTTAAAGTGCTGATGTTAGTCATCTGTATATAAAAAGTTCTTGCAATGTCAGGCCCGTGTTCCTCCATGATTCCACACACCAAAAGCTGAGGATTTTTACAAACACCTAACTTTTAAGGTAAATGACAGTAACCACAGATTAACCCTGTGGGCCTCAATGCTGTGAACACTTAGCACAGATGTAAATTAAGTTAACAGCAAATAAACTAATGTCTAAGTTACCCTCTAATTTTTTTTGTGAACATGAAGAAAATAGTATTGATATGACTGCAGAAGCACCAGCATCATTTCAATTATGCATACATTGGTCATTAACAAATGCTACAAGTACAAAACCCAAATATGGTTAGTAGCACTTACAAAAATGAGAAAGACTGGGGCAAAGCATTCTGTTCATGTTAAACAAGAAAAACCATGCTCAAAACCAAAAAGCCCAACATGAATTGAAAACCTGATGTCTGCTGCCTGTTCAAAACCATCTGAAAGGCTCTCTTTTTTTTTTTCTTTACTGTAGTAGTTCATTGCTTCTCCTCTCCCCCCATGCCTGTTACATTATGATCATACTGAATATTAAGTTCTACTTTTCCTCTTATCTTCAAAGAGACTTTTCAACATGTAAACCTGGACAGCTGATACCACCACCATTACTCCCAAGTTGACCATGGACCAGAAATTCACTCTGTCAAAGTTGCTTTCTTGTATATTTCTGTCACGGGCCTCAAATGCTCTAAGCAGGGTCTGAATCTGGACACTTTTGCTTAATCTGGCTTTCACACTGTTGATGGATTCCTGGTAAGTAACAAAAAGTATTTTTAGAGGAAAAGAACACTGTTGTTAATGTATAGTTTGCAACATACCTAATATTAGTACTATATTACCACCTGAAATTAATTTATTGTAAGGTTGACTCTTACTTTCCTTGTAAAATATATCCCTTCTCAGTTTTCACTAATTTGTGTGCTTATCGTGTGTCCCCTAAAAATGCTTCATGAACATAGCATTAAGGTTCTATACTAATTTGTTTTTTCCCTTTTACAGATTATAGAGGTGAGAGAGAAATCAAATACAAATCAGTTTTCTAATATCTCCTGTATATTGGAGGTGTGATTCAAGTATTCAGACAAGTGAAAAAACAGTGACATGTACAGAATTATTATCAAAACAAGTTATGTGGGAGAGGACCAATTTGGGGTTTTTTTCTGCTGGATAATCAAATTAAGGCACATTTTAAGCAAACTACTATCAAGGCTCTAGCAAAATATTTTATTCCCGTCCTCTTTTTATGCTTTCATTGTAGTGGCTATATACTGCTGCTTCTGCTTTGATGCTGAAGCAGAATTTTGCCTATCAAATGTGACTAGGACAACTGGAGGGCCTAAAGAGGATACACAGAGTGTGTCAGGGAACCATAGGAAGTACATGAACACTCTAGCCGTATCAATGTCAGCTCAAGCTGTACTCCTTAGCTTGCATTTACAAAGTAAAGACCTGGTCCTATAATTTGTTATCTTCATCCACAACAAAACTGATAGTCACAGCCTAAAAGCTCATCTCATGAAGTACTAATTTAATTCTTGAACCCTGAAGTAACTTTTAGTGAGAAGTGTAATCTGCAGTTTTAAGGGTGAATTGGAAACAAATTGACTGAGAGCTAAGCCATTTTTCCATGCTGACTAAGGGTCTAATCTCAAACTATTCTCAAGATTTGGTGCAGATGCAAGAGATCCGTGGTGGCAGACTTCATGTATCAGTACAAACAGCATATGGAATGGGAACAGTGTCCCAGATGACCAAATATTTTTACACCAAAAACAACTAAATATCAAATACTAACCAGAATGTCTTCTAATTTCATATCTAGGAGATCTGTGCCTGTAACATATTTCTTCCAGTCTTCCTGATCTTCTCTGTCTTCTTCCATATTGTCCAGGATCAGTTCAAAGAAAATTACCTTTTCAGAAATGGTACTGAATGTATTGTCAAAGCAGAACATATAATCTCCATCTTCTGTTTCCACCCTGTGTACATAAGCAAAGTGTTATTAAATTACCTACACTATTTGTTCTGGTTCTCAAAAAACAAGTTTCTGTAAGCAAACTTTGCTCTTTAAGACTGATGATCACAGACTTATAACTAGATATACTTTGTATATAAAGATAAGAACTTTAAAGACACACTACAGATTGCAGTCACAACAATTCTACTAACTAAAGGTGTAAAATAATGAAGACAGCAGTTTATATGCACCTTCCTTTACTGTGATAGAGTCATTGTTAATAGTTAATTCTACTCATCTTATAGCTTTTTTTCTTATACAATAATTACAATAATTACTACAAGGACATTAAAAGATTGGGAAAATAGGGATTTATTTTTTAAGTACTTGACAAGATCTTTTGATATTAGATGTGGAGACCTCTTTTTTTAATTCACTGACCAGTAACAGCTCTCATTAAAACAAAAATATCCTTCACTTCATGGTGAGATGCATGTAAAAAGCATTAAGGGTTTATAAATAGGTAATTGGTACTCTCCAGCTATCCTATTATAAAGTCTTTTGCAATACTAAGGAATCAGAAGTACTCAACCTTTGNGTTATATTTGTTAAGGAAACCAGAAAAGTACTTTATGTAACACTTCTGAGTTGGAATATTTTAAACTTACGTATGAACTCCATCTGATTTTCTTTCATCAAAAACTAGAGTTTCCCCTTTTGGAGACAGTAGATGAAAATCAACATCTAATCCTGCTCCATCTAGAACCTGCGAAACAAACACAAAAACCCTCTAGCCAATGGAATTCCTGTTTGCATTGCCGAGGGCAAGATTTTTAGCCAAGGCAAACTTTTTTTTAGGTAAGGCAACAAGGGAAAAAACCTGCAAGCTGAACCTGTCAGCGTGAACTCCTACAAAGTTACTTTGAAACAGACCAAAACCTGATTCAACCTAAAAGTATTTTAGCCATTTCAAATCTTAAACTAAATATGATCTAATCATGCTAATGGCTTATACTAAACTTTACTTCAAAAAAATTAGGGAATGTGTACAACTTTACCAATGAGCAGGGTCAGAATATGGTCAGTATGAATACCAACAGATGGTTAAATTTAGCATTCCTATAGCAGACATCATCAAGGGACAAGTACCAGCACTAGTTCACTTAGAACCAAAGTCTGTCACATATATTCTTACACACATATATCTGTACAAGAACACAATTCATATAGTGTCATCACCAACATGTCTTTGTTGGTAAGAGCGTAAAAGACAAGACCAATCAAGGCAGTACCACAGACCTTGCCTTTTAATGCAGACTGAAGGTCTGAATTATCCTGGGCATTCTCACCTCTCCAAGACGGAAGGAACTGAAGGCATTAGCTTCTTAAGCCCATGACACTTGTAAGCAACATTACAAAGCTGTCATGCTCTAACTGTATAACACAGTGTACAACTCTAGAGTTGTATCGCAGCTACTGTGTTGCAGAAATTCTCTATAGGGAAGATATTAAGTGCAGGAAGGGGAAGAGAGGGATCATTATATGACAAATTACAGGCTAGGGTATTTTCTTTTTGTTTGCTTGTTTTCCAGTGAGCTGTTTGAGTCTGCTCCTGCTGAAATAGAGGGCAAAGTTTACACCAACTTAGTGTGACACTGGAACCTTACCAAAAAAAAAAAAAGTGAAAGGACAAGGCTGATGAAATTAAAAACAATATATAGCCATGTGGCTTTGGGACTATGATACAATCTAAACACCCAGAAGAAAGCTTGGTAGCGGCAGAGTGTTTATGGCACTGTGTCTTGGGAGAATAACCTGCAACCTACCTTAAATAGGCTTTAGGGCATAACAATTCAGGATAATTACATACTGAATAAATATATTTCCAATAACATGCAAAGCTCCTTTTCTACATCTTCAAACAGAAAGGTGAATCACTACTTTCAGAAGTAGTGCTGAGAAATTTATGCCCAAGTTCATAATAAACATTCTAAAATACAGTTATTGATTATGATGAAATAAAATCCTACTTGGTCAGTGCAAAATAAATGTCTTGCTGAGACAGAGCTCTGAACAAAGCTTGAACAGCTCGATCTTTCATTCTTGTTCACTTCTGTGTGTAACAACCACTAGAAAATAGTCAGGAATTTCAGCCTTGTATTTTCAGTTGGTAAACAGAGGCAGCAAAAAAAAGGGGACAGACATCTGACTCAGGCACTGGAGCAGGACACGAAGACATTTACTGCAGATTCTATCAAGTGTGCCTCTCCTAGCGAAAAAAAAATTATTCCCAAGAAGTGCACCAAGACCTTAACATCAGCCTAATTAAATTAGAGTGGTTTTGAAAAGCTTTCACCATTGAGAGAAAGGGTGTATAACACCCAAGTGAAGGCAGGTCAGTAAGGGTTTTGTGCAGGAGCAACAACTTGGTTTGCGCCGCAGAGCTAGTGCATAAGGTTACACCCGTTAACTTCCTGCATTTTTGCCGTTTTAAGAGAATGAGAACTTTTGATCTCGGGAAGTAAAAAAACCTCGAGCCGTCAGAATAATTTTTAAAATAAAAGTTGGAGGGTTTTTTTGCCTCCGAAAGACACGGCTTTCCACAGTGTGAGACGGCACGTGGACGCGGGAGGCCGAGCCCAGCGCCACAGCAAGCCGCAGGCGGGCCGCTCCTCGTGCCCGGACCCGCAGCTTGCCGGGGAAGGCCGGCGGGACCCCTCTGCGTCCCCGGGCGCTGGCCGCTCGCAGGCCCGCGCGGGCGGCTCCGAGGGGAGGCGCCGCCGCCGGACGAGGGAAGCGGCAGCGAACCAGCCGGCGCCGCCCACGGCACGGG
>WBNH01010618.1:64383-92357 GCA_013401255.1 Urocolius indicus
TCCCTCCCCTTCCCTTCCCTTCCCTTCCCTTCCCTTCCCTTCCCTTCCCTTCCCTTCCCAACGTTGTGCTATACCTTTTGTTTTTTAGGCAATTAAAGGAAGAGAACCATAGCACAAAAGAAAAAATCAAAACTCTGGAAGCAAAGAACACTGAAATGGTATCAGCGCTGACTCGATCTGATCAGAAAATCATTGAGCTTGAGAGTAAACTCAGCGAAAAAGAAACAATACTTATGGAGAAAAACGCTTTAGTAAGTGAAAACACAGACCTGAGGACACTGACTGTGCAGCAACAAACCCACCTGAAATTATGTCACCAAGAAATCGAGGATTTGAGAGAAAAGCTCAACATACTAGAAACTGTTATTTCACAGTTGTCTCCAAGTACATCTGAAGAGGTACAGTAACTGATAAATCTTTACAAATTGTATTATGTGTCTTAAACAGCTCTAACTGATGTTACGTGGAAATCCTGTCATGTTCTTGAGGAATAATGAAAAGAAAATATATTTGGTTTTTGAGATGCATTGATAACATGTTTTCTTGATTTAAATGTTTTACTTCTGTCTTCTATTTCAAGAACCAGGATTAGGCACTTTGGAGTTAATTAATCAGCAAGCATTTAAAATTATACTTTCCATTCCTCTGTGTTCCTTCTTCAAATGTAGGTACATTCTCTAAAATATGATGATGTCCTGTTACATGACACTGATTCTCAGCAGAACAGGATGACTTCTCCCATATGGCAAACATACTTTGACATAATTTCCCATATGACATTTTGTCACATGTCCATAGTCAGTGTGTCAAACTCAAGCGATGGAGAAATTACAGCAGGAGAGATGTTTGTGCTGTGAAAGAGAAAGTACACCTTCCCTTACACAAATGAACTTTTGTTTTACCAGGATGAACCCTCGTTTATGAACTTGAAGTTTATACTGCTGAATTTTATCAGCCTGGTGTATCTTAAGTTTATATTCTAGTATAACACATGAATTAATTGATTTTTGCATTGATCTCATTTTTCCCTTAACTTTTAGTTTAAATGGCACCACTTGAAACACCAGCTATCAAGCTCCTCTACAAAAGAAGCTCTCTTTGAATCTTGTTGTGAACCAAGCAAACCTTTGATGGAAGACCTCAGGTATAACCTTCTGGCTACTAAATTATGGCAAGAATAGACAGCTAATAAAGAAACATTAGAACTAGCATGTAGAGAGAATGTTAAATTATTATCTCTTCCCTTATAATAGCATTAAACTGGCTACAAATGAAGCAGAAAATCAAAATCTTTGTGCAAACTTGACTATCTATAGTGGCACTGAACGTGTTCCTAGTGATAATGAAGGACAAGAAAACAACAGATTATGTGGCCTGGAAACTGAGCCGGTCAAACTGATCAGAAGTCAAGGAGGTAAGCTTACTGAAATAGCTGCAGTTCTCTATGATTAATCCACAGAACAGGATTCTCTTGGTGGGGCTGAAATTGTTTTCACCGTGTTTTTTAAATGCATCTCTGTGAGCTAAGAGATCTGGTTTGTTTGAACAGGGAGCTTTTTGCCAGCTTAGAATTCTGGAAATTGACATGTTCTCCTGGCACAATATTCTTCTGCCTTTTGCTAGTTAGGTTACTTGTTCATCAATGTCCGAGCTATGAAATAGAACCATGTATTTTTAATTTATGCAGGTTATATTAAGGCCTCCAGTTTTTCTTTGATTCTTTTCTGTCCTATTGCAGAATTTCTGCAATCACTTCTGTGCTTTCTCTCAGGACTGCTCCATGAAATTACTTCAGAGCACCTATACAATGATAATGTCCTCCATTTTATCATTTGTCAGGGTGTTTAATTTGATTGAGTTTGGGAATTGGTTTTTTTTGTTTGTTTTCATGAATCAGCTTTCAGTTGCAGGGGAAAAAAATAATAAGAGTCTATGTCTGAGTATTGCACATGTGGGTTCAATATGCTGTCTATCAGATTATATTCTTACTCTTTGTATGATTATTTGCTGAACTGCTGATTTGTACCTTCTTTTATAAAGAATTAATCTACTTTCAGAGAGGAGAAAATATCTACATTTGGAATGTATCAGTCAAAGATTTGAAAAGGAGAGACAAAGATTCCGGAAAGAGATAGAAGACTTACGCACTAAACTGACAAAAGCAGATGATGTGAATTCTTCTTTGAAGACCAGCATGGCTCAGAGAGACAGTCAGTTTCAAATCATACAGGAAGACCTGTTGAAGGCAGCTTCAAAAAGTAGTAGCTTAGAGAGACAAGTAAGCTTTTTAGCAACACTGAAAAAATATATCGCTTTGAGTTTAGTTCAGTGATCAAAGACAGTTAAGACATCAGGAAAAGCTGCAATTCCCATATTGATTTTAAAATCTGGCTTCTTAAAGAGAAATCCATCTGGCTCTTTTCTAATGTTGGTGTTTATGTTCTGGTGTTGATGTGTTTCTCAGAGTCCAGCATAATGGGATTTGTGGTATGTCCTAATAATGGCTGTAAGTGCTGTAAATCTTTAATAGCTAATTCTCTTGTATGGCACGGATAATTACCTCACATGGGATACATTGGAGATAAATTGCCTGAATTATTCCTTGTAAATAATAAGGTTAAGTAGTTTATATGAAAATAAATAAATAATTGGTTAAAAATATTAGAAAATAGTAGTAATTAAAATGGAATTGGTGGTAAGAATGTACCTACAAATACTTGAAGAAATTCAAAACATTTGTCTTCATGCTGTTTATTTCAGATAACAAAGAAATCTTTTCAACTTTCTGCACTGGAAAAACAGTTGGAAGAAAAGAGTATTGCTTATTCCACTGCTGCAGCAAGAAATACTGAGTTGGAACAGGAACTCATGGTAAAATGTTCTCAGCAAGAAATTACATTTATGTAATAAGACGTAAATGAAGATTAAAATTTAAGTTCAAACAATATCATTCTACGTGATCCAAATGGACAGACTTTCAGATCTGCTAAACAATGTGTGCTGTTTTCAGACAGTGCAGTTTTTAAATCTGAATGAACTTGCATCAAATAAAAGATCTCCTTTTTCCAGATTTTGAGGATGGGAAGTTATTAATGGATATGTTACTTTTCCCTTGTGATCGTGTATGCAGTTACAATCTAGGCCTCTTGAAATATTGATACTTGTTTCAGTCTGATAAGAATTTTATCCTCACTATGAAAAACTTCAGATTTACCATCCTTGGAGCTCGCTCTTTAAATATCTCTTTAGTTGTCATGTAGTAAAAATACCTTCCCCCTCTCCCACAGTAGAACAAAACAGCTCCTAAAATGACGTATACATGACTGGCTTGATATATAGGATGAATAGGTTAGAATGTACCGTATTGGCACCGTTCTGTGTTTCTTTCTCTGGAATTGTCAAGTAGTCTTCCATAGGAAATTACTAGAGTAACAGGTGGATTCCAAATGTTAAGTAGGACATTGGAAAAATCACTTTCTTTTTTAAGTTGTTGTTCTTAAGCTGTGTATTTTAAGAAATACATGTAGACCTGTGAAAATAAGTCTTCTAAATGATGGTAAGTGAGAAAGTGGATCTAACAGAGCACTGCAAATTCTAGTCAGGGTATTGCTACACAAACTATTTTAGTTTTGAGAAGGGATCTAAGGTTCCTAGAAAAAGAAAATATTTATGTGGTCCCTGTGAAATAGATACATGTATCTTAAAGATTCCATCTATGTGTGTGAACACAAGATGTTTTTTTTTTTTGTCTTCATCAGAAGCTCCTTACTCCAGGTGCTGTAATGTATGCCAGTACTTTGGGTAGCAGCTGCATTTAGTGTCATTCTGTACCTGTGTTATAGACGTCTCATCTTTTGAGATGAAACATACTGTATATAAATTCACTATTTTCAGTGTCGTTATTTTATGAAAACTGGGAACTTGATATCAAATAAAACACTTTATTATCACAGGTAAATATTCTTAATAAGTCTTTTTTGTTCTTGCTGTTTCCCAGGAAAAAAACAGATGCATTCATGAGTTGGAAACAGCTGTCACTGAAGTACATGAGCAAATCATTTCTGCTTTTGAAAAAGAAAAGTTACTTCACCTTGAGCAGCACAGAGAGAGAGAGAAAAAGACTGAGCTGGTAAGGTCTTCCTTGTGTGCTAGTATGTATGAATGACATACTTGGTAGCTCTTAGTAATTCCAAGGCAGTTGTCCAATTAAAAAGTGTTCTCCTGACATTTCCTGATTGTAGTCCATTTTCTGTATATCACTGCACAATCTCATGAATTCTCTCTGAGATATTCATGTCATCTTCTTTGCTCAACTGAAGAGAAATAGAGATTTAGGAAGAATACAGCTTTTTTTTTTTGCTCTAAATACATATCATCAAGAAGACCCCAGCAAAAAAAGAAGCGTAACTTTTTTTGCCTATTGGGGTTAAACCATGACAGCCTCTAACAATATTCTCTTGTTTGCTGAATCTGCTAGCCTGAGACCTGTGTGCATTGGTGTTCAGGGAGAACTCTCAGAAGGGTTTTTCAGTCTTTAGAGAAGAATTCTGTTGCTTTGTGTGATGAGAGATATAACGGTGGTTATTTCTGGCTGTTCAAGAAGCTTCTCATATTAGTAAAGAATCTATGCATATCTTACTGTCTTGGCTGATGACAGGCAGTTACACTCACCCTTGAACACATTCTCTTGATTCTCCTGTTGCATTAAAATATTGAGGGTTTGAGATTTCTTCATGTTGCAGTACTGCTGACGGCAGGAACGTGTTTACTTTTCATTCCTAAAGTGATGGGTGAATAGAGCTGAATGACATATTTAGATGCACAGATTCTCTGAAAAAGCTTATTAAAATAATAAACCATTAATTACTTCTGGACAGCTTCAGACACAGCTAGAGAAGAAACATCAAGAGTTCATTGAACAAGAGAAATTAATATCTATTTTGCAACAAGATATTATACATAAACAGCATCACATTGAATCATTGGATGGGCTGCTGATGGAAAGCAGGCAGGTAAGATTGGCTCTTGACTTTCTTAAAAAAAAAAGCAAGTGACTAATAAGGATGAAAAACAAATGCATGAATACATGGAAAACTTGGAGAAAATAAAGGTTTTTTGCTTCCTAATTCTTATTTGAGTAGTTGACTGAATTTAGTGTAGTCCCCAGCTACTATTACTTCTAGTTTGCCTCTTAGGCTTCTTGCTCTAATCAAAGGGTCTGGATAAAGAACAATTGCATCTATCCTGTATGAGGTAGAGAACCAAGACTGTTCTCTTATGGCAATGTTTTATTGCTTTTAACAATTTCTGCTGCTGCAGCATATGAGAGGACACCTATCAGGAACCAAATTTACTTTCAAGTATGATGAACACAAATACAGTATAGAAGCAATTGGGTTTTAAAGATACTGATCTGTATTTTTTTTCCTGATTCTTAGTATGGTGTTTTTATCTATTAAATTGCTGTCACTCTATTTACATTTTTTTCTCTTGGATAAAAATATGTGTACAAACAGGAAGTAGAAAATGAAAATGTCAAGAAAGATCAAGGATTGAAGATGCTGAAAAGTAGGTTAACAGAAGAAGCAATGAAAGTTAGTAAGCTCTTTGTAATTTTCTGTTAATATTTTTAAAGTTTGCAGTAAGTATTTCCTTTTATCCTGTACCAAAAATCTATATTATGACTGCTTTACAGAAATTTGTCTCATGAAAATATTTCAGAAGTCATTAACCCTTTTTTATTTAGTTAAAAGTAGTATGGTGAAACCTGCAGTAAGAGATTACGGAATGCATAATTGCTTTATAAAATTACTCTAGTTACAAATAGGGCAGATTTGTGCTTGTTGTATACTTGAAGTAAAAAATGTTTATTTAACAAAGAACACGATGTGGGTTTTAGCTCTGGTTGGAGACAGAGGCATAAAATCCAATATGATTTAGTAAATATAAAATAATTTAGTAAAAAAAACCCCAATCTGCAGAGAAATTCAGCACAAATTCTTGTGGATGAGAACAGTCTTCTGAGCATTGAAACCAAACAGTTAAGAAAAGTTTAATTACTGTCGCTTAAGACCTCTGGGTGTTTGCTCATTAGAATTTGCATCTGTTTGATATTTGCTAGAAATCACTCAAATCCAAATTAATAGTAAAAGGGTAAATACAGTGACAGTGTGACATTACTAGAAGCTTTTCCTTTCCCTTTTGGTAAAAAAAACACTGTCTCAGTGCAGAAAGGAAGAAAAATAATGCTGTGTAGTAGCTTTCAGAGAGGAGTTGTATTAAGATCTGAATGTTATTTTTGAAAAGACTTGTCATGATTCACAGATGACAGTGATTCGGATTCTGAATTTATTTATACAATTGTATATGTAATAAAATGTGGGTTCATTTGGCATTGGGCATATGTTTGCTTTTAAATTCTAGCTACTGACAAATACTGGAATATCTTCTCATAGCTGATATTCTCATCTGGTTTATACACAGTACAAAGTACTGCAATTGGATTTCACAAAACTGAATGCTATTTTGGTTTTTAAGTTTACCATAATCTTTCATACCAGTTTTAATAGGCTTTTAAAAAAAAATGTAGCTTTTAAGACATCTTAAGAAAAGTGGTAAACCACTTTTTTTTAGGTTAGTTTATAAAAACCATACCAGGCAATTAAAGTCATCGATTTTATTCAACGAGGTGAGACTACTTGAGTCAGCGCTAGACATATGTAAGGAAGAAGCTGAACTGTATTTGAGTCAGTCACAAGAAAATAAAGAGATATTTGAAAATCTGCTCAGAAAAAAAAAAGTCTGAAGAGGTAACAGCTTGTTTTAACAGTTCTTCTCTATTGCAAAAACCACTTGTTATGAATTATCTAATCCAAGTTGGTCTGTAAAATAAGTGACAAAACATTTGCAGTAAGAACTGAACAGGAACCTAGGAGAAGACTGTGTTTTGTGAAGGTGAAGGGGAAAATCATAACTAAGAGGCACTAGTTGAACTTAGGGAAGAGAATTATGAAGATAAATGAATTGTTGAAAGAAATAACAAAATCAGGATTAAATGAAAGAAAGCATTATGAAAAATGAGGAGAGCACTGTTGCAATGTAAGCTTAGGTGCACATAATTGATTTCTGTTTCAAGTATCTTAATGGGAAAGGAATCCTGACCATAAGAAAATTTTTACTTCAAGCTCTTGAGTTGCATCAGACTTTCCACTACTACAGGAAAGCAAGGAAGAACTATATTTAAATATTATTCAGATGAACTAATTGTCATGGTAGCCTCTTGGGTGCTCCCCTACCTGCTGAAAAAAAGGCTTTAGTTAACTAGAAATCACTGGATTCTGTACAGGAGTAACTGGATGGAAATCATGGTCTGTGTTACACATAAGTCTGTGATATTTACTGCTGCTTTCTAAGCCCTGAAATGTACTATGCTTATACTGCATGTGAAAAGACTGGATGCTATGTGAAATTCAAGGGTAGCAAGTGAGGCTTTGTAATTGTGACCAATGTTTTCATAAGTGATGGAGTCACTGCTTCTACTTTTGTATGTATGTGTGATGGTTTTGGTTTTTTTAAAGAACCTTTAATGTTAACAGGAAAATTCTTGGTTTTCATCAGTGAGAAATCAGGCCATAGAGCATGTAGCAAGTTAGCACTCGGAATTCATGTTTTTTATTGGAAGGGATCTTGTCATAGAAGAAATAAAGTGGAGGTCTGAGAAGAAAGTCTCAAGGGGAAAAGAAGGACTTTGTGAGAAACAAAGCGAGTGATAGAAAGAAAAGTAATTCAGTATTTAAGCAATGAAAAATCATTGTTACATATGCTTTTAAATTACTGACCAGTTTAGGTATATTTAGAAAGCAAGAAATAAAACACTGAGACTGATAAGTTCCTTCTTTTCTCATTTTATAAAGCACAACTTAGTGATGAATTCTGACGTGTTGCGTACTGGTGAGACTGTAATGCATCTAAATTCAGAACCAGAATTTTTATTAAATTGTAGGTGTGTATTTTTTTAAGCAAATGAGTGCAAATGTTTTATTGTAATGGAAAATAGATGTGTTTTCAGGTTGCTTATTTACAGAAAGAAATACAATTAAAAGATCAGAATATTAAGGACACAAGCGAACAAAATATATTCCTACAAAAGCTTCGTGTCATCATCAGTAAATGTTACAGCGAGAAACTATTAGAAACGGGGAGCTGGAAGATAATCAAGTTAAACTTGAAAAACAAGTACAGTATAGTGAGAAGTGTCTGCAGAAGGACAGATAATTAAATGCTTTCCCTGTGTTTTTGTAATACTTTTAAAGTTTGAATGTTTATTTGACAGCTTTATTATTTTAGATATATTTAAATAAAGAGTTTATTGGTGTGTTCTGTCTGTGCTATCAAACTATGGCTAGTATTAGAGTGGCTAAGTACTTAGAAAATCAAATCCTAGACTGCAATTAAGGAGAGGTGTATGGAAATTCACCAAGTTGAATGTTTGTCTTTTAAAGGTGGCTGCAAAGTTCTACTCTTAAATTTTATACCCTTTTAGTCTATAAAGCAATCTGTGTGTTAAAACTCACTATGTGATTTGCAAGACAAGGATGTGTATTTCTTTGGTATGTAAAGTATCAACACGTTTTTATAACATTTTAAATAGGTATCCAGTTTGGAACAAAAGCTTCAGAAGCAGAAAGCATATTCAGAAGATGAGTTGAGAAAGGTAGAGGAGAAACTTTGTCTAGCTGCTCAGGAAGCAGATTTAAGCAGACGGAAGGTGAATGAACTTAATAGTACAATCAGGTAGGTTTAGAATATCTGAGGTGTTAATATGTCTATATGCAGATGTAAGAAAGACTGCTGTCTGAAATGGTGTTCAGCTATGTAGTCATGCAATTCAGTCTCTGTATGAGTATAGCCTGGAAATCAGAAGGGACATTTCTAACTAGCATAAGCATAAGTTTCTGGAACAGTCTTCCAGTGGAATTAATGCATGTCCCAGCAACCTATTTAGCCTTAAGGTGGCATTTCATAATGCAGTTAAATTCGTAAATATATCAAGGTAGTAGATTCTAGGAGAGCTTGGTAGTCAAATAAGGTTTTGAGACAGTGTACTTAATGTTCCTATTTTATTCACAAATACTTGTCTTCTTAGAGTATGTAAAGACATATGTCTCCTGTTACTCCAACATTCATTTTTTCTGGTTGCTTCTTATATTTAGACAAATGAAATCAGAGCTGGATCAGTGCAAGAGGGAACTTACTGGTATGGAAAAAGAAGTAGTGCAGTTAAAACGAGATGGTGAAGACAAAGCAATGCAGATAAATCAATTGGATATTACTTTGGAAGAAGCACTGTCAGAGCTCAATGAAAAGGCAAATGAGGGTAAATGTCTCAAGTCCACGAGAGTAAAAATATGATGATTTTGATATGTTGGGAATTCCATAGTTTTTAAAAGAAAAAAAAGCTACCAACACTCTCCAACAAACAATCCTCCACACCTAAAAGCTGAAGCTACAGATGTTTTAATGTACCTTTGCAAATACTTACAATGAAGGTACACTCTACAAAAGTGGGTGAAATGAGTAAGTAGTTTTTGCTGTGAATTGGAAATGCAGATTCTTAATGTGGTCATCAAACAAAACACGTAGTTTTAATAAAGGCATGAGCTATATATATTCAGCCCTTTAAAACAAACGGAAAACCCTTCAAGAGAGTCTATGGAAACAAACTTTCCAGCCATTTCTCCTCCATTTAATTTTGCCATTCTTTTAAGTAGAGGCTTACTATCAATTCTGACTGAATTTTCCATAGCACTATGTATTCAGTTACTATGTTGTCTGTTTACTCCTTGGCCAAATGTTTTAAAACACGTCCTTGTATTTCAAGTCAGTTATAGATTATGGGCTGAATAAAACCAGCAAAGACTTAACGTGCCATGAAGAGGTTGTTGTGTAACCTCCGAAGTCACAGTTGTTCTGGAGTTTTCTGGAAAAAGTGATAAGGAAAATAGATAGTGACCACAAGTGCTAGTAGGCAGTAGGGTTGCATAAAAACCCTGACTTACTGATGATTAAATGTTTTGTCCGTGTGTGTGTAACATAGTGAAGGATTTGGAGGATAAGCTGCTTCAAAGTGAGACTTGCCACCGGGATGCCTTACAGAAAATAGCAGAACTAGAATCTGCATTACAGAATGTCCAAGGAGAATTAAAAATGGCTTTAACACAGCTTCAGGAATTGCAAGATGCATTACAGAATGCACAGTCCTCTCTGGAGGAGAAGCAGATTGCTATCATGGACCTAACAACTGAGCTCAGGTAAACTGGTAGTTTTTCCATCATAAAAATCTAGTTGCTGTTTCTAAGGAAAAACTAGTGCAAGTAATTTGGATGGTCTGTTTTTTATCTTCTTAGCTCTCTAATTTTCAGGTGGTTTGTGGCAGTAAGGTAACTTGATACTATAGCTTTTCAGCTGACTTTTAATTTCTAAAGGTGGTGCTAAATTCTTCTTTGGGAATTCTGTTTAAAACTGATAAAATGATTTTCTGATTCCCAAAGTTTTGAAACATGAGAAGGCTTACTTTATACTGAAATAGTCCTGCTTCTTTTTTGCTTTCTTCTGTATTATTCTTTAAGATATGTTGCCCTGATAATGAATTAAGTAACTTGGATAATAAAGTCATTGGGAAATCTCCACCTGGAACATAGTTAACAGAATTATTCCATTTGGGTTTTCTTCTTTGCAATCAATTAGCTGACAGTAATTTGGTTTTAAGTAACAGCTCTCATGATTTTCAAGTTGGATACTTAAAGCTAAGTAACTGAGTGTGCATTAAGCAATTAAACATATGAGAATTTCAGGTATTTCAAGGGAGAAATTGAAGAAAAAAACCAAGAACTCCTTGACATGGACCATGCATTGAAAGAGAGGAATTGGGAACTGAAACAAAGAGCAGCTCAGGTCAGATCATTTTCAGTATGTTACTGCCAATTATTCCTGTTACCTAGTAGTTAACTGATAAAAAGTCTGCTAGGTTTAATTGCCTTCACACATTTGTTCCAAAATGTTCTATTAATATAGCCACAGTTTCAGTCTCAAAGCCAGCTCTGTATCACTGAAGCCTTATGATACCAGGAAAATCAGACTGTGCTCCCCTTAAGGGACAACAGACTATGGTTTTGACAGATCAGAAGCCTCATGCTATCCTGTTCCATAATTATTCCTTAGCGATGAAATTGTGGGACAACTGTTGTACTCATGATGTTTGATAAAACAAAGGGAAGATCTGCTCTGAAGTGTGCTCAAAGATGACAGATGAAAGATCACATTTCCTTGTTTGCACTGGAGCATATTTGATAAGCTCTAACTAAAGCAGCCTCTAAATATGAAACAGTATCTTTACTGTAAATAAATGTCTGTAGACCACTTGAAATATTTTCAGGCTTTTGGGCTGGTTTCAGGATTTGATACCTATCATGGAAAAACTGTTCTTCTGTCATTTATAATTGGCCTTCTAATAGCTATTTCCTGCAAAAGTTACCAGTCTTTGCGTCCAAGAGTAGTTGAGGTGCAGAGGGGAGGAGAGGTGGAGATGTAAAAACAAAAATGTTCAAGGCACTGATACTGTAAGGAGACCAAACCTTCCAATATATAGTTGCCACAGTACCTATGAGCTGCTCCAGGAATTCATCAAAGCAATAGAATTAATTTTGTTGGTGTTTTGGCAAAATTTGGCACTTTCTAACATGATGTAGAAGTATACTAAGATACTCATTACATTCTGTTTAAAATGAGAACTAGGTTGGTATTCTGTGTATCTGAGGACAAAATATATTCACTTATGGACTTATTTTTCCCAATTTTTTCCCTTTTCTCTTTGTGTTTGGCCCCTATTTGGTAATTGAGGTAACTAGGGTGCATTTTTATATTAACTGCTTAAAAGTTTATTCTTGAGACTCTAAAGGATTAGTTTCATTCATTTTGCTGTCATACTTTGTAATGTTAAATCTTAGTATCTTTCTACTAGTTCAAAGTAAAACATTTCGTTTTCTTCCTGTTTTGCACCTAGATTGCACAGTTGGATGTGATAGTTCGTGAACACAGAGGACAAATGGAACAAAAAGTAATTCAATTGCAGTGCAATTTAGAGAAGTCAGAGTTAGAACTTAAGGACTGCAATAAACAGGTGATTCTTGCTGAAGTTAAAAAAAGTTTCCCTAACAATGGGCAGCTAATTCTGTGAGAAAGTCTGGTCCTAGGACACAATAGCTAGACAGGTTTAGTCTATAAGAGTAAAGATCGTCCCTTATTGTAGGAGGAGAGAAGGAAATAACTTCATAATGTAGCACCTGTCAATTAAAACTAAATAATTTTACAGGTATAAAAATTGAAATGTATTTTCTCTTGAGACAGGTCCCAAACTGCTCCCTTCATAAAGGAAAATGCTGTCAAAATATAAATAAACCAAGAAACTGACAAGACAAGATAAAATCAGAAGTAATACTGATGGCATTTGGGAGTTTGGTTTGGAAATGTTTTGTTGGTTTGGGTTTGGGTTTGGGTTTTAGTTTGGTTTTCTTTAATTGTCCTAATTTCAGTAAAATATTTGTTCTGATCTGTTTTCTGTTCAGATTGACAGCTTAGAGAAGAAACTCCAGCACTCTAAAGATGAGCTTCGTGAGAAAGAGTTTGAATTGCTTCAGAGAGATCAAGAAATAAATCAGCTGAAGAAAAAAATTGAAAGAAAGCAAGAAGCCTAGACTCTCTTGAAAAGGTAAAATGTGCCTTGGATCCACAACAAATTATCAATTTTTAATGGCATTACTGCAACTACCTTGAAGGAACAATACAGTGTCTCTTTAGAATAAGCATTATTACTACTTTCCAAGTATGTTCTGGTGTTTGCTGAATCTCAGTCCCCTAAAGTGAAACCAGTTTATAAATTTTAGAATTAAAAATTCAATGACACAATCTCTAATTGTCTGCTTTCTGGAGAAATTAATATATTGATTATCTTTAGTAACCTGATGTTCATGGACATGATCCTTAACAAAATGAAATGAAACCATTTGCTCTGTGATCCAAGCTGCTTATTGCTTGAGTATCTGTATTGTGAAAATAGATGCATCAAAAGAGCGCTGAGATCCAGCATGCTTATAGGAAGAGGGAATTCTTTGGCCTAGTGAATGGAAGCATATAGATATAACAGAGAAGATGGCTAACTACTTTATGAAGGATATACAACTCTTTGGTTTGGGGCATGAATCAGTCACTACAAGTACAAATGCAATCTGAGGTAAACAGGCTTTTTGCAGAAATGAGTTAATGAAAAGATGCCAACTAGAGGTAAACACCAAACCTGAAATTGCTTTTGCCATTTTGATTATGCTGCATTTCTATGTTATTTCTTTCCCTAGGATAAATTATTGGAGAAGTTTTCTTTCTCTGTAGATGCCAAAGGCACTTGATCTATATATCATGGGGTCTGTATTGTGTCCCAGCTGAATATGAAGGTTCTTTCACTGCAAATTGAAGCAGCTCTTCCATCTTGATGTCTGTTAAAGGTCATTTATAACAGTCAAGGACAGGAGAGTGCCTGCTACTACCCTCCATTAACATATTTCCATTAACTTTGTGCTACCCATCATTAACAACTTTTTGTAAGACTTTGGGGATGATTCTGCTAGCTAGTACCTGTACAACTGCTGACTGGACCCTTTCTTTCCAGCCAGATTGCCTTGTTACCATTTTTATGCTAAGGAATACCATATAGGGGGAAGCCCAAGAAAGATATAAAAAATACCTTGAAGATAGACCTGCTCCAGCCATGTTTCTTTAGAGACTTGGGGTGAAGGAAATGAAATGTCAAGTTTATTTTTATCATAGTTGAGTGCATAAAGCACTGGATTTTGGAAGCATTCTGCATAAAATATGGAATATGGCAGAGGGGTTCTGCCTCCACTTGGAATGTTATATGGTTGCTTCTTTGTTTAGAAATTGTGCACATAAATGTGGTATAAGAAAATACTTTCTTCATTAGTAACACTTTTTGTACTGACTGTCCAGTCTTCCACAGAAACTTTCTGTCCTGGTTCGAAAAACTCAATTACTTGATCTACCTGGGTAAAAGCAGTGGGGTGTGTGGGTATGTGTTGTGTCTGGAGGTACAGTCTCATACTTTTTTCCCCTTAATACACTACCTCCCTTGCTTGTACAGGACATTTATTAGCTCAAGGAAGAAGTTGTTAGCTAGGGATGAATTCTGTCCTGGTCCCTTCCACTCTTTTGGAACTCTGAAATACCAGGTCACATATTTTTTTTTCAGTTGAATTGTTCTTCCTACACTGCTTGAATCTGCAGTGAATGGAATATAAATGGAAATCCTGTTTGACCAATCTATTGCCTTCTACAAGGATATAACTGGCTGGTTAGATGAGGGGAGAGCAGCAGATGTCATCTACCTTGACTTCAGCAAGGCTTTTGACACTGTCTCCCATAACATCCTCATCAGAAAGCTCAGGCAGTGTGTCTTGGATGAGTGGACAGTGAGGTAGATGGAGAGCTGGCTGAATGACACAGCCCAGAGGGTGGTGATCAATGGCACAGAATCCAGTTGGAGGCCTGTGGCCAGTGGAGTTCCTCAGGGATGGGTTCTGGGGCCAGTCTTGGACAGAGTGTACCCTCAGCAAGTTCCCTGATGACACCAAACTGGGAGGACTGGCTGATTGACCAGAGGCTGTGCTGCCATTCAGTGGGATCTCGACTGGCTTGAGAGTCGGGCAGAGAGGAACCTCATGAGGTTCAACAAGGACAAGTGCAGAGTCCTGCATCTGGGGAGGAACAACCCCGTGCACCAGGACAGGCTGGGGGTTGACCTGCTGGAGAGCAGCTCTGCAGAGAGAGACCTGGGAGTGCTGGTTGATATTAAGCTAAATATGAGCCAGCAATGCGCCCTCGTGACCAAGAAGGGCACGATAGCTACAACATATTCACTTTTATATGTATAATTAACAGGAACTCTAGGATAATGTAACATGTAATATTTGTGCCACACTACTGACTAATGTAAACATAGCTGCTGTGGATCATATGCTAGAGGGACCATTTTGTTGATTCCTTAATACTCCTGTTTGTGTTTTTTCTCTAAATGAGCTAACAAATCACTTCTCTAGCATGTAAGCCTGTGTTTTTTAAAGGAGGGCTGAGAGGGAAGCTAAACATACAGGAATTACAATAAATTAACCATGAGCCAGCAATGTGCTCTCATGGCCAAGAAGGCCAATGGCATCCTGGGACGCATCAAGAGTGTGGGCAGCAGGTAAAGGGAGGTTCTTCTCCCTCTCTTCTCTGCCCTGGTGAGGCCTCATCTGGAGTCCTGTGTCCAGTTCTGTGCTCCTCAGCTCAAGAGGGACAGAGAACTGCTGGAGAGAGTCCAGTGCATGAAGATGATCAGGGGACTGGAACATCTTTCATAGGAGGAAAGGCTGCGGGACCTGGGGCTGTTTAGTCTGGAGAAGAGGAGATTGAGGAGGGATCTTATTAACATTTACAAATATCTAAAGGGTGGGTGTCAGGAGGTTGGGGCAGCACTTTTTCTATATTATCTAGCAACATGACAAGAGGTAATGGGATGAAGCTGGAACACAAAGTTCCATTTAAATATAAGAAATATATAGCCTCCCATTTAAACATAAGAAAAAACTATTTCAGTGTGACGTGAGGGAGCCCTGGCACAGGCTGCCCAGGGAGAGTGTGGAGTCTCCTTCCTTGGAGGTCTTCAAGACCCACCTGGACATATTCCTGTGTAACCTCATCTAGGTGAACCTGCTTCTGCAGGGAGGTTGGACTGGATGATCTCTAAAGGTCCCTTCCAAGCCTACCATTCTGTGATTCTGTGAATTAATGTTAGGAAAACCCCACACCCAAACAACCAAAAAAACAAAATCCCAAACATACTGTGTTTGGCTGCATTTATTTATATATTTCCAGAAAATCCAGAATCCTTACATTACATATAAGATCTTCCTCAGTTTGCATTGGTAGAGGTTTTTTTCCCTCTTGATAACTTGATACTGTTGATGGGGATTTTACAAGCAGTTTCTGAATTGTTAGAAACTTGTTGATAAATGAATAATGTAGTTCAACGTGAAGCCTAAAGGCCTACACACAGGACACAAAAGACGTTGCTCCTTTAAACTGTCTAAACTTTTTCTAGGGATTGGAATGTGAAGATTTCTTCTCAAAAGGCTCAGCATATTTGCCTCCATCTGCTAGAACTTCAAATATGTTGCAAAATTCATAAATTATGCCAATTTTGAAAGGAAATGCATTTCAGTTACGAGATCAACGAACAAAAATGCATTAATAACTTCAGTCTAAGGGTCAGAATTTGAGAAAGAAGTCATAGACTTGAGACCTGCAGCTAGTTTTATGGAATTTCAAACAGAAATCTTAGTAATGACAAGTATCATCTGGGTATAAATAAGAGATTGGAAATTGAGTGCAGAAGTTTAAAGGAAAGTTCTGATCACAGATATTTTGTTTCAGGGGCCAGAATTATGAAGGAAGGAATGTTGCTGATATGACAAGCAGAAACTAAGGAATGCTGTTCCTGGCAACATAATCATGCATTCAAAGAGGAAATTTTAACGCTGTATTAGTAAATAATGAAAGTAGTTATTTGTATTGACACAGATGACCACCTGTTTGTCTGTCCAACTCTTTTTGAGATCAATGCCTTTGTATAATAGCATCCTAATTTAATTTTGAGAAATAAACTTTCTTTTTCAAGTACCTTGACTTGCAGAAATTAATGAAATCTGTATATTTTTTCATGGATTTTAAACAATGAACTTGTGTTTCACATCTAACGTCCAATTAAAAGCACAGTGGTATTAACTTACTAACAGCTTTTCTTTGGGAATATATTCTCTTTTCTTTTTGTACACATACCATGTTGCAGATGTGATTTCTTATTAAAATTGACCTGTTTGAAAGATGTTTTAGGACATTGTTTGATCGTATTCTGGCAAAACTCCAAGCGGTGTCTTTCAGATGCAGAGGGGTATGGGACAAAGGCCTTAGAGCTGAACTTTTTTTTCCCCCTGAACTAAAATCCAGACAAAAATAACCATTCATTAAAACAGCATCATAATTATGCATTTTAAAACATACTAATTTCCAATTTTCCAAAATCACTACAAAATGTAGCTAGTACAAATGGCTAGTAGCCCCAGTTTCTGACACTTTCTTACATTTACATGTTTCAGAAACTGCAGATATGGTTATGAGGCCTAAATCTGAGTGATTAGTGCAAACATGATTTAAGGGTGCTAAATGCAATTCAGAGTTTGGAAAATTAAGTTAGTAAAGCAGAGGAACATGTACTGCAATTTCAACATTAGGCCTAAGTTGTGTTGTATGTTAGAAGTGTATTTTGGTCTACAAACCTATCTATTACATTTCACCAACTCCTGCAGGTCGGGAGTGTGCTCTTTGGGTAGTAAGTAGGTCTTTCGCTGTTCATGCAAGCATGTTCCACAAATGCAATTCTTTTTTAGTGCTTTTACAAAACCAGGCACAAATTTTGCTGCTGTTAACAAGGTCAAGTTACATTAATCTGAAGTATTTCTACAGTTTCAGATTATTTGGTTTGCTATTATGAAAGTTGTTATGTAGAGAAAAAATACTGTTTACTTACAGAAATAGTGATATTGTGTGTTCTCAATCATGCTATTTGTTTCTCTACATAACAGTAAATGAAAAACATTAGAATTAGGTTGAGCAGTGTAATAATAGACAAATATTGAACTGCTTTATTTTTTCCCTCTCCTTAGGCAGAGAAATTTGCCTTCAGGCTAGAGATCCGTGCATGACATTTCAGACACATTTTTTTAAAGCAAAGAAATATTTAAGCCCTTCAAACTAGGATTGCAAGTGGAAAATATAACCAATCTGTAATTACAGTTGCATTACAAGACTATTGGAGTTCCACTAACAAAGTGTTGCATAAAGCCTCTCTTGCTCCTCCTACATGCACTAAATATAGATGTGCATGAACAGCAAAAGCAATGTGCCTAGATCTGAATCGGCTAAATAGCATTTGCAACTAAAATTACGATTAGTGGATAAATCCAGATACTAACTTCTCTGGTAAAACTGTGGGTCAAACCTGATAAATAAGTAGAATCATAATGATGTTTTCTCATTAATTTTAGATTATGTCTTTCTATTTTGTTGCTTGCCTGAGAAATTAATGGTTCTACTTGTTATGCTGTTCAAGTGCATTTCTTTCTTTTCAAAAGATTGGGACCATTTTTTCCCAACATCATAATTTCAGTTAAATGTTTCTGTAGACTCCTGTTTTTCTTGACTTATAAATTTACATCTATGCAAATCCTGGAACACTTCATTCTTCTGCACTGCATTATATTTATGTAGGGTTATTGAATGCTGGAAAACATTTTTATGTGTGTAACTGAATTGCATTTGGCTGAATACTGTTTGGAAGGCTAATTGTTCATAAAGGTGATTCTTTTTCTGTCACTCACGATGAGTTTTAAGTTGTAAGGTGAGTTGTAAGAGACTGACTTTCGGAATGTAGTATGCCTACAGTTACTACGTGTTAAACTGCACCACATTGCCAGTACAGATGACCCTCTGTTTAATTCAGAGTTCACATGCAGTTAGTAGAATATTTTCTTCAAGCTAAAACTGAGTCACACATCATGTGTGACTGATCATTCTGTGATCATGCTAGTTCTGAGGTTTTGTTTTGTTTTGGTTTGGTTTGTTTTGAACAATCCAGTTGGAGAGTATGAAGTGTTCAGAGAAATTTAAGCTTTAGCAAGGATATAGTGAAGCTGCTTTGTTCAATGTCTTCCTGCTGTTCCCCACTGCTAAAGTACTTACTTTCTCTATTCTTGGTTGGGAACAGTGCCAGAAAGAAAAGTGAGGAATCTATGTAAAACAACTTGTCTCTTTGCAAATCCACATCCCATCTTTTGTTTTACTTCAGTAAAGTCTGTTAGAACTTTTACAATAGTAAGGCATCTGGGAAGAAATCTATTTGTCATTCTATTGCAAAATAACATGGAGAGTGCTGTAAGTGTAGGATGTCTGAAAACCTTCAGCAGAGAGATCTCATTTTGGATAAAGTTTACTTCCCCACAGACATGAGTTGGACATGACACTACAGGCTGATTGTAACTGTAGCAAAGCTTTTCCTGACTGTAGTATGCAAACTGTTTATTCTACTATTAAAAATAAATCCACGTTGCTTACAAACATATAGTTTTAAAGATTAGTCAAATTTTGTATTAAATATAGTCCATGTTGATAATGCAGATTGTCAGCTCATGCAGGAGCATCTGCTTCTGCTTTTGTCTAGTTCGAGATTATCCCTTAATCATGCAGGGTCCAGGTGTGCACTTTCAGATTTGTTGACTCAGGAAAGCTGGAGATAGCATTAAAGGCCAACGACGTGATACTGTAGCTACATTTAGGTTGTTGCTCCTCTAAACAAGAACTGGTGTTTGAACCCAAGCAGTGAAAAGAATGGCGAGAAGAAATGTCCTCATTACAGGTTGCTCCTCAGGAATTGGACTGGCCTTAGCTGTAGCAATGGCAAAAGATGAACAGAAAAGATTTAAAGGTAAATGTATCTGTTATTTACCTTAGAAAAACATGTTCAAGACATTTTTTTTCTGTTGTGATTTAACAGGTCATTGTACTCTGTTTGTTGACTTGTTTCTTGTTACTTTCCCTTCACAGTACAATGAAAATCTATGGCTTTCTGTAAGCAGATGATATTTCTGTATATGTACTGAAGCTGAACCTAAGGAAGCATCTATCTTTTACTTAATAACATTATTGTTGTTCTGCTAAACATGTTAGGATCATAGAGTCATAGAATAGTAGGGTTGGAAGGGACCTTTAGAGATCATCTAGTCCAACCCCCCTGCAGAAGCAGGTTCACCTAGAAAATGCTGATGGTAATTAAAAAAACAACAATCCTGAAATACAAAATTAGTTTCTAGGTACCCAAAAATGATTCAGTGGCATAACTTGATGCCCATGATTTAAAGTTTTTATGATAATATTATTTTTATACACTACATGTTCTTTGTGTGCATAGGGGTTTAATTTGGATCTCTTGCTTTCAGAACCAGACTCTGGGAAATCAGTGGCAATACACGTTGAAAAAAGATTCTTTCTACTTCAAGTTTTTATCTGGGTTCTATTACTGATATTTCAGACATGGATGTAAAAGCAATGTTCTTTCATACCTCTGAGACTGCCACAGGAAAAGTTCTGTTTCTGGTAACTGTTGCTTTTGGTGTGCTGCAGTGTATGCCACAATGCGTAATCTGGCCAAGAAAGAACAACTTGAGGAAGCTGTTGGTCGCAGGCTGGGCAAAACCCTTGAAATTAAACAACTGGATGTCTGCAGTGAACAGTCAATTAAAACTTGTGTGAATAGCATCCCTGACAGAAGGATTGATGTCCTAGGTATGTACAAGATGTGTATGCTACAACTAGTTAACAGTTTTGTATTTAACATCTTCTAAAAACCTGGAGAAGTTTCATTACTGTATCTTTTAAATGATCAAAGTAATTATATAGTGTATTCTGTGTGAGATTCTTGGTCTCATGCAGACCTGAGTGGGTTAAATCTCTCCTTGCTTCTATGAAGCAGCGACACTCCCTTTTTACAAAGGAGAAACTTGATCAGAGAAATGTCTTGGATAAGATGATACAGTTTTTACTAAATGTGAGAAGTTTTGCATAAATTGGCATCTTCACTTACAAGACTTTCTGCCCTATCAATGAAAGAAAGCCCTATTTACAATTAAGTCAACAGCTCTCTACTAAGAAAGCAATAGCATTTTGGAATTAGCAAGTGAAAGAACAAATGCAAAGAAAGTAAAGGTACCCTAATTTTGTTGTGAGAATGATAGCTGCACTTTACAGCTCATTCACCAAGAGATGGTTTCATGATGTTTTGCTAAAACTTTTTTAGTAAGATGGAAATTGCTTGCACCATCAACTATTAAATCTTCTGTAGCAGAAAGTTATGGATCTGCCTTCGTTTTAATTATTAAAGTGCTGCTTAACAGGCTTCCTCTGCAAACTGTATTATACTCTAATTTGACATACTAATGGTAACACAGAATGACTATTCTATCAGTCATTCCCCTCTTGCAAATATTCATGAGGCAAATAAAAATCAGTGGGAGTGTGTGTTTCGGTTTTGTTTTGTTTTTTTTTTTAAATTGTCTTGAAGGTGTGAGTGTTAACAAAACATAATGCAGACCAGAATATGGCCTGGCCTATCTTGTTTTGGAATAAACTGAAGACTTATGTTCATTCCTATGGGTACTGACTGTAGCCTCTAATCCTTACTACTAAATTCAGTATATATAGTATACATACAGATAATTATCGTCTCATTTGCTGTAATCCTTTTGTAATTTAAAGAAGGAGTAATCAGAAATAAATATTATCTGATATTATGCATTTTTAATTGGATTAAAAGCATAATAAACAACCCCCACAACCTATGGAAATGTCAAGTGTATTTGCAAAGCTTTAGTGACAGAGTAACATCTTTTCATCCTTTGTTTGTTTATTATTATTTATTATTATTATTGAAGGATCATTTAATCCTTCGTCTTCATTATACTTTCAAATGCTTTCCAGTAAGAGTTACAAGTTAATGTTGACAGAGGTTATTGCTTACTGTTGTCTTCCATTTTGTGCAGTTAGCAATGCTGGAGTGGGACTCATTGGACCTATTGAATGTCAGTCCATAGATGAAATGAAAACTGTGATGGATACCAACTTCTTCGGACTGGTTCGACTCCTGAAGGAGATTTTACCTGACATGAAGAGGAGAAAGAGCGGTCATATTGTTATAATCAGCAGCGTTATGGGAATACAAGGCAAAGTTTGGGGTTTTTTTTTGTTTGAACTAAGAGTTCAGTATTAAAAAATGTAAAAAATGCCTATTTTAATCTGAAAGAAAAGAAACATAGGAGCTGGCCTGTTGATTGTGCTCTGTCATGCTGAAGTTCCAACTGTAAAAAGCACAGGATTTAGACCAGGTTTTGATGCACCAAGGTAGTGTGTTACTATACAACTGCTCTTAAGGCAGTTTAACAACACAACCTTCAGGATTAATTACTTTTTTCAAAATATTTTTAACTCAAAATCTAATTATTTGTATTATTTTTTTAACAAATATTGTAATATTTTTGTTATCTGGAAAACAGGGCTTACTAGTGTAAGTATTGGAACATCTTATGGGGACAGGCACACACACTACACCCTGCACAATAATAATGGAATAAAATCCAAACATGTCCTGAAGAAATGTATCATCTTTTTGTGAAGTTCCTCCTCTCACAAAACTCCACAGAGTACAATTTTAGCCACAGATAATGATGGTCCTACTCTTGTGTTCCATCTGGTCTAGCTGTATTTGTTTTAATTATTATAACAATGGCATTGTTCTTACCTGGATTATTCTGGTGAGCGAGGGCCTTAAGTCAAACTGCAAGACAACTATTACCATCCACCTAAATAGATTGATCTTGTGCTTTTCATAAATCACTCAGATGCAAGCTGGATCTCCTGCATTGCATTTTGGGATCATCTCCTGCATTTTGGGCTCATCTGTAGCCTATTGAAGTCTTGCTGATAAATAAATCAAATGATATTGCATGTACAAACTCTTTCATACCTTAAACTACAAAATATTTAACATCAACCAAAGAGAGAACAGCATCAGCTGGGAAGGATGAAAAGCATTAGTCAAGCAGCCTTTCCTAGAATGAGCAGTTCTAAGAAATACAAAAAAATCAGTATTTAGGTTCAGTACACACAAGGATCTTTCTCATGTTTTCCCAGCAAGGCTGGAGAAATTTTGAGAAGAGACAAGAGTATTTAAAGCTAAACTATTAGTAGGTTGAATGCAATCACATTCTCAGGATGTTTTGTTTGTACCATCAGGTATCTTATTTAATGATGTTTATGCTGCATCTAAGTTTGCTGTGGAAGGATTCTGTGAAAGTTTAGCTATACAAGCACTGAAGTTCAAACTGCAGTAAGTATTGATGTGCTGGTATAAACCGCATTTTAGATAGTTTAAAATATATTCAGAGAGCGCAAACCAATTTTTAAAGCTTGCTGCTATCTAGGAGAAACAGATTGAGGAACCCGTGGAACATGTACATCACAAAAGGCATAGAAATGTCCGCAATCTTCACACTACATAAGCAAATAAAAATGTCTAGATACTAAAATAAATGTGTTCTCTTGAACAGTTAAAGGATGTTTAGCTTTGGATTAAACGTTTCACATAACACTTCTGAAAACAGATTTTTGCATACAATAGGAGTAAAATTAGAATGTCAACCTGTAATACTTTCCTTTAGAAAAGATAACAGACTTTGTAGGCAATTCACAGGTAAAAAAAGCTCAAGGGTTCATCACACAGGAAAAGCAAGTGGAAATCTGTAAGAATGGAACACAAGGTGAGATTCTTGTTTGAGGAGGTGGGACAAAAGTGAGAAGAAAGTGCTGTATAATTTCTTAAATGTTTTAAGACAGTATCTAAGAGACTGGTCCTGCTCATCATCTGTGGCCTTAAGGGTTTGATTTGTCATGTGTAGATTCACACTAGTGTGATTCTGCTACTGTTGTTTGTGCAATTGTTCAATCGTTCAACTTCCATTGCACCTCTGTGCGCTAAAGCCTTTAGCCCTTGTGCTGTGGGAGAACAGACAGCTGCTGTCATGGGATTTTGGAGACAAGTTGACATCAAGACTGTAGTTTTGCATAGACACTGTAAAGTTTGGAAGGATTTGAACCTGCTTCTGCAACCCTACCATTCCGTGATTCTATGATTTAAAATAAATAGCTTATAAACAGTAATGCTGATGCACAGTATATGCAGAATTCATTATAAGATTTCAAGAGTATGAGATGCAACAAAAAGCAGGTTCTACAAAAGTAGAATGGGAAAAGTCCAAGGTCTAGTATGAAGAGGGACACAAGAAAGGAGGCTTTAATTCGAGCAGCAGCTGCTGGAACTCTGCTGTCAAGATCAATAGCTTGACTTTGTTCTAAAGAGCCTGATCAGAATTCGAGCCTAGGAAGAAGTCCTGTCCCAAAGAGTGTTTTGATAATCTTTGTGGCTAGATGTAATTACTGCTTGAGAAAAGAACAAACTGTCCAGTAACTGTATTTCAGTGATTTGCTGTAATACCCTAGTGAGCAAAATAAATTTGTTGACATTTGGCAGCAGCCAGTGTCTGTCCACCCACAGCAAAATTCCCTATGCTGTATTTTGTTATAAAATTCTGGAAGGATCTTGAATTATGTAACACTGACAGCTTGACAAAGAGAATCCATGTTTGGGTAATAATGGTGTTATAATATTTTAATTATTTTCTAAACATTTGTCCAGTTCTTGTGGATAAACTATCCTTAGATTCACAGCTGCAAGCCAGTAGGTAACAACTGCACTCACTTATGCCATGAATGAAGTTACAGTACTTCCTGGAAATTTAAGCCACGCAGCTTTCTACTAATAGATGTGGATGGGTAGAGGCATGAGAGCAGTGATGTGGTATGGATTGCCTTTACAGGATGTACTGTTTAATGTTGCTTGCTGACATGTACTTAGAGTGCAACTCTTTAATATTCATTGAGAAGGACAGAGGTGTATTTCCCATGGAGGATAGTCAATAACTAATATATCTTTGCTTTTTCAATAGGTTAAGTTTGATCGAACCAGGCCCAGTGGTTACAGAGTTTGAAAGAAAAGTGTTTGAAGATGGAATGAAAATGGATCTTTCAGCTGCAGATGAAGAAACAGCTGAAATGTTTACTAATATTTACCTTAAAAATTATAAGCAAATTTTCCAGAGCCTGGGACAAACTGCTGAGGATGTTGCAGAGGTAATTCTCTGACATTTCTCTGTCTTCTTTCCCTTTTGTTTTTTTCATTTTATTTCTAATGTATGAATGCAGAGGTTGGTTGGGGAGGTTTTTTTGTAGCAGCATTACACTTAGCTACGTGCCCCTTAAAATAATTTGTAAAAGTTCAAGAGAATCTCAAGTTTAAAACAAAACTTTGGAATATGAAAAGAATGTTCATTTTGAAGTGTTGAAGACAACTATGAATTGTAATTTAAATACCACCAACGTGTCAGATGCACTTACACATCATCTGGTGAAGCCTGCAGTGTTCCCACTATTGGTAGCTACTCTTGTCTCCATCTCACTAGTGATCCCTTCGCTAACATGAAGTTCACTGGGCTACCTTAGACCAGCAAGGCAGAGTAGCAGATAAATGGATGTAGTTGCTGGTGCTTGGGACTTCCTGCAGGAAGACATGTTTAGGCAAGCTGTGGAAAGGCACAACGGTTTCAGGTGCTTGCTGCTAAGGAATAGCTTCGGTGTGGACTGAAGTTTCTCAGACCTTGTGCAAAGTGCACTCCTGTGATCCTTTCCCAGTGAACTGTACAAGAAAGGATCTACCTGTTGTGGACATACAGGCATAAATTTGGAGGACTTCAGCATACTTAGGTGTATGCTATCACCATAGTATAGACAAACAAAATCAGGACTCAGGATAAATAAGTACTTCTTATGGCCCTAAAATGATTTTAATAAAACTTCTAATGCAACTTCCTACAGGTTTTTACAGAACTCGAGCACTTTTCCCTTCTCTTTTTCCTCTCCTTAACTGAAAACTAGGTTTTTACTTCATTTTTTTGGTAAAGGTTCTTTAACACTTCTGTTTCTCATTCTTGGCAGCATACAGTAAAGATAATTCTTGCAGAAAATCCACCATTTCGCCATCAGACCAACACCTTGTACACTCCAATGACAACTCTGAAATACGCAGATCCAAATGGAGATCTACCCATTGATATATTCTACAAAATGGTTTTTCATCATGATAAAATCTTCAGTGCGAGTCTTAACTTTATCAAATTGCTAAGGTGGAGAAGCAGAAAGAGCTTTGACCTGGGAAAACCCTCGCAATAAGTATGAAATTCTGTAGTGCAAATTGGAATTACCTGGAGCTGATAACGCAGAATGTTGTTATTCATATGCCTGTGTAGTTGTGAAAAGGCATGCAAGATATGTATATGAGCCTAGTTAAGAAATTCAGCTCGGTGTGTTTATCCTGAACGTTACAGTTTGCAGAACCGTGACATTAAAATCTTGTCATTATAGGTTTATTCCATTTAGATTGGTTTTTAGAGGCCTGTTTTCATGGGAACACAAACATAGTCACATATTTCATATTAAGCAACAGAATGTAATACATACCGAGGTGTGTACTGGATGTAACTTTTAAAACAATCACCTTTTCACTTATAAGAACAGAATACATTAAGTAGAATTAATCCCTCCATTCCCATTTTCAGAAATTGGACCTGTTTATCAGTAACATAAAAGACAGTCTCATCAATCTTAAACACTTGCAACTGGAATATTAATTATTCAAATATATGCTATAATACTCTGAGTGCTTCCTTTCTATGCAGTGGTTACTGGGATATTATACATAGTGCACAATAAATTATTTTTAAAAGCACTTTAAAATAAGACACCATCTTACTGTCTAGCTAATTTTTTTTTTTCAGAAATAACAAAATATTGTCAGTAAGAATTAAGTTTGAATCCATTAAATGGCTTCAGTGCTTTGAATGCCTGAAGCTGAGCCACAGGCTCTCCTTTTCCAAGCTTTCCTAGTAAGTACATGCTAATTCAAAATTCCATCATGAGATGCTCTTTTACCTCTCTCCCATCCTAGTCCTTCAACATCAGATGGGGCTTAGCTTGGGTTTATGCATTATTAGTGCAAGACACTTTTGTTCTCTGACCGCCAGCCTCGCTTCGGTGTTGCTCAGTAGGCCTTCAGGCTCCAGTTCCTCAGCACGTTCCAGCTGCAGTCGTTGTTTCACTCGGAACTCAGCTGGAACTCACTGGGCATACAGGAATGGGCTTTCTCTTTCCCTTGGTACTTTCTCACGAAGCTGAAACCTAAATGTGGGCTGGGACCTGCCATGGCCCTGCCCTGCCTCTCTCAAAAGGCTTGCTCAGAGGAACTACAGGGCAGTCCCCGTGTAGGCAGCTCTGGCAGGTAATGCTTGCCGTACTTTGCAGTTACGACCCTTTTGGTGAAGTGCAAGCTGTGGAAGTTCACAGGGAGGTTCACAGGTCCTCTAGGACCACAGCGAGGGGAGCACTCCTGTGCATATCTAGACCTCTCATCTGTGTTGTAACTCACATCTCCTTCAAAATACAAGGCTGGTGCTTGCATTCCAACGTCTGCCTGTGTATGGGGCAGATAGGGGAACAACAGTAAATGGGAAGTCAGCAATTAAATGACTAGAGGGCTGCCGGGGCTGAAAGAGCACAGCCTTTTGCCCCTCTGCACCCCGAGATGCCATTGCCACCGAGGACTAGGGTTGAGCACAGGGTTACGGCTTGGACAGAGACGGCTGAAGAACAACAGGGTCTGTCAGCAGCGGTGGCTGCAGCTGGAGCACCTCGGTGCGGTTGTATCTGGCCTGCAGTTGGGGGCCGGGCTGTTGTACCACTCGTTTTTCCCTTACGGTGTGAACGAGCGGCGGGCTACCAGCGCCGCGTGTTTTAGTGGGCATTCTGCTAACGCTGGTGGTGTTTATTTTGCTTCATTCAACGCTCACGCTGTTTACGGGACGGATGAGAGCAGCAAACGCGGCTTCGCGGGCGGCTCCCCAGTAAACCCAGCGACGCTCGCGACTCCTGCTTTCAGCCGCGGACGTGGCTGCTCGTCCTGCGTCGGGAACGAGCCTGCCGAGGCTGCCGCCGAGCTGGGAGGGGTCGGGAGCCCTCGCTCGAGACGCGACGCGACGCGACGCGGCAGGGACGCGGCGGCTCGCGCGCAGCCCGCGCCGGGCGCCACCTTCCCGGCG
>WBNH01010619.1:7983-37736 GCA_013401255.1 Urocolius indicus
TGTTTTGGGGTTTTATGTTTTAGTTGGTATTAAATTGTTTTCTGTTTTCTTTCCCAAGCCGAGTAGCCTGGTCTGTTTTGTCCTGCACCTTAAGCAGCAACTAAGCCCTCCCTGCCCTTTAGCAACCCATAAGTCTTTGGTACTTGAGGCCAATCGTGGTCTTTTGTTCCCTGATGGGCCGAAACCATGACACCAATGAAAGCAAATTTTCAATATTTAACATAATTGGTCCATTTGACTTTAAGTGGAAGAATGTCAAAACCATGGTTTTATGGATACTAGACCTGTAATGCTTTTTCAGTCTGTTTCTAAGCAGTTGGTAGCTCCTCAGTTCTACTCCCTTCTAGTTCTAGTACCAAAAAGGCACATTCTTGGACATCTCTGAAATTATGTATGCCAGTAACTATACAGTCAAATTCTAGTTTTAATTTGAGCTAAGCAGTTTACATCTTTCTTGTATTATCCATGATACTCACAAAAATATACTTTAGGATACACATAACTTACTCAGAATTTTTTTATGTTAGATTTTATTCATACCAGATTTTTTTGATCATATGGGACTGTCAGACAATTGAATATTACTAATAAAAAAATTCAGCAATTTTAAAATCAAAAAGATCCTTCAGTTAGAATACACTACAAGAGTGATAAAGCATTTTCACATAAATTAGTTTAATAAAATGGACAGATGACAACATTTAGCTCTCAGAGAGCACATTTGCATAGTTCACCAAAAGCCACACATCAACATGAACTCATGGTTTCCAAACCTGTCAGAAAAATGCATTTTGTGCACAACTTGTGCAGTCTGATCCTTCACGTTCAAGTTTCCTTATTTTTTAATTCTCATCTCATCAGGAATCAGTTGCTAGATTATTATTTCCTTACACCGCACACTTTACTTTTCCCAATCTTACGTGTTTAAACCTAGCAATGCAAGTAGCAAACCTTAAAGAAAGTGTTTTGGGGTTGAGTATTCTGTCAAGCAACATCACTTCTTGCCCCTTCGTTAGAAAAAGCTGCACGACTAAGACCGGTGCAGATCCTAGCTACACACAGATAACATTTTATAAATCTTTAAGTAAAAGAGTTCTCTGTACAACCTCATTGATGTACACTAAATAACTGAACTGACAAAGTTAGAGAAAAACTTGAATAGCAAACAGAATTCAGTTTGTGTGTACAACTGCTAAATAACAGATCTCTGCTTATTAAGGTAACAGTGGAAAAACACGATAAAGCACATTTTTGCTATAAGCTAGTTTAGCCTTCGGTCATTAAAACTGCTAAAAAGAGCTCTCCAATTAGAGTTTGTGAACTTTACCTGTTTATAAACTTGTCGCAAGTACATCATCTCCTCCACAGTTCCCAAGGATATCAGTCTAAACACTTTAACAGCTCTATACTGGCCAATCCTATAAGCTCTGCAAGGGTAGTGGTATATTGAGAAACAGTTTTATCAGTAAAAAAAAAACAAACAATGAGTTCTTAAGGGTAGTAAAATAAATAAGTAAATAAAGCATTGAAATAAACATAAGTACTCTAAATAACTTTGAGGTTTGGGGTTTTTTTTTTTACTTTTCCATATTCTTCTCAGTATTTCATTTCCTACCCCTAGTTTTCCATGTTTCCACACTACCCCGTTGAAAATAGCTTCTCCTCAACTCATATCACAAGGCCTCTCTCATCTTTCTTGAAAACACAGCTTCTGTTTCTCAGGTTTTGTTTTTAATGTCTTTGCCTCCATCTGTTCTTGCACAAGATATTCTCTTATTTGCATTATATAGGAGTCAGATCATGGATTACTTATGGCAGTCTGTTCTTTCTTAACTTTACAAAGCACCTTGCAAGTTACAACATCATAAAAATAGCTACTGAACAGGCAATGTTCTACCTAAATGGTAAATCCTAAGACTTACAATAGATTATACTGCAAAAATTCAAGAGGCTGAACCAATTCATAGAAAGGTGCTCCTACAAAGAGTCTCTAAAAGCAGTCCCTTTCAAAAATGCACATTTCTCACATGTCTCTGCAACAGATGTATACAAACGCCTCTTAGGAGCCAGAAAGACTCTTAAAATGGAATTACGAACTGGATGGACAACATAAAAAGTTTATTTCTGCCTGTGAAAATACAAAAATCTAAGGAATTTTGGAGTCTTCCAATATTCTTTACTTAAGCTATTCAAAAGTCCATCCTGAATTTGTAGGGAAACATCCTATAGCCATAAAGTCTTCAAAGAAAAAAACAGATTCCTGGAAATACTCCAATGCCATAATATCAGAGATGCAGGTGCTGAAAAGATGTTCATCTCCACATGAGTGAAGCAAATAAGAACACATTTTTCCTTCAAGGAATACAAAATACCATTTAAAATAGGGTGAACGGCCACATACTCTGTCTTGACAAACAGGAAAATACCAGCTACAATCACATATGCACCAATACTCTAGAGATCATGAGAAGTTACAGTAACTATGGCTTTATTTTTTTTTCCTCTTTTTTTTTTTTCTAATGAGCCCATCACAACAGTGCAAGGACAATAAGAAGAAGAAATAAAATTCAAGGCTGAAAATAAGAATACAAATGCTAAAGAACAATTTCACTGTATATTGCTTACTATCTTGTGGACATATCAGACTAAGTAAATAATTTCTTCTCTGAAGAAAATTTATTTGAACAATAGGATTACGGAATGAAAGCAATAGAGTAGTACTATACAGATCAAGTTCTGTATTTTGAAAGTACCTGTCAATAGCTTGAAGATCATTTGCTGGGTTCCACGTAGGATCAAACAGTATAACAACATTGGCACCAACAAAATTAAGACCCAGGCCACCAGCCCTAAAAACATTAAAATGAAAAAAAATAGAACTATTTCATACTAAGAAAAAAGCCAATCTTATATTTTCAGCATAATAGGTCTATATTGGCATACCCTTCCCCAACATACACAAAAAAGCATAATACACAGCCTGAAAATAGTGGAGCACAGCTTTATGTTACTGTTGTGTTAACAACCACTAAGTACTTTAATAACCACTACTGCAAAGGGTAATCTTCTCACTTAAGTAGTATAATTATAAACTGTATGATTAGCTGAGTCATAGCCAACTGTTATCACCTTACTACAGTAAAAATCATGACTGCTACTTCCTACCCTTGAGCCCTTCACAGGCCATCTCCCCCAGCGATTACATTGACACTGTAATTAGCTAACATTATATAATCAGGAAAACTATAGCTAAGATATAGAATCTGCATTAAAATCTACATCCTCCAATCCTAGTATATGATTTTGACAATAATGCTATGCAACTTCCACTAAAATGTTCCCAATCTAGGGTCAGCTGTGTTTATAAGAATTTAACTGCTGTTGCAAGTATATCTGTACAGTATGCAAGCCAACTGTTAGAAATGCAGTTGGCCACACAGCTCCAAATGAGTGACATTCATATTGGTCACTACACGGAAGAAAGTCACTACTGTGGGGGGTTAGGAGTCACAGAGGTTTCAGTTACATCACCTTAAAACATTCAACAGTTATAGTGTGCTTTCAGGTAAAAAACGCAAGGCAGTAAGTAATCTGAACATCTGTCTAACCTGAGGTAGCTAATGCCCTGCAGAATCCAACAAAACTGCTCAGTTTTTTGGAGTCTGATATGTGCACAGGTGAATGATTTGATAGGAATGCATCTCAATAAAATGTCACTTCTCATCCAGCAGCAAACCAAGCAAATACTGGAAATTCTTTTCAACTGGCTCAACCAACATTCCTACAGAGACAGACAAGTTCATCTACAGCAAATAAATACTATTGTTAATTTAAAAATGAAAAAAAAAATCCTAACAATGACACAGGAAGCATTAATTTCAAGTGTGTTTTCTTCCTGAGTGAGGTACTGCAAATTGAAGTCAGTCCCATTTTTAATTTAATAAAGACCCAGTTTTAACAGATTAATTCATATTCTGTTTGTTTAAAGTAGTGAGAAAGGTAAAGTTTTCATGTATAAGAATGACTGCAGACAAAATTCAAAAGCCTATGGAGTCAAGCACTTTCTGGTCTTCATGGAATCCTTATCAATGCAAACACAGTTGTGGCCTCTTCCTTCCAGGTATTGTGTGGTGTTGGGCTAGTTAAATCTGAACAGGAAGCGAATGTGTCAATATTAACAGAAGTTTCTAGATGATGAACATCCTAAAAGTTTGAAACACTGAATAAAAATCTTTGTATCTTTTCAGAATACCTTACTGTACTTTCAAATTATGGTGTATTTCTTTCTAGTGAGGACGGAATTCATCCTATCATCTTACCAAACTGACTCTGCAGTCAGACTGAAACGTAGGTCAACATGTTTTGCCAAATCCTCTCTCTTTAAAAATTGCAGTATTTGGAACTGAACTATGAATTAAACCTCAGTGCAAAGCCTTAGTGCAAATGAAAGAGACTGACTGTAAATATTAACTAAACAAAATACTTAGCTTTATAAAGATTTTGCCTTTCAGTATTTTTAGGTATGCCACAAAAATTCAGATATTCCAAAACAGAGAAAGAATGGCTCCTGTATCCTTCATGGACAAAATGAATACAGTAGTTAGTTTGTGCACTGTAAGGAACAGCTTTCATTTTAACTATCACTTTAACTGTTAGCCACTACTGCAAGATGGTCCATACAAATTACTATCATATGTCTCGAATGAATAGTCCTATATGAAAGTCCTGTTCTGTTATAAACAGCAGTTTTCAAAAGATTATCTTATTTAAAACTGCACACTCTGTTTGGTCTTATATGTTGCCATTGACAAGTTAATACCTGAATGCTCAGAAATTAAAAGGCAAGCATTATGAAAGTTTCCACGAAAGCTTTGACTATGTAACTGTTTACCAAGGTAAGTTTTTTATAGTATCTAAGTTCTTTGACGCAGTGAGATCTTGTGACTGAGAGTTCTCTGAATGTAATTCCACATACACTAAAAATTATTCATAACATAGCTGTGAAGAATTCAAGTTAAATGAAGTAACATAAAAGTAAAAAGTAATGGATGGTAACTGAGAATGTTATGGATAGAATGGAAATGCATGCTGTAATCTTTCACAATAAAAAACTGTCTACAAATTTATTTAACCATCATCTAAGCATTTCTCTTGACATAATAAAGAAAACCAAGAAATAGAAATAGATTTCTAATTGTTCTGAAAGAAATTATCTAGAGAAAGACTAGAATGGAAAACAAAAACAGTGACTTAGCTTTAACAGTGGCAATACTCGTTGCTCTTATTTCTTCTAGAACACACAACTGAACACAACTACGTAGACTTCAGTATTGTACATACACAGTTCCCTTTCATCAGGCTAAGCAGCATTAATGCAGTTACAAACTGACGATCTCCTAGTGTGTTACAGCAACTCCAATAACTATTTCAGTGTTTATAAGCATGCCCCACAATCTCTCTTTTTCCAAACAACGCATTTTCTCAGCAACACCAGAATAAGACTAAAGTGTTCTGAAATAGATTTTTCTTCATTAGCCCTAGAAGTTCGGAATTTACAAGCTCTGAAGAAATCACAATCTCTCAATACCCATAAAATGTCTTTATCCAGATAGCTATAATAGTTATTGATAAAAGCAGTATGGTTGGCTATACGAATATGTTTGATACTAACATTAAGACTTCACGTAAAGTGAAGATGGACAGATTTTTTTAAAAAATTAAGTTATTTTTTTACTTTTAAGCCTCTATTTCTCAAAAAACTCACCACACAAGTTAAATCAGGATTTTCAAATATCTACAGGCTATACATAGGTAATTCTGGGCAGAAATGGTATTTTGCTATTAAAACAAAATAATATAAACCAGGAACATTGCAAATTTAGCAGTGAAGTCATCGCTACTGTCTATGTTATAGCTCACTATTTTATAGACTGGAGCTTCCTGTTTAAAATTTTATGTTAGCTGTGCCCATGGAATACAAACGCCAGATATTATGCAGGGAATTAACCCTTTTCAGAATGCATGTCTGCAGCCAAAAGACAGTGCATGTATTTTCAGTGACAAATCAATATTTGTCTCTCCAAGCACTGGGACTTTCAGAACATGTAAAAGCTGACCATACAGAACAGTCCAAAACTTTGCAAGAATGTAAAGACAAAAGAATAAGACCCAATTCTGTCAACTTGCTATGTACTGAGAAAATAAAGAATATACTGTACAGTCCTAATGCTTGAAATTTGAGTAAGAAGGAAACAGGACGAAGAAGCTCAGATGAGGAAAAGTAAGAAGTGAGATGAATTTCTTTAAGGTTAGAACTTGCTGATTTCCAAAGGATTACAATATTAAAGCTGCTCCCATTACTCTATGCCAACCAGTAAAAAGATCCCTTCTGGTTATCTGCGATAAACTATGCAAAAAATTGCACCTTCTGTTTTGCGGATTAAACACTGGTTATATAATGACTGCAATTTCATCGTTTGTTCCTTCCAAATACTCAGTAAAATGAGAAACACTAAAACCAACAGAATCAAGACTGTCATCTCAAGCACCACCACCAGTCATGCAAAGCGTATTAGTCTCTGTCCTCCATCTCTTATAACAGAGAGGAGAAAGTCTGTATCTGTTTAACTGATCTTGATTTTTACTCATAAGTAAATTAACAGAAGAGAACTGAAAAAGTTACGATTATGCAACTAAACTAGGCTGACAGAAGCAGAAACTCCTGGAGAGTCTTTCCTAATGTAACTCATGCTGTAATTCTCTGCTGCCTTTAGGGACAAGGAATGGGGACTTAGAAAAGTCTTGGAGAAGCTGATGGTTAGATTCCACAGTTGACAAAGAGATTACAACCAAATATGCATGACCAACACCACAAAGCTCTTCTCAATCCTGCCCACATGCACCAGAGTACCTGAAGACAGTTCGAACATGCACTTTCAATAGTCTTTAAGATTATGTCTGACTTCTAATTAAACAGAGGTAGCGTGGATTCTCCTATCTAGCTCCAGCATGCACATTTTTGGCAATGAAGGACTGTATAGACAAGAACAGCACATTTGCATACTTTATCAAGTTTCAGTGAGTTTTCCTTGGGGCAGGAATACTAAAGTTTCCCTTTGCTTCATTTTTGTCCTTGCTGGGTAACAAATGTCACCTAACTTGGAACAGTGAATTAAACAGAAAAAGTCACCATAGTTTCATTGATCTTAGTTGAACATATTACTATTTCCAAAGACTTTATTATCTATCATAAATGGATAAGCAGACCTATTAAGTTAATACATTTTTGAAAGATTACCGTTAGAAGTATTTTAGACCTATACTAATTAATGTAGATGGTAAATTACAGCAACACCAAGAGGTAATTTTTCAGATCAATATAGCATTTCATGCTCACACTTACTTGCTAGTTCTACTAGCACTGTGCAAGAAACTGAGTTTGTCTAAAACAAAATGAAAGTTTTTGTGGATAATGACATGCTTTAAGAATAATGTTTTCTCACTCCTACAACAGTTGGAAATTTATAACTAAAAGAAGCACTTGTTTCAGGTTGTAAAAATCCACATAAAGCGAGAGAGATCTCCAGGTACTTTAAGAAGTTTCAAACCACAGCAGTTAGTGAATTGTTCTCTAGTCTGTTAGTAAACACAGACTTTCTAAAAAAAATAATCCCTTAGAAAGCCATCAAGAAAAATGTAGAATAACCTATTTACTAAACACTACAAGGGTAGAATGAAGCAGACAAATTTTCTTACATTGTAGACACAAGACATATGTTAATGTCTTGAATGCTGTTGAACTCTCTTACAATTCTGATCCTATCTTCCGATTTTGTATTTCCATCCAGTCTTCGGTAGTCTAGACCAGATGCCATACAATATTGTTCCAGTACATCTAGTAACTGAGTGGGAAAAAAAAGAGAAAAAAGCTTACCATTATCTTTTTAATTAAGCATAATCACAGAGAGCATGTTTCTTTAATATATTTTCAATAGGCCAAGCACTGAAAATAATAGTAAATCTTTGACATTTTGATATCACCATCCTTAGCTGTGATTCTACACCACTCAAGGTGATTAGTGTTGGTGTGCTGTGGTCTCACTCAGTCCTTCAACCCTGGATGCCCATCCCACCTCCAGGTGATGCTGAACCAGTTTAACTCAATGAGCTGCCAAGCAGCTTAAACAGTTTACTATCATTTTAGCAAGTTACAGCCACTTGAATACAGTAAATGAGCACCAAAACCAGCAAAGAGAAACATACTGGTGTGCACAGTCAGAGTTCAGAGGGATGGAGTGAAATATAATGCAGTAACCAGCAGTCAGTCTGGTCTTGAACACCATGAAGCGCAGCCTAAGAACACTTTACTATTCCATCTAAATATTAAACTTGCAGTCTTCCTTAAAGCCACAGGATTATTAAATATTTAACACACTGAACTGTCATTCACACTACTATGCTTTTATACTTTTTATTGCTATTGTTACACATATTTAAATAAAGCAAATCACATTACAGATCACCTCATTTCAGGAAAAACTCCCTAACAAGAAAAATCAAGGAACAAGTTCCTTAAAAGTGAACGTATACACCTCAGTCTTGGTTTTAGGTCCAAGCCAACTAGTGTAGCAAGTCTGAGGGTCTGAAGGTTCATCACTGCTGATGGTGAAACAGCAGAACAACAGAGGAAATTTAACTACTTTCAGTGCTAATGCAAAGGTTGTATGATACTTGAGTCATACTTTGCTCTGATGCTGCTCTTAGTTAAGACATAACAGCTGAACTCAGTATGAGCTATCTACACCTGAAGCAATACAATGATTTTTCAAAGTTTTAAGGAAGGCAAAATGCTACGTTTGTTTTGCCATCACCATTTTTACCAAGAGTTAACATAAGGTTTCAATATGCTTCTGGAGTACAGCACACTGTCTTCGTTATTTTGCACAGTACAGACAGAAAGGAAATTCGACATCTGTCACCTCAGTGCTTTACACTTCAGAACTTACTCCTGCCATTAACTGATAAAGGCATATGGATCTCACCTTTGTAGAAAAGGAAAAAAGAAGAACTTTATCCTTGTTTTTTTGGAAATGATTTAAAAGCTGCTGAAGGACCTGTAATGAACCACAAAATACAAATGAAAAAAATTTACGTACAGGTCACCTTACACACACTTACTTGTGTTTCCAATCCTTAAACAGGCAACACCATAACTATCTGTTTGCAAAGCCAAACACAGGCATAACAAAAAACCCCACTACTAATATAATAAATGTGCCAAGGTAAAGTAGATGCTGGACCCATGCATTTTTCAGTGATCTATAGAGAATCAACTTGTAAAAAAGCAATTTCATCACCAACAGGTAAATTCAGAAGCTATTTTATCAGTGCATAGACTGTGACAGAATGTTATTTGTATCAGGCAGTGGCTCAGCTCGTAAACTTTTGCATTTAACAAATGCAAAATTTTGGGGCTGTTTAGTCTAGAGAAGAGGAGACTGAGGGGGGACCTTATTAATATTTACAAGTATATAAATGGTGGGTATCAGGAGGTTGGCGCATCCCTTTTTTTTGTTGTAGCTAGCAACAGGACAAGGGGTAATGGGATGAAGCTGGAACACAGTAAGTCTCATTTAAACATAAGAAAAAACTATTTTACTGAGGTGTGAGGATGCACTGGCACAGGCTGCCCAGAGGAGTTGTGGAGTCTCTTTCCTTGGAGGTCTTCAAGACCTGCCTGGACATGTTTCTATGTGACCTGATCTAGGTGATCCTGTTTCTGCAGGGGAGTTGGACTAGATGATATTTAAATGTCCCTTCCAACCCCTAACATTCTATGATTCTATGAAAGAACTACGGTTCCCCTGAAAATAAATGTCTAAGTTTTCTGTACTACATCTGAGCTCAGAACTTCTTGGAACTTATCTTCTTAAAATAATCAGTGAGAGGTACACCCCTCCCCACTTTCACTCTTGTCTGTTGCTCTGTTTACAGTAGGATTCCGCCTCCCAGACTTTGCACAGACCTTGAATGCCAATAATCTGCCCACACACAATGATCCTCTGGTGTGGAAGCAAATAATCCAGAACCTTGTGTATAACAGTGATACTGTTATTTTCAAAAGAAGCATGTCCACATCTGGCAATAGCAGCTCCAGAGTACTGCACAGAAGCAATACACAAAGGGGAAAGGAATTTTCTCTATTATGGCTTTAGCTTTCTCCCACTGGGCAATAAATATTTTAAAAATTATATTTATTCAGTGATAAATACATAAACTCTTAATCAACACTTGTTTCACTAAAAGCCTAAAAAATCTTCCATAACCAAACAATGAAGGTTTATAATAATTTTTACAGTTTTGGATAATATCTAGAACATAAAATAGTAATTATTCCTCACTTACAAGCTCTTAGACAGCCAGCTACAAGTGAAAACAAGGTACAAACAAGATAATTCTTGCCTGGTTTCACTGTACAAGAACATATAAACCAGGATTTATTTTACTGGGAAACAAATCCACAGCAGTTAATTTAACAAGAGCTAAATGACTTACATTTGCATTTTATTTAGTCACATTAAGAAATACAAGAAAAAAAAAAAGTGACCTGCTTTTAAAGTGAAAGGATTTGGGCTATGGTATTATTGCAATTTTTATTTAAGTACAGGTCAAATAATGAATTTCCTACAGGAGAAGTCACAAACAAATCCACCCAGTTTGTTTCAATAAAGTGGATCAATCATAGAATGTCACACCCATGGGGAGTTCACATATTCTGGAGCACAGTACAGCTCTGACAAGCAAGGAAAAGCAATGAACTGTATAAGATACAATTATACAAGATAAATAAATTGTATGCTTCTGTATCAGAGAATTATTCTGAAAGTTGATAGTCTGAAAAAACATATAGAAGCAAAAGTAGCTTGTAAGGGATTTAAATGCGTATCTCCCCATTACTATACTTTGTGAGCTGTCTACTTGTGATGAAATTTCATCTCTCATATTTGAAAATTCCTTGTTTGTATACAGATGCTCGCTACCCTACAGTGCTTTTTAAACCTTCAGAAACATTCCTGCTTCAGTTAAGGTCATATTTAATAGTGGAAGTTACTATTATTTGCAAGGTGCTCCAATACATTTTCATTCCTCTACTTAAATAATAGCAAAATGTCAGGCAAAAAGAAAAAAAAATCCTAAGAGATTTATATTAAGAACAGGATTCCAAACCGCCACAAATGGATGTAGTTTATAAATAAAAAGTTTTCACATGTCCAGACATTTAATAGCCCTTTTCACTTACATACATAGGGTCTTGCATACACAGTCCTCACTTACATAGTCTCTTTTAGCAAGAAAACAAAACTAGAAATACTCTAGTAAGGTAATAATGAAAATTACTGCAGGTTTTTAAAACTACTCTCATTCTTCTTACTTGTTTTACAAGCAGTTCACAATATTTCTGTGTGGACAATCTAAATGTTTAAGTTTCAAAAGCAATGGAATCACTTGTCCTCAACGTTGCAGTTTCCCCCTGACTTAATACAGGACAGCAAAATGGTACCTTCCAAATAAGGCAACATATTTATTTCATTTCAAGCTCACATACTCAACCACTTCCAAGTGAAAAATCTAGGAGTCTGCTGAAAGTAGTATATTCAGCGGTATAACTGAAAATGCTGAAGTTTAGGTAACATCACCCTGTATTAGCTACCTCCCACTGCTAACAACGAGATGTTAGACTCATAGGTACACTGTCAATGCTTATATGTGTACTTTTGTATTATATGGACTGCTTTTTCCAAGTTCACGTTATAAACTTAAATTCAGAACAGAAAATCTGGGATGGCACATTGTATATACTACACCTTGCAAAGCATGTTGATGATTGCAGTCACCACACAAGGTACGACACAAATACCAATATGCCAACATTCACAATTATGTTCAAGCAACTCCAGTTTTATTGGATGCAGTAGGCATATTCTATTCCATAGTGCAAAAAGCTGTGTTTCCAGACAATGTTTTATATCTGCCTCCTGAGACAAAAGAATATACTTTCAGAAGGTAAGTTAACTTACTCTGACTTTGCAGAACAGTAACAACTACTGAGCTGATAACCCTCACAGACAAACCCCAGACATTTCTGCTCATCCTCCAAATAAATTTAAACAAATGCCACAAGTTCTTCCTTTCCAAATATGCTCAGCTACAAAAGAATAATTATCTGTGTAAAAATGTACGGGTAGCTTGGATTAAATTTTAATTTAAATGCATAAAGAATACTCACTTAGTCTATACTACCAGATAAAAGTTATGTATTTAAATTATTTTCTAGAATTTATTTAGAGAACAGAAATTCTAAAGCAGCATAAGGCTATTAAAAATACTTTACTATCAGTTGTCTCATTTATTTCCAAATTAACATGCTAAAAAAATATAGTTTTCAAGCTCTAGTATCTGTTGCCTCTCCTCTGATTACTTTCTGACAGTAAAAGGACCTTGTAATTCAATATCTTCTGAATTATTTCACTTCCAGAGCATAAAAACCAAAACCATACTAAACAGCTTCTGTTTTAAAATTCAGAATAGAAAACAAAAATGTTAGACAATCTTTTCTCAAAAGACAAATCTCCAATGCAATCACCCACTACACAAAACTCTTCCTTCTAGGCACAGAGAAATTCTGTTCATACAAAATTATATTGAATTAGCTGACACAAAATTCAGATTCCCTTTGAAAGAGAAAGCAGACCAATTTCTATAAAAATAAGCAATTTTTTCAATAATTTAGATAAATTCTATACAGTTTGCAGTAGACTGAAATGGACACTATAGATTTTTAAAACAAAGCATTGTATATACAAAAACACAGGTCATCAAGAGTGGAACAATACTCTGTTAAGTCTACTGGGCTGTCATAAAAGCAGCATTTAAAAAGTGTTCTCATCTAGATTTCATAAAGTGAAAAAACCCTGCAAAAAAGCAGAACTCCTTAATTTTTTTACATTGGAGATAAGATACATCTGCATTACTTCCTACTTTTGCTACAACTACTGCCATATAATGTCTGATCTGATTTTTCTTTGAAAAGTCAGAGCAATCAAATGTTCTGTGACAGAATTACAGCTTTTTTAAAAAAAAATCTTTACTTTGCTACAGAAATTTATACTGCATTTCCCATCTCTCATCTATTAAACATACTGTGGAAATATTTTAAAATACACATATTAAACAAGGTGAGATTTAAAAATCTGTTTTAACATGATATACACTGAATTTAAAAAAATTCTCCACACCAAGGGTCTTCTTAAGAAGATACGCTTATTTAGGACTTGGGATTTTGTTTTCTTGGGGTGTGGCAGGCTTCTTTATCTTGTTTTGGTGTTGTGTTTGTAGTTTTTTTTCCCCTCCAAAAATGCTATTTCCCAAATACTCTTGCCTGCCACTGAATTAATGGTTTTATGACACTATCTGTCATAATACTATCACTCCAACCTTCTAATCTCTAAGGGTCATTTCTGTGCCCATCACTAAATATCTGAAGCTTGCATCTTAAGATATCTTGGCATCACAAATCACTCTTACCTAGTTTTTGCCCAGAGGCATCCTGATCTCTGACAGAAGATACCTGCTGTGGTACCACCGTAACAGAATTATTTAAAACCACAGCTATTAGGTGTACATTTCTTTATATACATACACTACAGCAGCAGATCTATTACTATTATTAATCATAGAACCACTGAATTGTAGGAGTTGGAAAGGATCTCTAGAGATCATCTAGTCTAAACTCCCTACTAAGACACGTTCACTTTGACCAGGTCATACAGGAACACACTCAGGAGAGTTTAAAATGCCTCCAGAGGAGGAGACTTCACACCCTCCCTGGGCAGTCTGTGCCATGGCTCCCTCAACCTTATAGTAAAGTTTTTCCTTACGTTTAAGTGGAATTTTTGGTGTTCACTATCCGCTGTTCTGTCACTGGAGACAACAGAAAACAGTGACACCTCATCCTCACAATATGCATCTTGTAAGTACTTTGAAGTTTAAAGAGGTCCCCTCTCAATCTTCTCTTCTCAGGGCTAAACAGCCCCAGGTCTTGCAGCCTTTCCTTGTAAGAGCGATGTTCTACTTCCCCAATCATCTAAGTAGCCCTACACTGGCCTCTCTCCAGAAGTTCCCTGTCCCTCTTGAGCTGGGGAGCCCAAAAACTGGATACAGGACTCCAGATGAGGCTTCACTGGGGCAGAGGAGAGGGGGAGAAGAACCTCCCTTGACCTGCTGACCACATTCTTCTTGATGCATCCCGGGATGCCATTGGCCTTCTTGGCCATGAGGGCACATTGCTGGCTCATGGTTAGTTCACTGTCAATCAGGACTCGCAGGTCTCTCTCTGCAGAGCTGCTCTCCAGAAGGTCAATCCCCAGCTTGTGCTGGTGCCTGGGCTTGTTCCTTCCCAGATGCAGGACTCTGCACTTGTCCTTGTGGAACCTCATGAGATTCCTCTCTGCCCAACTCTCAAGCTCGTTGAGATCCCGATGAATGGCAGCACAGCCTTCTGGAGAATCAGTCAGTCCTCCCAGTTTGGTGTCATCAGCCAACGTGCTGAGGGTACACTCTGTCCCCTCATCCAGGTCGTTGATGAAGACATGGAACAAGACTGGCCCCAGAACTCATCCCTATGGAACCCCCATTAATACTTATGTTTCTTCTAAACGACAGGTTTACCTTCATTTTTCCACTGTACTTTGGATCTGAAATGGTTTCAAAGGCTGCATCTTTGCTTAACTGCACAAAATCTGGAAAATTGGAAAATACTTGGCTGCATATCCGTCTGATATGTGCTTCCTAGAAGAAAAGCAGAAATTATGAATAGGCATTAAAACTCAGAGCTACATTGGGATACCAGTATGCTGTGCAAGGAATTAAACAGGTTGAAACAAGTGATCTGCCAAAGTAACTCAAGCAGAAGGTTATGTGTTTTTATTGAATTCACTACAGAAATGCTGGATAAAACATCTCCTATGTGTTTTGGGTTGGACTCCTTAAAAAAAGAGGATTTTGAGATAAAAAAAGTTGATTATAGTTACTAGAGTAAGAGGTGCTCCAAATTTCTTCTCCTGATTGAAGACTAAAACAGAGTTGGACGGAGTTGTCAGCCTCATGAACTCTGTTGGCTTAATGTTTGTATTGCTGTGTACCAGCATTTGTCTTGACTCCTCTAACATCACAAGGCAACACGAGAACCACACATTGTCTGACAGATATGTCAAAAAAACCAAAACTGGAAATGCAGTTAAACTGTTCAAAAGCCACATAAAGCTCCACTGCTAGAATTCAGTTAATTCTGAAGCTGAACATGGCCACACACTTAAAATCTACTTTTCAAAAAGAACAGAATAGATCTTATCTGTCAATTATTAATCACGTGATTGACTTTAGTATTAAAGGTAAGAAATATAAAAAAAATAACAGTTGCTTCATTAGATGTCATAAAAGACAGTGTCTCAAAACAGACCTCTGTTGTTAATCCAGTGGCTATTTAAACTCTCTAGTTATTACCACAATAACTACATACAACATAATATACAAACACATATAAAACATACTACATAATACACAAAAAAACCCCATGCATAGAAAACATCTGGGTATAAGGCCCTGTACATTAACAGTAACATTACCTAAAAAGTGAAGCTGCTTTAATGCAACTAACTTGCGAAAATCAGGTAGGATGTTCTTTTTTCCATTCCTTTGTGGCTTCTAAGAGGCAGAGGTAACATCCCTAAATCTCTTTGCTGATTCCTGGATCTTAAATATCACAAATAAATAGTTTTTAAAACTCTGCTGTTTATGGATATTGTGGGTTACTTGCCACAGTTACAAGATAAACTAATACTGTTAATTCATCAAGCATTTCCCGCCAAAACATGTTTCTCATTATTTGAAGCAGCTTAGCCCTGAATTTAATGTAGTGGGGAAAGAAAAAAACAACCATTTTATTTGTCTATTATTAATTTATTTGCAGAGACATTCCTCTTACTAAGCACTTGTCATAAATGAAACAGATATGGCACTATCAGAGATCACTAAAAATTACTCTCCCCTCTAAAGCTCCCTAGTGTTTCTACAACATTTACTTTCAGATATGCATCAACTAAAGGAGCATACTGTGGTGTAATATTTATATTTAAGAGCTGCATTCTCAATTATCGAATGGAAAAGAAAATTTACAAAATAATCTTAACTTCAAAAGAAGGCCAGCAGCAATTTCAATTAAAAAACTTTCATTCGATCCACAAGTCCATTTCTTAGATACTTTGGAAACTCACCTGCTGCTTGCTAGTGTTGTCTGTTTGCAGTAGTGCAGCATGATTTGCAATCTTCTGTAGGATTGTAAGATAACTGAAGCGTAGTGACTTAATTGTTTCACCATGAGCATTTACCTTCAAAAACCAAAACCCCAAACATTTATGAAAAACAAAACACTCCTGGAAATAAGAAATACTATAAAATAAATGCTATTCTTAGAATTTCATTAAACCTTTAAAGTAGTACTATCATTGACCCCTAAGATGCATGCTTTTCTTTCTTATTTCTTAACAAAAATCAGCAAGTTTCTCTCTTCAGCTTTTTCTCGAAAAGAAAAAAAAAATGCATCTATGTTCACAGTTTGCTAAACATTTCAGATAGTAATACCTACAAAAGTAATATTTCTGTAGATATTAAGATAATCAAGAATTCCTTTGCAGACAAAAAGACAGTAACTTTACAACTGATTTAAACGTAAATCAAATGGAGCTTTTTGGATGGTTTCTTACCCTGTGACTGTTAACATCACTTTACTGCAAAAATTTGTAAAGTTTTATAAACATGTCAAGTAACATATTTCAAACAACTTCAAGCATTCTACAATGCAGCAGCAGCAAGAGCATCAGCTATATTTCTGGTTATGTTTGGTTGATTGAACCAATACTCATTTTCCTTTGCCTTCACATTACTAAATTGCATAGTTGACTTTAGAATGACAGTACATATGAGCACCTAAGTTTTGCAGGCTGGTCCGATGCTTTTTGTGAATTAAATTCAACAGCATTTTACCTTTTCTACAAAATCTCTTAAGAAATAGAATGGAATATAAAACAGTCTGACAAAGGAACTGTTTCCAAATAAAGATGCAGAAAACCAAACAAACTACATTTGGAAAGAAACCTAAAACCAGCACACAATAATCAAAAAAGGCTAGAAGGAAGACAGGGAGAAGCACGTATGAGACATATGCTTCTAAGTGGTTAAAAGATGTGCTTAATCTGAGTGATATGGGCAAAACAAATACAAAGTTAGACTAATTGAGTGTTAAAGAAGTCCAGAGAGAGTAGAAGAAATCTGCAAAGCTGTTACTAATGAAAAAAGTTGCTTGTGCTCTATGCTTACTGTCACCGTTCTCCCTTCAATGATGCAAAGCAAAGTACATGTTTAGTGGCACAGAAAGACACAATCAAACTGCAGCTCTAACAAAAATGAGGCCTAGACAACCTGCTGGGTCCAGGATGCCTCTGATTTAAAACTTCTGTGCAGACCACTTAAGGTGCATGGGAGCAGCATGCCTGACACGTACTGAGCATCCCAATGCAACACCTTTGCCAACATCAACTGTATCACAAGTGCACTTACTAATACCACACATTCACAATTTACGGCATAAATAACAACCACCTGCTCAGCACACGCAGAGCAGCTTTGCTGTAATCCCAAAGTGCCTACAACTCCATCATGTTTGTGATTCAGTCACTCATGTTTCCAGTTGGGATTTCCCAAACAGATGGCCTATGACCATGTAGACATTTCAGTTGGCTCTTTATCAGCAGAAAGTCTCTCCAGAAAAAAAAGAAAGACCATGTTCTAAGATGCAAAGATTGCAAGTTCTTACTTTATAACAACAATTCTTCCTTTTACGACCACTGTTGCAGCTGCAGCACTCTCCTGCTCGTAGTATTAAGCTTACATCTTCTGTGTCTAGCACAGCCTGGTACACTGCTTTCTGGAATTCAGTCAGGGAACAGTACACCATCTGCCAAAGAAAGAACCCCAAAACCACAATTATATGCAGCATACAAAGAAAAGCAAAAGAGCACTGCACCAAAAAGCATAAAACACACAAAACTGAAAATTAAGTAGAAAACAAGAATATATTTTCTCAAATAGTTACAGCTAATTATTCTATCACCAAATGAAAAGATGTGGATCTTGACACCAAAATAACATGAAATTGTAGCAAAAATGTACGAATACTGGTTTTTATCCCCTCTCAAAAATCTACTAAGAGTATCAACATCACACTACAGGAATCTGCTGTTAGGTGTCTATACATTTTAACATGGCTTTTGTGAAGGTATAGGAAGAGGAGGGAAAAGTGAGAGAAATGAACAGATAATGGTAATTATGGATTCCCCTCTAGTTTGCCAATTGCTCAATTTGCCTTTTCTTTCCCCTTTTTAGGCACTACCACAAACAGAATAAGCAATGAGAAGGCAAGGATCTACACAGTGCTATGGCCAAAACTCTTATCCCTCTTCTCAGAGACCATGGGTGGCATCTGCATGACATCTTTAGTCTTAAACAGCAGGACACAGAAATCCCAAGATCATTCCTTAACCTAGGCCACCCACACAGCAGCAGCACCATGCTGAGCTATAATAATACAGCAGTAACTTGAACATATACTCACATTAACAAGAGAATGAAAAGAATAAGACCCGCTAGATTTAGAAAAGCAACTGACTGACATTTGTGTTAATCTTCCTTCAGAAGACAGTTTGGATGACATTACTATACACTAAGGATGAAGAATAAATACAAAAATTTGAAACAAAACCAGCTGCAAACTAATGTACTTAGAAGAAAGCCACAAATATATGTAATAAGAATTTATCACAACTCTTAGTTATAGTTACGTATGTTTTAATCACTTCATATAATGTTTACGAGAGCATTAGATGAGAAGGATTACAGACCTATCAACAATCAGCTTCACGTGTGGGGTTTTTATTTACTGATTGAAAACAAGAGAGTTTATATTTAAAGCACACTGTGCCATGCACAAAGTGTTGAGCTGCAACTTCAGAGGTCCTACATAGAATTTAAAGAGTTTTACATACATTGCATTCGGATCGCACATGTAAGTACAAAAGTGCACATAAAATACATGTATAAATCACTAGTCAGAAGTCTAGCTGAGCATTTTCATGCTTGATTAACTCCATTTCAACATGCAATCATACTAATTATGTGAACAAAGCACACTACTGCATGTGTATTTTTTTCCAAGGCTCTGGATTCTTCCAAACGAAAACCACAAACTACTACGGGCATGATAAAAGAGAAAAAATACATTAAAATTAACAAAGAAGAGATATATTAATTAGTATTGTATTTTAAATGTGCTGGCACTCTTACTCTGTCATCCTTTTTTGGCAACTGATCACTGATAAGAGCTTTGGTACGTCTCAGAAACCAGCCAGACATTTTTCTTGCTAGTTTCACCATGGCCTTACGGCCTGTAGCTAGCTCTCTTTTAGTTGCAGTGTGCCTCTGGCCATGCTCCACTGGATCAGAAAATTTCTTCTTAAACTGTACTCTGCTACCCAAAAGTCCTGGTACGGCCCTATAAAAAAAAACCATGGGAGTGGTGAGTATGAGAAGAAATAACAATGTTTTCTTTACTCCAAGGCAGTCTATCCTTTTCCATTTAGTAAAAGCATACCATAAATTGTTTCTGGCTAATGGCATGAGATTTTAAATTACTAATCACTAGAGAAATTAATAAAAATGTGTCTATAAAGAGAAGCATATACTACTTCCAGACATGCAATTTTTTCCTTTTACTTTTTATGATCCCCAAATATGAAGAGATTCTGCTTAGGAAAAGGGTTGCTTTCCCCACAAAAACAAAAGCCAACCAAAGTCACAAGTACACAGAATCTCTAAATTACAAAGCTGCTATGTTCAGGATCCTAAATCAGAAGCTAGGCAGTCATGTTTTCAATTCTTACTGTTTTTATTAAAATCAGGTTAGGCAGGTACTACAATTTACTAAAAATCTCAAGGAATCCAATAGCAACAAGAATTTAGCAGTGCTACATCCTGGAACAATCTATTAACATCAGCATAGTTTTCATGGACTGCATGCAACACTAAGCTTACCGTTAAAAGGATTTCTGGGCATTTCAACTCAGCCTGTATATCTTTATATTTAACATACATTTGTATTGTTTTTCCTCTGCAAAGCAACTCCAGTAATCTCCTGTGTTTAGATTTATATCTAGGGTTAGCTCCATCTCTCCCTCTCCATTAAAAGTTTTCCTGAAGAAGACTTGTTGTTATACAAATACGTGCACTACTGAGTTTTGTAAAACAGCAAAAAATTATTACTTTCACCTTACAAGTCAGTCAGAATGACTTACACAGATTGGACAGAGAAAAGGCACAACATTGTTCCAAGTTCTGTAATGATTCTCTATTTATTGTTTAGCGAATAGAAGAAGAAAAAAAATTGTTCTTAGAAAAGAAAGGTAATTATGGAGGAGAAATAAAATAATTTTAGCTGCTTCCCAAGTTCCTCAAAGATGCTAGGTAAGAGAAAGTCCAAAAGTGTTATATAATTGCCAAACTCATATCAAGAGCTTACATCTACAAATGTATTGGAGAAATACAAGTTACACTTCCATAAAACATTGGGGTTTTTTAAGGGGAAGGTTACGGCTTGTTTTTGGTTTTGACACATATCAGTTCATATCATCCAGCTCTTAGTCTCACTGCTTGGTTAATATACATATATAAGTGTTTAGCCATAAGAAAAAATTATTTACCAGTCCATAACACACCAAAGTTCCTTCATATTGTTTTGAAGAATGGTTCCAGTAAGACCTATCCGAACTGTGCACTTTAATGACTTCATGGTTTGAGTTATCTGAGCCTTTGGATTCTTGATTCTATGTGCTTCATCCACTATCACAGCAGACCATTCTACACTGCAGATCAATGAGAAATACTGTATTAACTGAAACTACTTAATCTGTTATTCCATACACACATAAAACATACCTTGTTCTCTACTTCTAAGATGACATATGGAAGAGAACCGCTATGATCAGATGAGAGTTTAAGTACTCCTGAACACAGTTAAAGGAAAGGTAAAACTCGTAGTTTGAAAATACTGACAGCTAACAAGGAAGACTAACTTTGTAAAGACTATTCAAAGACTTAAGACTCCCATACCTCTCATTACAAAGACAGTATAGTGTACACTCCCCAAACACAGTTAAATGGGACTCTCCTCTTCAGCAGTGAGTAATTGGATTTAACAGTAAATAAGTTACACAGAAAGGATAAGTACTTGCAAGGAACAATGCAAAATTAGACAGTTAGAATCCTGTGTGTAGAAAAATACATGAAAATCTTTACCTGTTAAATTCATCCAAATACAGTCGAAGCACCTCATATGTTGTAAGGGCAACTTCACATTTCCCTCGTTTGATCCGAGTCAAGTCTCCATCTTTTTTACTGCCATGTAAGACACAGACCTTAAAGTAGCCCCATGTGTCTAACTCTTCCTTCCAGTTGTAAAGCACTGAAAGTGGGGCCACTATAAGGAAAGTCTGTAAACAAATAGATGCTATAATATTACTGAAAAAATACAACATAGTACTTTACCAATAAATAGAAACAAAACGTTGAGATTTATTTTACTGCTTTGAAGAGTTTCTGTCACTTCAAAAATAGTATAGAAGGAAACTACTGTAATAACAAAAAATGATAACAAAATGGGCTACTTACTCAAATCATACTCCAACAACTGCAATTAAGACATGATACTATCACTTTGCTTTGTTGAAGCATCTCTATCTGTATACCATTACGTTTTGCAGTTGAAGGGAAAAAAAAAAAAAAAAGAATGAAGAGAGTAAGCAGCTTCCTCTTCCACAAGTCTGGTCATCAAATGACTTCAAAAACAAGACTTGAAAAGGGTCTACAAACTTAAGACACATCATACAACTTAGATAGTATCATTTAATAATAAAATCAGTAAGGCGGGAAGGCATGTCAGGAAGTTTCTACTCCAAATTTTTGGTCCAATCAGCACCAACACCGATTTCAGAACCAGCCACGTAAGTCTTCCCCAACTCAGGTCTTCAAAATTTCTCAAGAATGGGAGTACTTTACAACATCTCTCTGTGACCTGTTCCAATAGTTTATTGCCCTCAAAGTGAAATTCTTCTAAAGCCTTCCTTGATTTTCACCCCTGCTCACCCCCCACTCCCCCAACCTGCCCTTTATTTCTTCCTCTCTGCCTGTATTTCCTGAGGAACTTGTATCCATTGTTCAAAGAACTGTAGTCATATGTACTATTGTCAGTCAAATATTGTAACTATTCCAACAAAATAATGGAAGCAATGGAAAACTGAAGTTACTTGGGTCCCGTAATGGGCAAAATTAACACGATCTTCAGATTTTTCTCATTCACACAGAACTTATACATGTATTTTTACTTGCTGCAACGTTGATTACCTAATTAGATTATCAAACTCACTTCTGACATTATGACACTTATTGAAGAAAATAAGCAACATCACAAGAATATTTGCAATAAATGCTCCAAATATATGCATCTGCCTTAATTAGTGAAATACTATGTTAATATACACACACTTTTTGTACTTTAAAACATAATCACACAAAACTATAGTTTTCTACTCACTGGCATACTCTCTCCCAAGTATTCCAGACACAAGTCTCATGTATTTCCAAGTACTTTGTGTTAGCTGGAACAACAGTATCGATAGAACTGACAACAGCTGGGTAACACACTGTGACAGTCTGAAAACCTGAAGCCTTCTCTAACACTACTAGAAGGTCATGAACCCCTGATCTAAGTAGGTGAGTTTTTAAAATTAATATACATAAACTTGTAAAGAAAACAAAACAAAACAAAAATCCAAGTATTGTCTTCTACCAAAGTCCTTAAGTTCATATCACTACAATCTGTACCTTCTTTGGATCACACTTCAATTCTTTTTTCATTGTCCTCAGTAAAAATTCTGGCATATTATTTTCAATATCCTCATGTGTTCCCTTTTTGTGCAACACTGCAGCCAAAAACGAAATGACCTTGAGAAAGAGAACAATTCTAAATGATTATGTAGAAAAATGCAAACAGAAATTTAGCGAGTTCCACTGACAACAATAATTCATGACAAAATCCTGGGTGAGATTTAGTAGCAGGGGTTTTGAGGGTGATTTTTTTGTTTTGTTTGGGGTGGTTTTTTTTTTTTTAAACTCTATCTCATTTTTTAAACTGTGAATCCCTTCCCTTGGAGAATCCTGAATTCATTATAAGAGCAATTAATTACATTATTTTTCTCTTCTTGTCTTCCAGATGGAAAAGTCCAAAAAGTACCAAAGAGGATACGAATGACCCCGAAAAAACTGGAGATCATGCAGGCCTTGCACTGTCCTGCATTTTCAGGAAGACACTTCACCTCAGATGAGAAAACAGAGGGAAGAGATATTTGACAACTATAGTCCAGATACTGCTTCAGCAAAAGGAAGAAGAGGTTTAAACTAGAGGTTATATTTTTATTAGTAAATATTTTTCTGTATGCTTTTTTCCTCCTAGGTTTCTCTTGTTAATTTCAACGCTGGTTCCTTCTGTTGTGTTTGGGCTAAATTATGTGATCTGCTTCAAACCAATCACAGTGACTTCCCTTTGTTTATATAGAAGACTCCTATTATAAAACGTCACAGTAAGGACAAATGTCCCAGCATAGGCTAACTCAAGCTGCTTCCATGGTAATCCAAAATAAATAAGGTGGCACAGAGATATGTGTCCAGAACACACAAATTGGTAAAACCACTTGGGATAAAAGTTATCCATGGGGCTAAGAAGCAGCAAAGATCAGATACATCATCAGATAGGTGCCTTTCTTTTGAAAACTCAATATGCCTCCTTTGCCTTGGAGCAGCCAACTCTAGCCACTTCCTTTTTGCAGCTGCTACACACTTGATCATAGCAGGGCAGAGGTAAAGCTGTCAGCTTTTCCAAAAAACAGGACATTTCCAGAGCTTTCTATCTAATGAAGTGGGGAAAAGACAGGTAGAAAAATTATGCATTCCAAATTTGCAACAATAGCAAAGGCTGTAGAACAGCAACTCTGATAAGAAAACTTTGTCTCTTCCAGATCAAGCATGAAGCAACCTAAGAGACTGCAAACTTGATAGGAAAATAACTTATTGCAGTCATATTAAACAACATGATTCTACTTGACTCCACCTCAACTTCAGCTTGAAGCTGAAGAGACATACAGTCAGGACAACGTATGCAAGAATAAGTTCAGAAATATGAAGAACATTTAAATGCAGAAGTTTTCTAGAAAAGTATCTCATAAATCATTTTATGTCAGAAACAATAAGGTTCAGATGACTGACAAGCAAGAAAAGTTTTGTATGAGGCTGTCAGTTGCTTGATAAACTACTGTTTATTCTTTCATACATACTAGTCTTTTGTAAACAAGTGAAGTTCTCTTTTACTTAATATTCACTTAAGTGCCTTTTCCATATTGAACTTGAAGAACCTGACCAGGTCACTGCAGGATCAGCTCTGAGATTCAGGAAGTACAGGAGATGCAAAGACAAGTCAATTTCCCTCCTCACTCCCATTTACTACTACCTTACATAGATGCTTCTTACTATATGAAATCAGATTATCTGCAGTTCTGTCTAGAAACAAACTTCCATAAGTACAGTTTTTAAACTGCCATAGACAAGAAACATGACCAAGCTTAGGAAAAACACAAGAGAAATGGATGCAGCTTGGTCTTAATAGACATCTGCTAACGATAAGCAGCTACACAAATCTGTAATGCTCTTCTACATGCTCCATCCAGAGAGGTTTTGCCAGTTTAGTTTACGTGCTCCTCTCATCAAATTTGCTACAAAACAATACTTCTTTGTACTGAAGGGTGTCTGTCAACATTCTCCTAAATGGAAAGGCAACAGAGCTACAGTCAGTAATTGTCAGTGAAGGAAAGAGCTTGCATTTGACATATGGAAGGAGAAAAGTGAAAGGGACAAAGACTAGCCACCATAGGATTCAAGCTGCTAACCTCAAATGAGACAGATTAAAGAGATTTTTCAAACACAAACCCACCCTAATTTTAGTAAAATAAATAAATCATTTGGGCCACACTGATTCAAAGCATAATGGAAAAATCCGGCTATGCTTTGTCCTTTTCATCAACCCTAGTTGTATTTCCAAGAGAGATAAAAATAACATTAAACATTTAAGCACTTTTTTCCAGAGATGGGAGTATATGTGTCTGCTCCTTCCCACTCCAAGTACAGTTAAACTATTTGTTTTCAGGAAAAAAGGGGAAAAGACAATTAAAGAGCTACAGATAAAGTTGTAAGCACTTTTAGCGTACTCCAATGCAAATTACTTCAATGATTTACAGGTAGCAATTCTCAAAGTAAATTCAACATAAAATGGATACTAAAATTTTAACTACCATGATTAGCCATGCTTACACTAAAAGGGGGCCATCTCCCAGTATTGTGGTCTGTCAGGACTGAATCTTAAGTCAGCAATGTCTCCTGGCAATCAATGCTATCTTTTACAGTTGTGTCCTGCCTCCTCCAACTCCATAACAGCAAAGGGAGATTAAGCTTCACTGAGATGTCTTTTTTTAATATGATTTTTTTTAAACTCGCGAAAAAAATGCTGCCAAAACACCACTGTTCTCTCACTGTAGCGAACAAAAAGAATACCTGTATTGTCTTTCCAAGGCCCATATCGTCTCCAAGAATACATCCCCTTTTATTAGCATAGTGTCCATACAGAAATTGGGCTCCTTCCCTTTGGTAATCACGCAGGTATCTGTTAATTGTATATGGGATAAAATCGCCTTTGTCAGATAATTTAAAGGCAACTGCAGGAGATGGAAGATTTCGGCCAGGAAAATAAGGCCTTTCCAGATCACCATCATCAAATATTAGGCTTTTGTAGGGACCATTACTGGCTTTGACTTTACAAAGTTTATTTATTAGTATTTTCCTTTCTTCAGATTCCAAGAATGACACAACAGCAAATGACTTTCCATTCTTGTCCTTTTCAATAGAGCATATAGTTCCTTCATGAAGCTTCCCATTTTCATGACAAGGGAAAAGGCATTTCTCCCCAATATGCCAATTACCTATTAGAAAAAGAAAAAAACAAACACACATAGTGATACACTGGCCAGATGCATAAAGCATTTAATTTTGTCACACCAGTAAAACTTTGGATATAAATTTGACAAAACGCATACAAGTTAAAATACAAGATTTTATTGAAGGTAACACTAGATTCAGGATATCACTAGTTTAGAACAAAATTCTGAGCTGCATGTAAAATTACAGTTTGCTGGAAACACTGATAATTTTATAAATATCTGAAAATCTATACAAGAAAATATGATGCACAAGCCAAATTCTAATACCTTAAGTAGCTACACATTTGCTTAAGAGAGGTCAAGAGTGATATGCTGATGCCTGCAGGTCTAGGGATCAATTAACAGGCCACATGACCTGGGCAAAAGTCCTTCTATATTAGAAATGCTTCTGATCCATCTGAGTCTCATACTACAGTGTTAGTAAGCTGTTTTATAATTATAATCACATGGGAAAACATTACTTTTCCTCTAACAGACTAGAACAGGAAAAAAAAAATCCAAACTTTACATTTAGAAACAAGAGAAGTGTACTTTAAGAACACAGAATAGCGTATCATAGTGTTCATCGAAGTGGCTATCAATTGAGTAAACTGCTTACATAGCTGTCAAATCTGGAGCTGTCAAAATGTGTTCATCTGCATGGTCACACTATAGCCTTAACACAGAATATCAAATGTTAGCAACAGAGGCATCTTTATTCTCAGCTCATTTTTATGTTTCACGCACAATTTGTAAATGGTATGCATACTGCTAACAGAGAAAGAGGAAGATAAGAGGAGCAGAGTATCAGAGTCTAAAAGAATACACATGGTACTGACAACAACAAAAAAACCCACCAAAAAATACCTCTGTCAAGAAAACCAAGGCCTTGTGTCTTCATTGTAAAAAGAAAAAGACCTGTAAATAACAGTTATACAACAAGATTTCCAAATCTGAACTGAGGAAATGTTCAAACCTTCCTAAGCTTAACCATCCCAAAACAATAGGACACACGATTAATTTCAGAACTTCAGTACGAGTATCTGTACTTCATACACCTATGATCAGTGACAGTACACCCTTATGGCCACATCAACCCACATACTTCTCAGTGACAAGGAAAAACAAATAAGCAGTCCTAAAGGCAAGAAACAATATCTCTCATTTTTACATCTCAGTGAAAAAAATCACGGAGAAGACGAAGACTAGTTCATGAGCTCAAGGAAGCATATGCTCACAGGATGTATTAGATGTGTATCTAATACACAATGTATTAGATAGATTGGTGGTAATTATACTTCATTAAAAAAAAAATCACTTGCACACACTAAAAGCAAACAAAACCATTCACATAGCTCTTTATTCCACAACCAGCAGTGGCCATAAGTTGACATCCAGGTAACAACAAATATTGCATAGGCATATGGAATATCTCTCTTCTAAAATTCTTCATTCTTAAGGTATTCTTTTAGCTACATAGATTTCCTGGGCCGTGTTTTGGCTTCTTACCAAATCCCAGCAGACCTCTCTCTTTCAAGTAGCTTCATTCCCTTGCTTCAATATATATGGATTTGTTGCATATGGTGTCCTCTGACTACAAATTTCACAGGTCTGCTCTCTAACTCATCAAGCTTTTGTCAGCCACAAACTCACATGCCACAACCTAAACTGGTAGCCCATTAGTTCCTACACTATCAAGATCACGACCTCTCCATTAGTTACAGTTTTGCAGATCTTTCATAATGCCCCTCATCATCCTTACTTGAGAGGTTCAGCCTCAACCCTCTAGCCTGTTCTTAAGTTGCTCCATATCTTCGGCTATTCCTGCTGATGTTCTCAGAGACTTGAAGCTCAAACACACCTTTTTGAGGCAAAGGGTGAAGTAAAGACAGTATACTCAATCAACAAATCATACATAACTAATCTCTTAAACTTTAAGCCATTTGCGCTGTCTCTCATGCATGCTAAAATCAATGCAAAAAAGAAAAGCACAAGCGAACTTCTCCTAGTAGCATCTAAATCTTTAAGCAATTTCTCAAAAACAAGAACTGAAAAAATCAAATCAGCTATGCAGAGCACACTTAAATATGCAAAACAAAGCTTAAAATAACACTTCCATAATTATTTTACAGTCATATCCAAGGTGACATGTGACATCAGTTTAACAACTCTCAGAGAAAAACTATGATTTGAGACGACACTGGTTTCGTTTTTAACTAGGAATTTGCTTGAGTTTAGTAAGTTGTGTATGACTTGTTATAATTAGCCCTCCAGGTGCAAAGTGAAATAAATGGCATTGAGCAATAGTTTCAGTATTACCAAACTCCAACCCTAGTGAGAAACAAGGGACAGAATGAGAAAAAGGGAAAGAAAAGCAAACCAATGGTATTAAGACCACCATTGCTACAAAATAATGCTGTACAAGCCACATAATTTCTACTTTAACTGACTTGATTAGCTAACTTATTGGGTTTTAAGTCAGAATGATGATTTATATATGGTACTATCTTTAACAATAATAATAAAAAAAAACTATCTGGTGTGGCTTCCTAGTGTGGATATTGTACAGTGAAGATGGCTAATACTTCAAATGCTTGCCCATATTTACTCCTTCTGTCACGGTCAAAAAAAGTGCTGGCATATGTTTTAATGGTACCGTATTATGCTGATAACAGCTTGCCGTCACATAGCGGCTCCTTTCAACAACTACTCCACAAAACAAACAAACAAACAAAAACACAAAAAAAAACCTGTCATGAACGATTTCTAACTTTTGAGGTGTGATCACTTAGCGTGGAGTGCAAAGGGGTTTTTTTTCCCACTAGAATCAATGACTGGAAAAGCAAAATGCACGCATCCTATAAAGTAAAAGCATTACCCTCCTTAGACTGTAAACTTTAGCTACAAGGCTGGTAAACAACAGAGGCTACAAAGCCCCCAAACATTTTTTTTTTTCCCAAAAGTTGTCAAAGCAGGACGTTTTGAGTTCACTTAACCACGTTTACACTTAAGAGCAAGAAACAAACTCAAAAAAATGTATACTTCTGAGAAACCGTTTCAAAAGGTTTTCCCACTCAGTAACTCTAAAGGTTCACCCCGCTCTAACACCCCAGCTCAGGTGTCCGCAGCGCTCGGGCTCAGAGCAGTGCCAGCAGGGTCCCTCGGGCCCCAGCTGCAGGGGGCACCCGCCGTGCATGAGCACTTCAACTCCCGCGCTTAACGCTCATTTCGCACCTGAGCAATACGCGTCTCAGCACCTCTCTGGAAAGATACGTGGAAGACGCTTACCTGGGGCATCATCACACATGTTAACTGCAGGCCGCGCGAAGCCCGGCCGAGCCGCTGGGCAGCGGCAGCCAGGCGAGCCGCCGCGGGCTGGGGCCTAGCGCCGCGGGCTGGGGCCTAGCGCCGCGGGCTGGGGCCTAGCGCCGCGGGCTGGGGGCACGGGCTGGCCCGCAGCCCATCACCGCGCGCTGCCCGCGGCGACTCACTGGAAGACAGGGTGTGGGG
>WBNH01010619.1:37773-78819 GCA_013401255.1 Urocolius indicus
TTCGCCCTTACAGGAGCCGGTGGCGGAGCGGGAAGGCGAGGGCGGTATCGCGAGGTTTGGCGCCTGTGCCGCGCGGCGGGGCGGTTGTGCCGCAGCCCTGACGGGCGGCCGCGGCGGCGCCTGCGGGACGGCCCTGGCGCGGCGCGGGGCGGCGCGGGGCGCCACCCGCACTCAGCCGCCTCCTCCTGCGGCCCTTGTGCACAGCAGGGCTCGTGAAGGGAGGGGGGTGCGGATCTAAAGTTATTTGCTGTGAAGGAATGACGCAGAGGGGAGCTCGGGGAGAGCAGCTGGTGCGTGCAACCAGTGAGTGGTCTGGCAGAGCACGGCCTTGGGACTGGTGTGGAAGAAAGGAGTTGGCCGTGGTGAGGAGAGTGGGGTGCAGTGAGAACCAAACGTGCGTCAAGCTCCAGCGTTTGGGGAAGGGGCCTAAGTGAGAGAGGCCTGCCGCCTACAACGGTTTAAGCCGTTCACTTTCAGAAGCGCGTCACTGGGTGCAGAACCACTTTGCAAATTACAAACTCAATTGGTAGCAACCATCTTATTCATGACGAAGAAGTTTGGCTTTGGGAAATCCATCCAGATGGCCTTGTATTTCAGTAGCAATTTATTAGAACGTTACATGAAGGGCATAACTTTGCAGATCCTTGCTTCTAATTTGACAGAATGCTTTCGTGTGCATTTAAGAGCATACTGCAGAGTGGTTTCACTTAGGAAAGTTAGGCTTGTATTTGTAAATATGCAAAATCTGGTTTTAAAGCAACATTTATTTTTAGTGCAGAAGACATCGGTTTGAGATGAATCTCATTTCTATTTTGGAACTTCAGTTGTTCTAATGACTTGATAAAGAGGGATTAAACATTGGAGAACAAACCCGAACTTTCGGAGATGTGCAGCAAAATTATGTGCAATGCAAATGGATAGTCCATCTGGCTAATCAAAATTCTACATCCTAGAATATTTTCAAAAACAAGGCAAGGCAATAAACTTCCTACTATGTTGGTCTCCAGGGTGTTCCTACATACAGATGACAGGCAGGCAGCTACCTGCCTGCTTTGAGCATAGTGAAGTCGTATGTAAACTGGAGCAGCGTGGAGTTACTTCTTTGCCTGCTGTTAGCCCGAATTTTGTTCCAGCAGAACAAAAATAATAGAAAATTACCAAGCGTGGAAGCACTAAGACTATTGCTGCAGCAATAAACTACGTGAACATCAGACATCCCATACGTTGGAGGACGTTGTTTAAAATGTAATATAGAACCAATAAATTACATTCTTTTAAAAATACACATGTAGTGATGAACTCAACGCCATTCAATCTGAAGGAATGTGAGGACTGTACCATCATAAAGGCAAAGCTGAAAACGGAATGACATTTCAGATACTAAAAATCTGGCAAAATAAATAAAATGTAACTATAATGACCTCAGATACTTAATACACCTCAGCCCTTGGATCATCTTGGAAAAATTGGCAAGAATATAGGCTCTGATTCTAAGGCAAGCTTTTAACTAGATAATATTTGAAGAGAAAGGTGTATTTATACTACAACATGTTTATTTAACAAATGCTGTGTTGCATTTGAGTCTTATGAAGATACTTGCACTTAATAAGGACTCTTTCATACAGAGCACAGATGTTATTTTACAATCACAAACACAATATTATGACTTCACAATAGAAGGAAATAAGAAACAGACTAAACTCCTGCTTAAATAGTTTAATTTTTCTAGTAAACAGGCAGTATAATTCTGCCTGCACTCAAAGGGTCCCATTCTGTTTCTATGCCAATGGTAAGACGTCAGTGGCTTAGCTAGAAACAGAGTTGCACTTGAAAATCCCAATGGAGTCACTAGGAGGAGTCTCCATTACAGCTAGGTCCACTCTTGAAGCTCTTCAGGAGGGAGAACAAAGGGAGGAACACACCCTTAACAGAAATGGTTGGTTAGCTTTATGTCAACAGGTAGTTTTTCCCTTGCTATTAAAATTCCTCTTCCAAATTGTAAGCAGTTTCTGTATTGTTACTCCACTTAAACCCCAAACCTGGAGAACAAACTGGCCCACTGAGATTAGGGCTCCTTTCATGCAGTACCCTTACAGGACCAGTCCCATTAATGGAAATACTTTCAGAGACCAGCAAATTGGAATCATAGAAACATGGAATCATCATGGGAAAAGACCTTTAAGATCATTGTGTCCAACTATTAACCTTGCACTGCCAAGTCTGCCACACAACCGTGTCCCTGAGCGCATCTACATCCCTTATAAATACCTCCAGGAACAGTGACTTCCCTGAGCAGCCTCTTCCAATGCTTGTACAGCTTCTTTAGCTCTGTCATGCATCTTTAAAAGTTTCTGGAATACAGAATACAGTCTTTTAGGAATCTTTCTAGCACAAATTAGAAGTTACTTGCTAGGATGTAAAAAATGTCTCACACCGTGTTTCTCCAGGGTGAGATTTGTATGATTTCATTTTGAAAAGCTGTCACTGTTACCAAGAAGTGGAATATATCCAAACTCCACATTAAAATTTGAACTCTGCTTCTCTATGACTTAGTTTAGATTTCATGAGAGAAGTGTTAGGCTCAGCTAACAACCAAAATGAATAGCATAACTGTGATAAGCGTTTTTAAAATGTGTGCTATATGCGTGAAAGTGTTTAATATGTAGCAGTGGCCTTTCTGTTCATTCTTCATTGACAGAGAGGGGAGATAAATTAACTGATGTGCATCTAAAAAGAACAGCTTAGTTGCACTTACAGCATCGTCCATGACTATGTCTAAAACCACAGTAAGCTGGTGATTCTCAGTTGTACTCTGCATTTACAAGTCTAAGTGAAACCCACAGAAAGCACAGGTGCCTAGAATTTTTCAAAATATAAGTAACCTAATTCCATACTACAAGTAAGAGGCAGTTCAATTCACTAGTACTAAGCATGGCAGTATTAAAAGTGCTAGAAAGCGGCACTCTAATGCGACATTCACTGAATTAATGTTTTGGAAGGCCTTTTGTCTCTTGAGCAGTTTGTTTGCCACAGGTTTTACACAATACCCGTGGAAAGTATTCAAGAAGCATTGAGTTCTTTGTGAAAATCAACCTGGCTGGGTGCTCTAAAGTGTCTGTACACTGATGCACACCCCATAGGGAGCAAAGAAGAGGCATTAGAGCCCTTGTGTGCTAGGGTAGTATTTCTTATAACCTGCTGCAAAATTGTCCTTTTAAAGTTTGACTGCCAGATGATGTGTTACTCAGCTTGAATAAGCCCGAGAGACTGATTCCAGAAGTGGTATGAAGTATTGATTCATTTCCTTCGAGTCTCTGGTTAAAGGGTGACTTGAGGAAAATGTAAAGTTATGCCCTTAAATAAATATTGTATATAAATGGATCATGTCAGCAACACTCAGATTTCATGATTGCCTGGAGTGGGAACTGGATAATGAGACTTGTCAGCTCCACTGGATTTGTAGTAGGTATTTGTGTAGAGCAGTTTTGAATGTTTTCGAAAAATATGTGAACATTCGAAAGGCCTGTGGACCAGTCTCCGTTATGCTCTGGGTCTGGTTAAACCAAATCAGCATAATTGTTCTTCAGAGGACCTTTTATTATGTGTTACACATTTCACTTTACAAATAAAAATTATTTCAGAAATGGAACAGGGCTTTCCATTAAGAGTAGCAGTCATAGAAATGCTTTATGGAGATTACAGTTGAGTTTCATTCCCGTAATCCCTTTTTTCCTTGAGGAAAAAATAAAGAGTATTTGCTTCCTCAGTTTTGATTTTGCTATTTTTTTTTAATTTTGATTGACAGCAAAGCAGGAAGGGAAAGACATAAAGGCAGTATACACACAGAAAGAGAGGGAAACGGACAAAAACTGGAAAGGCAGTGGTTTTAAATTCTCTTGCTGTGGGAGACAGTGGCAAGCTGTCTTCAAGAGATAAGAAAGTCATCTAAAGCAGATCATCTAAGTCATCTAAGCAGATGAGATGCAAATGTTATCTGATGTGAGAGACTAGGACATGCAGCTTTTCATAAGTAAAACCACAAAACGTGGAATATGCAAACCTTGTCACCAGCCATCTGACTTAATTGTCAGGTCAAACCTAGCAAAATCGTCTCTAATGAAATGAAACTGTAGGGTCACCTTGGAAATATGATGCCAACTGTGAATTGCTAGGCTGCTATCATGATCCAAAAATAAAGGAAAACTGTGCAGTTATCCACTTAGAGATAAAACTTTGTTTCCTTTCTGACCTGTGTGAGCCATAACCTGATGTGTTACACTTGTGAAGAAACATGCAGATGTTTACACACCTACACACCAAAGAAAAAACCCTCCAAAAACCCACATCAGGAAGTAAATCTAGAGTTGGGGTATTACTCCCATTTAAGCAACCCTGTTTACTGTGTGTAAAATGCAGTGCTTTATGCAAGTTGTTTCCTGTGTTTCTTCTTTGTGCTATCTCTACAACTTGTCTAGCAAAACAGGGTAGCTTGATGAAGTGACAGTTTTTAGGAGAATGCTATAGCTGCGTACAAATATGTTGAAAGTGTAAACTGGAGCCAGACAAGCTAAACTGGGAGCTTGTCACACAATTCACCAGTCAGTTCTCCTAAAGGATGAAAGAATGCCGCATGTTCATGTGGAAGGCAGGGATATTTTTGCTCCTGAGGGATTTTTCCCCAACTCTGAAGTCAGTTAACCTTTTTTACTAGGAGGATCAGACTTGCTGTTGGTGCCAGAAACCACAAACGTCTGGGACCAGTATGTCAGAAAGTATTTCTGCTGAATCAGCTCTCAATATAACAAATGTATTAAACCAGCAACCAAAGCACAGAAATATTCCATGACACGATGAGAACTGCACTGTAAAGCATAGCTTTGATTTTGATTTTTTTCAGTCCAGCGTTCACTGTTACAGTAAAAAAAATACCTTTTTTTTTGTGACATCAGAGATATATCACCATACCAGCAAAATTACTGCTAGACTTTTCCACGACTTTATTAATAAATCAGAGATAAAATTAAAACAGGAGAAATGCTGTAATATGATTGCTAAAGCATCAAAGAAATTATCAAGCCAGCTATATTAAAAGTTACTTTAGTTGAATCATCAGAAATACATTACGTGTTTAAAATTAAGTTGCCATGCATGCATTTTTTGGGTTAATATAACTTTAAATCCTTGTGAGGAGTCTGATCACTGTCATAGGCAATATACTTGTTTGATTTATTAAAAAAAAGCTATTGGTGTGTAAGCATACACATACAGGCATATGCAGTGTCACTGGCCCACAAACAAACTGAAACCCATTCCTAGTTTGTAATTAAGGTGGTCCAAATGCATGTATCAGCAACTAATAGCTAATAAAACCACAAAAGAGCAAACTTGATTTATATACTGTAATAGCTAAATCTTGGTGTCCAAACAAATGTTGCTTCCTCTTCTCTAAGCAAATGCCTGGTTACTTCAAACTGTGCTATTCTCCTATGTTCCGATTCAACTTATTCATTGAATTCTGAGCTGATACTACTTTTTTTTTTCATGATATAGAATATAGAATAAATTACTCGTAATCCATGAAAGAAATAGTATGATTTACCAAGGCAATCACTGTTTAAAAAAATACTTTTTTTTTTCTTTTCTAGTTTTAATTAATCTCAAAGTCAGATAGTAGTCTCTCCTTTAAAAAAAACAAAACATCTCAAGTATACAGTGTTACTCTGGGATTGAATCCCAGACTTTTTATTTTCCTCTTTTTTCCTTAAGTGGAACAGTTTTGTCTTTTGTTTGTAACATTTGCTATTACATTAGTCTTAAACTACTGATTTTGCTAATGCATTCTAAAGGAACAGACCAGGTCCAAAGAAAAGGACTATTTCTTTGAGTTTGGAATAACAATTTTGTTTCTGAGGATGATTGCTTACTGCCTTTAAATAGACTTGTAATAAAATTTGTTGCCCTGCCTCAAGGCAGCACTGATCAATGGACCAACTTTCTTCAGCATGGTGCTCTTTCATGCTGACTGCTTCTTATTTTTATGAAAAAAGCATTCATGCTTGAAGTGTAGTAAGGAAATAAAGCCAAAAGAAAGAAAAAAATCACAAAGAAAAAGATAAAAATATACAGCATTCTATTCCTTACGCTGTCTCTGCAGGCCTGCAATGGTCTTCCCACAACATTCAAGATTACCGACAGTCCAGAATGTACCAGCCACTTTTCACATCAGTTCTCAGCTTCTGGTCAGTCCCAGGTACAATTCTCCCCATGTGAATCTTCAGTTATAAGGCACAAGTAACTGACTCCATTGGCCAATTGTCAAATGTAATCCATTGACTTTCACCAAAAAAACCCAAATGATCTTGCTGAAAATCTGAACTTGCAGTTGAAGGTATAGTTAAGAGTGAAAAAATAGCAGAAAAAATGGTCCCAAGAGCATTCTTACCACACTCACTCATGTGGCATGTCTTTGTTGTTGTTCTTAAAGAAGAGATTAACCCAACTCTGTATGTGTAGGTGAGAGGGAATAACTTTGTGTTAAGGCAGATGGGCTGTTCTTATGACTTCAGTGATGTTCCTCATCTAACTGCTACAGCTACTGGAGCCATAAAAAAACCTGCTGCAGCAGCAGCCACCATAGAAAATGAGGAAGGTGAGAGATCTTCTAAGCCAAAGTGAGTTTCTGCATCTTCCACATGATATGAATAATTTTTGCATTCATCTGTATTTGTATAATGTTTTCTTAAAATACCTTAGGCAAAATATAGAAATATTTTAAAATCTTAATTAGTAGGTAGCAGTGTTCATTTATGCTTGTATGTGTATGAAGTTAATATAGTAAAGCTAAGACAAGTCAGTTTTCTGCTGAATTCAGGGTGTTAATTTATAACAGAATACTTGTGTAGATACACTGAAGAAAGAAACTAAGTGCTTAAACTTTTTCTTGTTGCAAGTTTTCTGGTCAGTACCATCTTTAACAACAAAGCCAATAAATTCTTTTAGCTGAATGGGTTTAAGCTCTAGCTTAAATGGTTTTCTGAAACAGAATGAGGTTAGTCAGTACTTAATGCTAGGACAAATGAGAGCCCAAATTATTATGTCATCTCAGAAAGACCACAGAATATAGAGGGAATTCCACCTGGTTTCTAAAAAGTATGTAATCTTGATTCCTTTTTTTAAAAAAAGAAGGCTACTGTTAACTCTTGTGAGGCAATAGGTTGTTTTGACAATGTCATTGTACAAATTTATGGATGCATCTCTCAGCTTCACTTGAGACCTAATTCTCCTCAATCACTCCAAAGGCTCAAAGACTAGGGGTTGCTGGAATCCTCCATGGATTGTCTCAGATCCTAAAGCACATGAGAGCAATTCCAAATTAACTTTCAAATGCATTTATGTAAGCTATGTATCTCGCCTCGGAAAGAATAATCCACTACATTCACATATAAACAGAACCTTTAAATATGCAACAGATGTTCCATTTTTAAAAAAGTTCTTGACTTCATTGACAGGCCTTTGGTTAAACTGATGAATTAATTTGTTCAGGGTGGATTTCATAAATCCTCTAATAATTCTTACCCTTACACATCTTGACTTGATTTCTGAGATCTACAGCATGTGTTTTAAATGTTTTAACCTTTACTACTTTAATCAGGTAACATTTATTTCAGTGCTAGATGATGATCGATCACTGAAAGATATAGTTGACTAGGAAATAAAATCCCATTTGTCAGTTAAACAAACCTCTACATCTGAAATAAGAAGAAATCAGTCTGTATTACTGGATCCCTGAAGTGCTTAGTGGTTTTGGTGTCAATCAAGAGTATACAGTACTGGACTGCTAAGTACTCCTGGATGTAGTGCTGGTATGCAGAAACCACAGTTACCATGCTTATGAAAGACTGATTTCTTGGGGTGACTTGAATGTAAGCCTTTACTTTTATACTGAGATTTATTTCTATCATTTACCAATTTAAACAGCAATGAAATAAGTCTGGAAAACAAATTCTGTCTAAGCTATTTGTTTTGGGGAGGTCTTCTACACTGTTAATGCCTCTGAGGTAATATACAAAATTATGTAAGATATTTTAAGGGTTTTTTTACTGATCGATGTGTTTGATAGCATTCAATAAAATCTGTGGATAAAACTGGATAAGAAGGACTTTTGTCTTCCATTGCTAGACAAGTGGCGTTTTTTCCATCTTCCATGACATTTGCTCATAAATCTAGGTTTAGCTAGATTCAGAAGTCTGAGTACATTAATGCTGCCTGTCCTCATCTGTATTGATCCCGAGAATTACAAATGTCACAACCCAATTTGAGACATTGATATCCGTTGTGCAATGTTTGATGCTTTTTTTGCTCTGATGCATTTCTACATGAACTCTCCTACATCAAGTAAAATTATGAACTTGTGAAAGAATTTCAGGATTAGATAGCACATATAAACAGAATTACCTGTTTGAATTCAGCCTTCAGAAATTGAATTCTAGTTAAAGTCCATCTAGGTGGTTTACATTCATTTGAAAGATATCTACAACTGAAGTTTTCTAATCTGGGACAGTTATGTATGTATGCTTTTTATATCTTGAATGTACAAATGCTGTTCGTGAACTGGAACTACATTTCATTAATGAAAAAATAGTTGAAAAATTATAGTTCTGCTTACCATCTTGCGCTTATCCTTTTATCAAGCTATTCTGGAAACAGAGGACTTGCTTTTCTTATCCTTAATATATTCACTAGGTTCTTTCTTACCAGTTCCTCCATAGGCCATAATAATCTCAGCCATCAGCTGAGTAGATGACTAGCAGAATCCAACCAAAATGTGTTATTAACTGTCTACCATCTGCCCTTCATTTGATGATGCCTCCCATAATGAGCACTCTACCCAGATGACAAATTTTATTAAATTTTAGAAATGTAATGAGAGATTTTTTAGGAGATGGATAATTCCTTCTTAGGGATTATTAAAACTTTATTGGACAAAATTCAGAACTTAAAATTAGGCTTCCAGTTTGAAATTAGATTTCTAATATGAAATTTTTCAAGCTTCTAACTTGAAATTCTAACTTTAGATTAGCCGTATTTTCAGCAAGAGATTGGACGTATGATCACCCCAAACCTCTTCTGATTACCCTTGTCAAAGCTCCTGTGATTCTGTCCCCTTTTATTTGAAATTGGCCCAAAGATGTAGGGATTACTGGAGAAGGCTAGTAGATGGTATAAACACATGTGCTTTGCGAAGTCCTATGGAAGACTGTAACTGGTGCAATATGCAAGAAAGAATCTGAAGTACAGCATGCACATCACTGAATATTAGTTCATCTTCTGAACTGCCATGCATCTCACACTAGAACAACCAGAATTCATTATCAGAGGCCCTTTAAAGGGTGTGATCTGGAGAAGTCAGTCAAAATCTTCTGGTGTACAGTTTGTTTCATGCATCATATTTAGAGTTCTGTTGCCACTTCAAAAATGATGAGGAATTATTTATTTCTGAGAAATTAAGTGCTTTGATCTTCTTTATTCACTAGGTGGGATTCACAATGGCTATATCTAGATTACAATATTCTCTAATGTGCTGCTCACATTGCTATAAGAAAGCAAACAAATCTCTTGCCTTTGAGTTGCTCACCGGGAACAAATCTAGCCAGTGCAGAAAACACTAGAGGAACTTTCAAACTGCTGTCAGGCAGTGTAGCTTACAAATGCCAAACAAATGGAAATATGTTATAACAACAACTATGTGAGTATCAGATTCTCAACTTTGGAAAATATTACTACAAAAGAAGTGAGAGGATAAATCTATAACTGCAAACCAAATATACCAGAAACTGCATGGAGTTGTTGCTAATCCATTTTCTTCAAATATTTTACTTAACAGTAACAACACTTTCTGTCACAACGTCTCTGATACCTAATCAATAGCAAATTGCAGCATATACTCAGGGCAGCAGAGTATTTCACAGCTAAGCAATCAAATATGAGAAAGCTAAGTAAAAGACTTGCCTCAGAGAAAAAAGAATTCTTACAGTAGATAGGAATAAAGTGTCCTTTGATTCTTAGTTATTTGTTTCTAAACTCCAGATTTGCACTGCTAAACTCAAATTCTAAAGTGAGCTTTTACTCATAGGGTATGGTTTTCTGCTAAAAAAATAATTTTCACACAGAATTCAAAGGACCTTAAACTCAACTGCAAGCTTAGCTGCAGAAATAGAAAATATACAAATCTTCAATGAAACAGATTCATTCCTGCCAAGAAAATAATTTTATATAAATGCAGAATTCATTCTTGTGTATCAGCTGGAGTGGATGTGGCCATTTCCATAAGAAAACCAGAAAAGACTCTGTGCTTAACCCTACACTCTTTGTTTTGGAACAAATGGGCCTGTAGTATAAGGAAACTGAGTGTTGTTTTAATTAGTTTACATACCATTTTAGATGAAAATACCCCACCAAACCTAGCTGCTGTCATCTGACAAAGACTGCTAAAAAAACTAGCTAGTATATATACAAATCTTTATGTATACTTAAAGCTTCTCCCAGTATTTTGATATCATTAATGTGATTTTTAAAAATATATTTTGACTAAGAAAATGCTGAATTAATTTGTTTAGGTAAATGGGGTAAGTTATTCCAAATAAAGTACTTTATTGCCAATGTGGGTGGTATTTAAATTAGAACAGCCACCAAGAGTATCCCTATTACACTAATTGTACCAGGAAATATGTTCTTCAGGTTGTCTACAGTGATCTAGCTTTAAATTAGCTAATCTGGATATCAAGTAGCAGTTTAGCCACATTGGAAAAGAGCTCAGGAAAGGTGGGCTTTTGTATTGTTTCCAGTAGGTTTTGCAGCCCGTATCGTGTGTTCTCTTGTTGAAATGATACAGATAACTGCAGCAAAGGAAGCCAGTTTAAATGTAGCATAGATTAATCAGTGTTCAGTCATAGGTGAAACTCTTTGATGAGTATTCTAGTACATACCTAATTTATTGATATTGCTGTGTTTTTACTATCAGTTGCATTACAGCTGTGGCCTTTAGACAGGGAGAAACCCATGTGGCTGGTTTCTATAGAACTCCTGATTTTCCTTGAGGAGCCACCACCTATTCTAATTGAACAATTGTAACTGCCTGCCACTTTAAAACATTACCTTAACATTAGAGCTGACAAAATTGCTTGTGGCACAGGAACTAAACTTTGAAGCTCTTTCAGTACCATTATGATCCTGTATTTCAAAGAATGACTTCTTCTAAGTTTTGAGTAGTACAAAACACTTAAACCAGGATGAAGCCATAGGTTACAGTATCTTTTTTTTTTTTCTTTCTCACTTTCACTTATTTACCTTCTGACTTCAGGAAGGATTCCTAGGACCGGAATGGAACTAGGATTAGAGACGTAATTTGCAGACTGTAGGCTTTCAAAAACAGGTACAGGAAATCCCAGAGCTGAGAGACGTATCCACATGTGTATTTGCTGACTCACATAATTATTTATGTCCAAGCTTCCTACAGATGGAGCTATAATGCAGTTTGTAAGGGCCTTTTTTCTTCATCGCAGATAAAGCAATGGCATGTCCATAAGTGGGCTTCTTGTTCACGTGTCTTATGTTTCCAGTTTCTTTTAATGCTCTAAGTATTTTTCAGAAAACTTTGATTTAAAAGATACATTTAGGTTGAGTTTTATGAAAAAAAAATAAAACAAAACCAAAAACCCTCAAAAAAACCCCACAACTTTTGAGGTGGCTGAACTTAATTTTCTTCCCATTTAGTGTCTTTAGCTTATAAATTCCCTTATTTCTTTTTTTCTTCTGTCAGGTGATACAGAAGGGGAAAAAGAAAAAAAGAACATATTTGAAGAAAACAAAGACAGAAGCTCAGTGTAATTTCTATATCATTCCGCTCTTCTGCATGCCTTCTGCTATTTTGCCTTTTCTGTTGTCTACCTATATTGTAGGCTTTTGGGACCAAAGCCATGTTCTCCTCATATAGAGTTATATGAGTAGTGTTCTAAAGCCTTTTTTTTAGAAAAAGTTAAATGACTGACTTTCTTGAGGTCCTCCAGAGCCATCATCATTCGTGTCTGTTGGACTTTCCAGATAGTTTACCCTTAAGTATTCCTATTTTCTGACCTTCTCTTTTGCCTCTTACCTTGCAGACAGCATGAAAGTGCCCAGGCAGGCACCATGGACAGGGGCCCACTGTGTAGTGGCTGAGGCTATAGACAGGAAGTTACTGGCAAATCTTGCTCATGTATGTAACTGGAAGACTTAAATTCTTAAATTGGGTTAACTAAATTAGCTACATTGATAGGTTTAGAGGGTCGATAATTCTTCCCTCAAAACTGGACAAAGCTAATAAATAATCTTCTATGAAATATCTGTGATTTGAAGGAGTTTCAGACTGATAACTGGTAGCTGGAATATTCTGCAGTATTATTTCCTAGTACAGAATCTGAGAATAAGAGTAAATGCCATTATAAATCAATAGACTAATCTTATACCAGACTTGGCTTTTTCAGTAATTGTCTTCTGCCCTCCAAAATGTATTTTTGGCTCCTTGCAGTGTCCTCCATTGCTACAAATAATAAACATGTACAGCTCTATCCCTGGGAGAACACAATCCAGATACACTCCTGTGACATGTGAGAGTTTTCTTCTGAGGTATGGATCGAAGCTGGAAGACATATACTGTCCCTAAAGGACACTATAAGTCAAATACAGCTTCTGGAAATTCAGCACAGCATTGTAGTTTGCCATTCTCACTGATCTGAAAAAAATAAGTATGAGGAGTGTGTGGTGTGTGTGTCTTTAAAGTATTGTTATCAAGCATTTTATGTTTGACAGTTTGTCACACCTCTAGAGCGGCAGATCCCTTGCTGGTACACTAGGATTTCTTAGACATATGCATCCACACTGGCAAGACTTCTGCAAGCAGGTTTCTCAAAACTAAGTAGAGATGAGATCTTTCTCAGCCTTGAAACAAAGTATTGCATCATAACACAGTGCCACTTGCTAAAGTTTTTTGCATACGAAAATAGGTTCCTTTTGCTTAGTGTTGGCTTATATGGTATTGTATTTCATTAATCATATGCAAAATACAAGCAAAAAATCCTCTGCCAGAGGCCTTAGGAGTCTATTTTCAGGGAGTGCTAGTTTTGCCTAAGGCCTGGAGGCTGAGAAGAGATTCAGAAGAATCTCTGCTCAGGAGAAAAGATTCTTACTGGTCAAGAATATAGGCCTGAGACCTCTAAAATAGCAAGGAAAATGTAACCTGAATAATGGCCTGAATTTATGATCCATAGTGGTGTTACACTAATGCTACAGTCTCTGTTACTGCACATGATCTATTTGTGGCCAGCATCTGTTTATCTGGCACTGTCCAAACAATGGAAAGGCTTCTTGTTTGACAAAACAAGCCTCAAAAGTGTCTCCTCTGACAAAAAGTAACAAAAATGCTTCTCAGTGGACCACATATGAACAAACTGGGCATATGGACCTATTAGTCTTGTACAGATGGAGCTAAACAAAGTAGCACTCAGAAATATTACAGAACATGGAAATTATTTTCTATTGAAAACAAGCTCTTCAAGATGTGAATCACAGAAATTCTGCATGTCTGAATCGTGAGTTGTCCTTGATTAAGGGATTCAGCTGGTAATTGTAGCTATTTATAAGGATGGCTTTGTGAAATTTCAGGTACTGACAGGGCAAAGCCTGTTTCATATATTCCATCCATTCCATCCCATATATCATGAGTTAAGCCATTCTTTCCTATTGACCATACATTGAAATTTACTGGCATTGGTGAACCTTCTCGTAACAGATATTATCAAGACTATGAATCAAACATAACTCGATGGGGGAAAAAAAGCAGTTTTCTTCTTGAAAGGCAGCCTGTGTTGATAAGAGGTCCTTCTGTATATATAATAATACAGTTTATTCCCCCGGGACATGCTACTTATGTAGAACTAAGGACATTCTTAAAAAACTAAAAATGATGCTATCTTCCAGCTAAACTCAAATCTGCCCAGAAAAAAAGGGTTTATGGTACAGTTGAGATGTTGACTTCAGAATTCCTTGTATTTTATTTAAGGAGTGTTTTTCTTCTGTGTTAGAGAAATGCCTGAAGGAGTCAAGACTCTGAGGGAAACACTCTGCCTTTTCTTCTCACTGCTGCTTGAGGCACCATAATTTGTCATTTTGGAGTTGTAACTTTCCATTCAATAGGAAGGCCACATAACTGTAATCTTGTGAGGGGTAGTGAATCAGACTTGGTGGTGAGACTGTATGCCCTGTGTTGGCATTGGATTATATAGTTCACTACTGAATACCTGTAGGAAATGTATTAAAGATTAGAAGTTCTTATGACAGTAGAGGCAGGCTATATAAAGGGAAGATACTAAACTAAGTAAATGAAAAGTTGAAATAATAAAACAAAAGGAGCAAGTTGCATGCAGCCTCTGTATGCTTTGTACTCTTTTTCTTGCCTTGTTTGAGGAAAGGGCTGGATCCTTCATCTGAATTCTGACACTACTATGAAAGTCTCTTATGGGTGCTACTTGTAAAGTTTAGACTGTTTATAAACTAGCTGGAACGTTCAGTTCTGTGAAAAAATAGACTGCCACAAAACTAAGGTAGCTGTCAGAAGAAGGAGAAGGATGTGCTATGCCACATTCAGCCCCAAGAATTTTCCACCTTGCACCTCTCTAAAATTTAGTACATCCTTGGTCCCTGCGATCTACTGAAGAGTTTGTTTACTCTTTAACTGGAGAGAACTAATATGCTGTCTGTCATAGTTTAACCCATTTACCACTGTCTGACTGTTGCCTTTTGGAAATCTAACTGTTATAGTCTTTTGTGTCTCAGCTTGCCTTTTGTTCTCTAAACTGTCTTGGCCTGACACCTTACTTCTGTGCATATAGGTCCTAATATAGAGTGCTTGAAGCTGCTCTGTGCTGTTAAAATGCAAAATTAAAAGCAACCTGTTAAGGTTTGATAACTGATAAAATTTGATGTCAGCATTATTCCAGTTCTTCATTATTTCCTTAGTAGTGGAGGAGGGTGCTTATCTAAAGTTAATTGGAAGTCACAGGGCCATCTCCTGCTGATTTTAGTTAGGTGTATTTCATTAGAAGCCTTTTCAGGTCCTAGACCCAAACTTTATACACAGTTGCAGTCCATTGTCTGTACAAGTTTATAAAGATGTGTATACATGGGTTACAAATAAAGATTTGTTTTCAGATTAGAAACTTAGGACATACAAATTATTTCTGCATCAAATAACTGATCTTTTATATTTTGTACCATATAGCCTCCAGAATAATGCAACTCAGCAGCCAAAAGATATCACTCTGCACTTGCTTGATATTTAATACCAATATCTGGGAGGGCAACCTAGATGTCGAGTGAGAGGAAATGACAACGGTCCATTTAGCTAGAGTGCACCATCAGATCTTGTGCCTCTTTTTCTGCTTCTTGTCAAGTAACCTCAGTTTTGGTTTGAAATATCTGCTCCTTTTCCTTAATAAACAACTCCCACTTGGAAGGTGAAGTGCTGAAGCACAGGCCTTGCCTCAAGAAGAAAGTCTTCCTATCTTTGGTGAGTTAATATGGAGAGAATCCAAGTACAGGAAGATAAGGAGAAAAGGTTTGAAAGCCGTCCTCCATTGGATCCATGCCACGTTAGTCTTGTGAAAGACATTAAATGATAAACAAACCATGAAAATGGGTGGAAAAGAAAAGTAACAGCTAAAACTAAAAGCTTTAGCTGGAACAGAAAGTACATGCAATGGAAGTCATAGAAATCACATAGACATGAATGTTTCTTCAATCTTATTTTCCTTTTAGGTTGACACAGAAATAAAAGGATGACTTTTTTTTTTTTTTTTATATCAACCATCCTTTAGACCATCAACCAAACAGAAGAAGAAAGATTAATAATTGCAAAATTCAAGTCTATTTTCCTTTTTTTTCCTTTCTCTAGATAAAACTCCTGCCTTTGGCAGGGATGTAATTTCCATTTCAGTGTATTCATATGTTATTTCCTGTTCCTGTCTGCTCCTTCAGGAGGAACTTGCACGTTTAAAATATTTAATAATTTCAGACTGGCTCCACAAACTTGAGTGCCTTTTAGAATAAGAACTGAACATGCTGTCTCTGAAATGTAGTCTCCTCTTCTTGTTTGGATATGAGTAAATTAATTCTAGGGAAGAAAAGAGTTTGAATCATTAGATGTATTACGCCTAACTGTCGGATAATCATATCAAATATGGGCATAGCCACCAAAAACCATGGAAGGCTGAAGGCAAGATCTGCTTCCAGGAGAGACGTATAGCTGAGGAAAAGAAAGCATAACCCTAGCTTATTTTGATGTACTAATTTCCAGGATCTCTATTGGGAACACAGACTTGGCCTAGGCATACACTTCTTCATTCAATACACTGCATGAACACCAGATATTATAGGAAGCAAAGGCTTCATACCAATGTCTTTCCTCGACTGTGCTTAGTGCTTCCTTGCATAGCTAAGTGTATACATCAGGAAGACTACATTGCATCCAGCTAGTTAAATGCATTAGTGTCAGATAATTAGATACTCTTAACCGGATTTTGGTGAGAAAGCCATAGCATCTCTGCCAACTTTTGCAAAAAAAAAAAAGATGGTAGGTCATTTAATTATCATAACTGGTCATAAGGTACTGTTTCAGTCTAATTTGAAAAGTGGCATCTGCTATGGCACAGTATTTGCAACATTGTTGTAAATATGAATTATTTTGTAATAGGGCATTGTACTCAAAGTACTAGTAAGGAGCTGCTTTGATCCGTACAAAATCATTCTTTGACTAAGAATACCTTGAACACTCAATTAAAGTTTGAGTATTTTTCTGTATGGATTAGCAGGATGCTTGAAAAGAAGCTGTTCTGTTACTAAGATTTTGTGATGTGATTCACAATTGCATCACATATAGGAAGCAGCTAGCCAACACTAGAGGGCCATTACTTAAATCTCCGTCTATGTTCTATTATTTGAAAGACATGTGTCTTGTGTGGAAGTAGAATAGCTTGGCAAAAATGTTTAATTACAGTGTTCCTGGCTTCTCAGAACTTGTTCTTACAATTGCAATACTTCCTGCCGCTGTACCTGTCATTACATAGTTGTCAACCTATAAGAACAAACATACGAGTCATTCAGTTGCATTTAAGAATCAACAGTGGCATAATCCTGTAATCTGCAGTGGAGCTGACACAGCCATTATACTATAAATCTTTCAGTAAGCAGTAAACCAACCAAACAAAAAGATCTATACAATGGAGATTATTTTTCTTTGCAATGTACATGTTAAGTTGGATATGGAAGGTAATGACAGCCTGAAATGCTGTATTACATAATAAACATTGGTAGTAAAACTTGAGCTGTTAGGGCAAATCAGCACAGTGATGCAAACACATTCCAGTGTAGGAGGATCTTACCATGCAGTAGAACTGAAGTATGGAGTTTTGTGCTGCCGGAGTTTTGTGCTGCCAGTGTTTTGTCATACAATTAGAGCTTTCCAGACCACCTTTACCACAACATCAGAAAATCTTGGCAGATTGTTGCCTCTGTACACCTACCCCATGAACCCATACTCTTACCTATTACAGTTTTCTTGTCTATATCTCAACTGACATAAGGATGAAAGCTGTTTGATCTAATTACTGCCACATGTGTATCTTTGTAATTTCCTTGGTATAGTGAAGTATTTGGGATGCTTAATCCTCCATCTCTTCTTGCACATTCCCCTTGTATTCGTATATGTGGTAAAGATGCAATCTGTACACTTCAGGACACTTCTTGAAATGATTTGCATCAAAGTCTGTGGTGTGACCCATGTGTCATGATGCAAACTTCATTTTCACCTCTGGTGAAAATACTGTTTTGTTTTAGAAAAAAAGGTATTTCATCTTTATTTTACTTTAATTAGGCATTCAAAGATTCAGACAACTGTAGTGGGATCTGTCACCCTTACGTAAGAGTCACACAGTGAGCTGCAAAAAGTCTTTGGAGTAGCTTAAACTAACAATAAGCTTCCTCGAGGATTCAAAGGGAGAAACCTAACAATATTGTTTTGGGGTCGGTAATTTTTTTATTTTGAGAATGGGAAGAAAAAAAGTGGTTTTAATCTGCTATCTCAGGAGTAAAAGCAGTGGCTCAGTGCCAGGAACTAAGAAAGGTTTCTCTCTTTGGAAAGGTAGAGCTTGATAGGAGATGCTACTTAAGTAGCTGCCAAAAACCAGATTATACTTGCCTGAACCTGGGCAGAATAGAAGCATTTGTAGAGTCTGTCGGCTGTGAACAGCCTAATGACAATCTGGGCCCAAAAGTGGTGAAAGAGCTTCAGGTTTTCTGCTTAGTTTGGACTCAGAGTATTGAAGAAGGGACAGAATTTTGTATGACCCTGGAAGACAGCTCTTCTGAAGGCCAGATGTATAAGCTGAAAGATCAAGTAGAAATAAAGTTCAAGAAAGTACATTTGTACTCTTCTTCACTGGTATTTTAGAGTGCTGTGTATACCTATCCCAAGTATGTTATCAGTGATGTGTAATAAGAAGGATTATCGCAAAGATTATTTTGATTCTTTTCAATACATGGATCTGATAAACACAGAAGACATCTAAACCCTTGGATACAGAAATATGGTATGAAAATGTGTCTGTGTTCTATACGCTGTGTAAGCATCCATATGATCAAATGCGCAGTCTCAAATTCATTATTAGCCAAAAACTGTTGATTGTGTACTTATTTGATCATTCGATGAGATGGAAGAAATACTCTTCTGTGACTATTCACACCAGCATCTTTCCCACCATTAAGAACCATACACAGGGAAATAAAAATATTGCTTTTCAAAATGTTATAGAAGTAAAATTCTCCATCGTTAACTCAATATATAGTGGAAATATTTATGCTTTATATTGACCAAGAGTGGTGATTTGTCTTCTGTTTTCAAGTTTAACTTTTCAAAATGTTTTTTCATCATTATTAAGCCTGGTGTTTCAATATTACTCCTAGTGCCTAGTGCTGTAATAGATTCTCAACACACCCGGTATACTCATGTCAGATCTCCTGACACTTTTCATTGGAAAATGATGGTAATTCTGTTTTCATCTACACTGGTGAGTAGTGTTACTAGAATGAATTTACCACTGTTACCCTTGTCTTGTCTATCTTAAACTAGGATGTCATGTGAAATCCAAAAGTCAACAGAAAGATTTTATTAGCAGTGGTGCAGTTTCCCTGGTGTGGGAGAGTGGACAGGTGGCTCTGATTGCTAACAACTGCTCAATACTCCAGACCAGATACGTTGCCTAAAAAACTCTTACTTCTCCACAATAGAAGAACTAAGGTTTTGGGAGCAATGCTGCATTTTCAAAACTTTTAAAGTGTTGCTCTGTTAAAGCTGATTACTGACATTCGGTTCAGTTTGCATACAAAAATGGCAAGCATGTCAATCTTAGTTGTGGAGTTTAAGTTGAAAGTAAAGCCAAAAGCACGTCTAAAAATTGTAAATGCATGACTAATGACATCTAAAACTGAGATACATGTTGGGTGGTAATTCAGATTCCCAGCATGATGTCTTATGGTTATTTTTACTGTTTACACAAAAATTAGCTGACCATCCTGAACGTGTTTAAATGTTGCCAGAAACATAAACAATTCCCAAGCAAAAATGAAAAAGACATGCTCTATAAAAAGACTAAAAATTGGTGAGTAGTAAAGCTTATGATGTACTTTATCTAAAATCTAGTCACAAGTCTTGTTTTTTCTTTAACTAGAGTCAAAGTTACACATAATTTTTTCCCCAACTAGAATTTACATTGTTTACTGAGTGGATTTGAAATACAGAAGAAAAATATGTTATAGCATTCAGTTATAATGACCATGTGTTCATGAAGTACGTAAATTTTAGGAGTTGAACCTTTTATTATAAGAAGTATAGTCTAGATTTTTAAGAGGGAGAGGATAAACTGCTTTACTTTTTATTTTTCTGCTCATTGCTGATAAGCTGGTAGTGAAATGAATATTCAAATAATTCCGTTGGAGAATGACAATAGCACTGCTAGGAATTATGTTTGTAATGATCTTCTCAACTTCCTGGCTACAAATTCCTGAGAAGGTAACAGGAATAATATGAACAGATGTGAAATTATTGTCCAAAACTCAAGTTATTCCACTAAATACTAATCTAAATATTGATTAACAGCCATATAAGGCACTCAGGTCCTCCTTTTCATACCAGTAAAGTGTTCCTAATACCAAATTGAATGCCCCAAAAAAATTATCAGGAAATGTCTCTGAGAAAAGATCACCTTAACTTCATTCAGTTTATCTATCTCTAATGGCAGGCAATTATACTGATCTACATTAACACTGTGAAATTGAATCATTACCAGTTGAAGATTTTTGGTGTCCTAAAGTGGTCTGAAGTCTTTTGACGTGAGATATTATCACTCTGAAAATTGTGCTTAGTAATCTTCAGTTTATACATCCATAATTTAAACCTGGAAATCAATACTAAACTGTCTTGTGAAAAGATTTTCTCACTTTTGCAAACTATTGGGTAGGTTTCTCTTTGCTGCTGCTGAAGTATTTATCACTGGTGACAGTTCAGATTGCAAGGATTTAAATTAAATCTGACTTTGTTTTCTGCTATCTTGGGAGCTTTTTGCATCACAGAAATTGTAAAGGTCGCAGTAGGCTTTCTTTATAAGCAAAATAGCTCCTTTCATGTTGAACATTGTCCAGAGTCTTCAAAAAGAGGAAGTCAAGGTTGGCCCTTATTTCATGCAAAAGAAAGTGTATAGAAAAGTCCCTAACACTGTACATCTAATTTCTGTGATTCTGTATGGAAAAGATTTTCCACATTACGAAATTTACTCAGGCTAGACTTATTTCATGAAATACTAAACATATCATTAAGTCTTCAAGTGTTAAGTGAGAAATCTAAAACTTTGACTAAATGAGGCCAGGATGAGGTCTTATCTAAACAAGATAGTTTTTTTTTTCTAATCACTTAAGTTTTGTATGATACAAAAAGGAAGTGGAAAGAAGGAATCCATGGTAAGCACATCAAAACATCAAGGAAGGTGATTCAAGAAATGCATTAAGACTATCCCAAAACCCAAGTTTATTTGCAATCTTGCCTTTGTGCCTGTGTTTCCATTAGAAACTTTTATTGCTTGTCCTCATGTTTGAAGACACTTGATATTAAAAGAATAAGTGCATGTGATCTTATATTTGTGTCACAAAATCTTGTTTCTAATGCTGAGGAATTTTATTCTCCTCACTTTGTGACGTATGTGGAATTTTCAGCTGCAAGCTATTGTTCAGTATCAATGATATCAGGATGGAGTCCTAGGTATTTCAGACTGGTGAAGAAGCCGCTGAAGGAGCAGATAGCATTGTCCGGAAGATGGCATGATCAGGATGTCTAACAAGGTGTATTTACTGCCAGCAAAGCTCTCACGAGATGGCAAATACCCCTCCAGAGTGACAAATTGCCCCCTCTGGCACAGGAGGATTGACTGATGTTAGAAAGTGCAAATTACATCTCCCTGTGGCAGCTTGTCTAAATCTGAACCTTTAATTGTAATGAAGTGATGAATACATTCCCATCATTTTTATTTTGTTTTGGTAAATTCAGCTTTGATAAAGTGACAGATTAATTGCACTGGGGAATGAAGTCATTGAAGTTGCTTGAGAAACAGTTCAAAAAATATTTCTTTTTTTTTTTTATCCTTGAATTATCTAGTAAATGTTTTAGCTAGGTCTAAAAATCACAGCTTAGTAACAGTAGGAGTCTTTGCTTTCCACCTGAACTCAAATATCTGTAATACAGACAGGCACAAGTTAGACATTTTTTTTCTGTGCTACATAAGATAAGCATCTCAAAAATATTTCAGAATGTCCATACAATTATTCATATAGACAACTCTCCTTCTGATGATTCACACAATGTCGTGCTTCTTAAAAAAAAAAAAAAAAAAGGAATTAAAATCTCAGGTTTACAAAAGCAAATGGAAATGACTAGTGAATATATACCCACGTTTGTGGGTCTTGAACCAATAGTTATGAGTGATGTGTATCAGAAATCTCATTTCTACAGTCTCTTGTGGTTTAAATTGCCGAAATCTTGAGAGCCTAGCAAAGATCTGATGGCCCTTTCTGGAACAAGAAGATAGCATATAGCCATGGTGCTGCTTTCCTTTTACTTGCCTACCCTAGGAGAGGTGTTGTCCTCCTCTGTGCAGCAGAGACTAAGAATCATTAAAAGACGCTATGATATCATAATTGCTTTAACTTGTTATTATATATTTTGGTAGCCTCTCAGCTGCATTTTGTTGATCTGAGAAGGAGATTAAGGACATGTAAGCAGAAAAATCATGGTTTAGAATTGTGGTGTGTCTTCTGCTCTTCTACTATTACTCCAGAGAAGTTGTTTTTCATATCAGAATGTTTTAACCAAGAGAAACATAGTAGTTTTAAAAAGGGAACATAGAAAATTGTATTAAAGTTGGTAAATAAAATTATAGTTGTTTATATTTGTCTGTTTTATTCCATGTGTGGAAAGGCAGCTTTGTTCAACAAAGTAGGTTTGTTTGTCACCCAAAGTAGTTGTTGCCACCACATTAGTGCTTTGTATAATGTAGAATTGTAGTTCAACATATGAAGTTTAGATAAGTGATAAAGGATCAGATCTTTTACAACCCAACATTTCTGCTAATGTGTATTTTCCATCCTATCTACTCCATTACTTTTTTTTTTTAAGTGAGCTGTTTTTATTGGACTATGAGTAGAAAATTCCTACAATTTTATAGCCATGTGACATTGTTGTCATTGCTTTTAGCACAGGAAATGGTACATCTGTTAGTAAAGACACCAAAAGAACTCTCCCATGAGTCACCAAAAAGCATTTGCCAAAACTAATTCAACTAATGCCAAATATGAGAAGTCAGTTTAAGATCTGTAACAATTTATAGTACACTGACTTCGCAGGACAGGAGTAGAATATGGGGATGAAGGTAGTGAGAGGTTAGGGTAGGGATCTGAAGTAATTTCACAGAAGAGGTAAAGATCCTTGTCTGAATTATTTTCTCAATATTTCATCTACCTATGAAAGCCATTCTCGGAACCTTTGTTTTCCACTGTTATTCATTTACCCCTGGTAACTGCAATTAACAGGAAAACTGTTCATTCTGTTTGAACTCACATTTTATATTTCTCCAGGTATGAAACTTTGTTATTCTAAGGTGGTAATTATTTTAAACCAAAACTTAATTTATTCTTGGATGTATGTTTGCTAGGAGTTTCACTAGTTATTATGGGAATATCATGGAAATCTACTAAAAAAATCATAGAATCACAGAATGGTGGGATTGGAGGAGATCTTTAGAGATCATCTAGTCCAACCCCCTGCCAAAGCAAGTCCACTTAGATCAGGTCGCAAAAGAATGTGTCCACGTGGGTCTAGAAGACCTCCAAGGACCGAGACTCCACACCCTCCCTGGGCAGCCTGTGCCAGGGCTCCATCACCCTCTTAGTGAAACAGTTTTTTTTGTATGTTTAAATGGATTTTTTTTGTGTTCCAGCTTCATCTTATTAGTCCTTGTCTTGTCTAGATAAAGGGATACCCCAGCCTCCTGATGTCCACTATTTAGATATTTGTAAATACTAGTAAGATCCCCCCTGAATCTCCCCAAGGCTAAACAGCTCCAGTCCCCACAGCCTTTCAGAATTAAACACAGAGTTCTTTTAAGCATTAAATGGAGAATATACCAAGAAGAACAATGTCAATTTTGATAGTAAAGACTACAGAATTATTATTTTTCCCATTATACCTGCTAAACAAAAATATTAGATGTCTATTTAAGGATGGTGATCTGATTTTAACTTCACAAAAGTGTTTAAAGAGTACATCACACTTGGCTTTTTTAGTTGACAAATGACCCTCCAACAAAACTAGCTTGGATCATATGCCACCACAAGTATCGTATCAAAAGACTGTGGAGAATTGAGGCCCTGCTTTTTATCACACCTTGCACTTGTCTCCAATGTCTGTCTTAACTTCCAGACTCTGTGCTGTCAATGATATGAATTCCTTCTTTTCTGTGACAAAAGTATTACTTTTAGTGTTAGTTTTATGAAAAATTAGCCCACCATGTTAAGAAGTAGCTCATCCACACTAACCATCAGAGATCCCTTTACTAATTAATATTTTACTTCATCCTTGCATAGTTCTATTGACATCGGTGATTTGTCGCTCTTCATCTTTGTTTCTGAATAGCTTTATGTCCTCAACCTTCCTGTTTATGTTGATATACTTGCTGATTTAAGTTGAGTGAGTGCAAACAATTACTATTCACTAGCTTCTTCCCTCTTTCCAACGTGGTTTAAAACCAGTTTAACAGGTCTTACTTGTTTCAAATCTGGGAATTTTTAGTTTTCACACGAAGGAAGATTTTGAAAGGTCTGGGAAAAAACAAAAACAAACCAAACTCTAATCACCATTGCCATGAGCTATTATCAGACTAATCATGTGATACGTTTCTGGCTAAAGCAGGTGGTGTTTGCAGGTATCTCTCTAGCCCCCTGAAAAATTCTCACTAATATTGAGTTGTCAGTAACTTTTCATCCTGCTGCATCTCTGTATGGACACATATTTCCTATTTATAAAATGAACATCTTCTGATAATTTAGGATATTTAGTGGTTCTAAATTAATATCTAATCCCATTATATGGGAGGAAGTATGTCATACTACTTTCATTAAGTAAATTGAAATATCTGTGGCCCAAAGTTCCCTGACATAGATTCAGTGATCAAGATCTTAATCTTTTTGGTGCTTCATGACCTCTTTCCTCTGATACAAACTCCTGGTCCTAACATGTTTTGTTGGATTACTAAGGTCATCTTAAACAGGACTCAGTGGTGACATTCATTTAAAAGTTATAGCTAGCTCAAAATATAAACCCTTTTCTATGACATGCACACTACTTAGAAATCTACACAGCTGTGCACTGTGTACATAACTGTTCACATCCACATTAAGTTTACTGTATGGAGGTTAGAAATCTGCAATGTCTGAGCATCAGTTTCTGAAATTGTTCCTTTCTCTGTAACTCAATGATGCAGTTATTCTACCTCCTTTTGTTCCAAAAGTTATTCCAAGCTTATTGATTTCAAGAACATGACACACAGGTCATTCATTCCCTGAATTTCTCCTGAAAAGTGTCATAATTAAGTTTAATTTTTGCAATAAGGGTAGTAACTGTCTTAATAAGTGGATAATCTTACCTACTGGATTTTAATTTTTAAATTTAAAAAAAATTAGGGAAAGAAAATTAAGGAGACAAATACAAATGTTAAGCTACAATATAAACAGAATCATGATTTAGTTGAAAAAATAGTATCTACTATATATAATCTACTGTAGTGAGATAAAAATATTTAAATAAGGAAAAACAGTATGTTGTGCAGCAAGAAAGCATTTATACTCTAAATGGAGACTGAAAATAGATGTTATTCTCTGACTTTTGGTTTATATTTTTTCTTACAAATAGAAGATGACAAGATTTTCTTAGAATTCTGTGTAAGGCATGGATAGCAGAGTAACCTCAGAAGAGTATCTTATCAATCACACCACATTTATAGTTTGTACACAGAAAAAGTAATGACAGCCAGGTGAAGACCCCAGTGAATGGAATATTCATGCCTATTTTAAAATAGGGTAAAAAGGCAGACTCTGGGAAGTGTCACCCAGTCATCCTTACCTCTGCACCCTCTACCGATAAGACAAGGGAGCAGGTCCTCCTGGAAGCTACATCAAGGCATATGGACAACAGAAAGGTGGTTAGAAACAGGCATATGGGTTCACAAAGGGAAAATCATGCCTGACTAATCTGATGTCCTTTCAGGATGGAGTAATTGCATTGGTAGATGAAGGAATAACAGCAGATGTAATTGATCTTGACTTCCATAAGGCGTTTAACACAGTCCCACATAACATCCTTTTCTGCAAATTAGAGAGATGTGGGTTTGATGGATGGAGTATTAAATGGCTAAGGAACTGGCTAACCATATCTGTAGAGCTGCAGTCAACAGCTCAATGTCTGCAATTCATATGCTTTAGGGATAGGGTGGCATCCAGAGGGACCTTGACGGGATTGAGGAACGGGACAAACTAAACATCACCAAGTTCAACAAGGTGAAATGTAAGGTCCTGCAACTGGGTCAAGACAATCTCTAAATATCGGTACAGGGGCAATGAATGGATTGAGAGCAGCTCTGCGGAGAAATACAGGGATAAAGCCAGACATGTACTAGGCTGCATCAAAAGAGGCATGACCATCAGGTCGAGGAAGTGATTCTCTGCCTCTGCTCCACTTTGATGAGACCCCACCGCCAGTACTGCAGTCAGTACTGGGATCTCCAGCCCTAGGGTCCCTAACACAAGGAAGACATAGATCTATTAGAGTAGTTTCCAGAGGAAAATGGTCAAAAAGCTGGAACACCTCTCCTGTAAGGAAAAGCTGAGAGGGGAGGTTGTCTGTCATGGAGCCTTTCAATACAGAAAGGTAGCTTGGAAGCAAGACAGAAAGATATTTTACCACATCCTGTAGTGACAGGACAAGAGGCAATAATATTAACCATTACACAAATCTAACAGGGCAGATTTGCACTGGACATAACCGAGAATTTTTTTACAATGAGAGTGGTAAGATACTGAAATGAAATTGTGTCCAGAGAAATTGTGGATGCCTCCTTCCTGAAGGTGTTCAAGGCCAGGTTGGATGGGGCTTTGAGCATACCAGTTTAGTGAAAGATTGCTCTGCCAATGGCAGGGAGGTTGGAACTACATGATCTTTGAAGGTCTCTTCCAGTCTAAACCTTTCTGTGTTTGTGATTCTGAATAGGAGTATAGCATAATATAGTAAACAATTTTTCATGTTAGGGCCTCAGTTAAGAAATTAATGCCTTGCTACTAACAACACAATATTAGGCAGACGTCAATTGCCTATTCAAAAATTGGAGTAGTATTGATAAATGATGAATTTTAGGAGTGAGATTTTTATTGCAGAGGAACACAGTACCTTGTGGAATGAAGGACAGCCTAGATTATTTTGTAAATAAATGAAAAGTGTTTTAAATAGTTTTGGCAGCATCCTAATTCTTCCAATGCAAAAAGTATAAAATTAGGATTAAAGTCAGTGGAAAAACAAGCAATTCCTTGGAAGAGTGAGAGACTTATATTCATAATTCTTTGTTGGTCATAAATTTATATGTAGTGATTATGTCTAGATAAAGCTGTTTGTAGGGTTTATATATGATCATATTTCAACTGTGTATTACTTGTTACAAAACATGAACACACATGGGTAAAGCCTAGCCTATTGCATCTGTAAGACCAGATGAACTCCACTGACGTCACTGGAGGTTTTTAGTACTGTGTCTTAGTGATACTGTTCTAGTGAAAGTAGGATTTTTCAAAGAAAAAAGCAATGACATCTGTATTAGAGGCCACATAAGTTCATGTATCCTCCCTTTCCCTTCCAAATAAAAGCCTAATAGATAAAATGTTATAAAAATGCATAGAATTAAATGCCGATTTAAACTATGATAAGAAGCAGGGGCCATCTTCTTACTATCAGATTTCAAAAAATCCCCAAAGAGAAGGTTAAAGTGAGTTAAATCTCCAGTGAATGCTTGTCTTTGTCATAACAAGAAAACAAAAATATTACAAAACACATATCAACTTATAAAGTAAGGTTATGACTTAACAGAACAAAACCAAAGCTTTTGGTATTGTATTTGTTTATTTGCTTTGGCAATAGCATGATTTTTTAATTGTGCTTCAAATACTTCATTTTGCCCATCTATATTTCTTGCTAGTTTAGTTGGATTTGAGAAATAAAAAATATCTTCAAAAAAGGCTTTGGATACGGTTGAATAATAAACATAACTGTCTATGAAAACCAACTATCAGAGATTAATCTGATTTATTCGCAGTCCAGCATCATGCTTGAAATACAGAAATACAGAAGTTTATGGCTTTTTTTGCTACAGTTACTCTGTTTTCTCTTTTCTAGTCCCATTTAAAGATTCTAAAGTCCTGTATTATTAAAGAAACAATGTTCAAAAGAAATAGAAAATTTATATGACTTCCACAACTGTGATATTACTGTGTCCTGGAGAGGCTGTATTCTTTATGCATCTTTTTGCATAAAGAAGTTTTTAATTCACCAAATGAAAAGACTGAGGTTCCCGTGCCCTTTTAAAATAGACCATTTTGACTGGAGAAACTGAATTTTTTCCTTTAACTTTTCTCAGTTTTGCTTAAATGTTAAAGCTCCTGTGCTTTCTTTGGCAGGAATAATTTGTAAATGGAAAAGAGATCCTTACTAAAATTTTGCTTGCAGTACTGTGGGATCAGAGAAACTAGCTATACATCTAACATGCTTGTTAAATTCTGAAGTAGATCATGATGAATCGTCTTGACAAATCTCTGAAATCCTTAAATTTGATCTTGTCTTTGTTTCCTTTTATACTGCAAGAGACATCCAGGCTACCCACTCCCCCCGGAAAAATATTTGCAAAGTACAATAATGTAGGCTGTGTCACCAGCTACAGAGGACAAGGAAAAGCAACACCCACGTTCTTTTAAAAGCCTTTTCCCCCCTCACAGAATCTTTTTGTTTTTAACAATAGTCAAAGAAAATAAAATCTCAATTGAAAACAGAAGTCAGAAGCCTCCCCTTTTCCACTAGCCAGAGGCAGGAAGTGAAGAAAAGACAACCATTCTCCAAAGCTTCCTACCTCCATTTTCTAATACGAGCAAGCTACATAAGAGCCAGGTCTTTTCCTTAAAACTTTTTTTTTTTCCTGTGACAGGATGCCTTCTGATAACCTATTGCATAATTAAAAAAAAAAAAAAAAAGGTCTTATTGGTCAGAAACCAGTAACTCAGAAGAAGCAGAAATTGGGAACACCTAGACTTGATTGATTTGTGAGGAGTGAGCAGGGCTGAAGGTTCCCGAGTTGTTTACTCAAGGGATATTTCATGTTCTACCTCATTTGATAATGTGTTTTTGAGTTAGCCCCTTGTGAGAGGTTTAAAACTCCACAATTATGCCTGAGTCTAAACATCACACAACAAGTGCAGGTCTGTGTCCAAAGGACAACATATCTATTTCCAAAGAAGCAGTAGCCATCAGACACTAGGAATTTCCTACCAGAGAAAAGAAGGTTGGATCATTAAAGCCATTGAAATATGCAGACATATTCTGTAAGTGCAGGAAGAAAATAAGTGAAAGCACGCAAAACACTCAGAACAGAGGAAGCATAAATGCTATACTGAAAGGTACTGGTGTTTCTAAAACTAAATATTTTGCACAGTAACCTGGCTATATATTGCTATAAAGTACCTTGTTAATGTGCTGTTATGTTAGTGTAAGAATTTGCCAAGAAAGTGTGTCTGTAAGTTTCCTTACTTAGGAACCCAATAGGGTATATTTTCCAAGTGCTTTACTTTAGCTATGTGGTTGCAAAGACTTACCTGATATTGGAAATGTGACACCTGAAAATATTTTTCACTTCAACTGCATAAAACTGTATGAAACATCTAGTAAGCACTTACAGGAGAAAAAGAATATACTGTCAAGGCCTTTGGAATGCTTACTTCAATCAGTAATTGCTTGTTTTGGTGCACATACATGAGCTTGAGGTGCAATGTATTCACAGAGGCAAGAACACAAGAGAGCAAAAGAATTACAAAGATGTGCGAGAAAGCTAGGATTATGCAACTAGAAGAGACTGCCAAAGATTTAGAATTAATATTTTTTAATGCAAAAGACCTCTTTAAATCCAATTTTGCTGGATAAATATTGAAATAAGGCTGAATAATTTTAAATTAACTTTAAATTTTGCCTTACCTGTAAGTTGCAGAGAGGAAAGGCTGCGGGTACTGAGGCTGTTTAGTCTGTAAGAGGAGGTGAGTGTCAGGACGCTGGGGCATCATTTTTTTCTAATTTATCTAGTGACAGGACAAGGGGTAATGGAAAGCAGCTGGAACACAAAAAGTTCCATTTAAAAATTAAAAAACCCTTTTTTACTGAGGTTGAGGGAGCCCTAGCACAGGCTACTCAGGGAGATTGTGGAATCTCCTTCCTTGGAGGTCTTCTGGACCTGCCTGGACACGTTCCTGTGTGACCTTATCTAGGTGGACCTGTTTTAGCAGAGGGTTGGAATAGATGATCTGTCAAGTTCCTTTCCAACCCCCACCATTCTGTGATTCTATGATCTCCAGCAGAAAGGAAAGCTTTATTCATGCTAGTAAACAGCTTTAATAAGATATTTATTAGGAATTGTCCTGTAATCTTCAGTTCAGAAAAAAAAAAAATCTGATTTTTTACTGTGTTTCTGAAAGTCAATCTAATCTTGGAATCCTAAAATATTCTGTACACTTGTGTGGAATTTTACTATCTGAATATATTGCATTAACTCCCTAAAAAGACAGCATGCAGTAGTTCAAGTCCCTAACTTCAACCTAGAATCTACAGTACAGTAGATACATTATTTTGTGACAGTTTTAAAGTGAAAAAATAAAGTCTGTACAGAGGGTTTAGGTGAAAGCACACTGTGTTATGAACCTGCAAACCTGGAAGTTGATCTAGCGTTCTAGAGAGGGACTGAACTATATAGACTAATTTTTCCTTCTTATGGAAGAGTAAATTAAACTTCCTATTCCTAGCCCAGAATGTCTTTTGTTTGTGTTTTGCACCTGCAAATTGATGTACTTGCAAGAACACTAGGAGGGCAAACTTTGAAATGCAGGAGTGTAATTTTGAAACAAAACAGGATTTATTCACATAATATTGAGTGTGCAGAAATGCAACAAAAAGCAGAGATCACCAATTAAGTTTAAAGAGGCCAATGGCAGGCAATGGATATTACAGACCATGTTGAATGCATCAAGAAGCCTGCTTCCCATGAAATAGCAATGCTCTGACAACTGATGACAAAAATTATTTTTCTCCTTAAATGATGATGTTGCAACATGTTGACCTGAATTGAGACACTCTTCTTTGTTCTGCACTAGCACGGAAACATTGTAAATGTATTTACAACTGAACTGCAGCTCATTGTACAGTGACCTTGTACAGAGAACTTTTGTTTAGTAGCAGAGAAAAAGTGAGCCTGCCAACCAGGGATTATAACTGCTTGCTTCTTCCATCTGTGCATGAAAGACTATTGAGTCTCCTTTGGCTACAACTCGGATACAGTCACGTCTGAAATTGAGTGGAATGCCATCAATGTGAGTGAATATCCCACACAAGAGTCTGCTAGGACTGCTGGGACCAGACATGCTGTTTTGTTCCTGAAGTGACACTAATATAAAAATGGTTGTGGACCACTTGTTTCATTTCATGAAACAATCCTTCTGTCCTGTCATCTCTCCTCTTCTCTACCCAGATTTTTGTCATTATCTAATGGGAAGCACAGGGGAGAGTAACTGCTGAGAATATGGTACCTGGGTTGGATCTAAAACACAGGAATGCTTCTTAAAAGAGCAGTTATTTTCAACAGAAACAGAACAGATAGCAGATCTTCCTTCTGTTCTTATTGCAAAAGATGGCCTTATGGGACAGGGGAAACTTTTGTGAACATGCATGACTATACTTTTGTAGTGTTGAATTTGTCGTATGGCTTCCATCCTACTATCAAACTTGCCTAATTCTTATGTCATGTTCTGGTTCTCCTCTGGATGGTTTGTACTCCGCACTTGGGGCAACAGCAAATGCTTTTACCTTTACACCTGTTAGTGGTGTTGTAACAATTTTTTTTTTTTTAAATACCTAATTTAGCCTTGGAATGAATTTCCAGAAAGAGTTTCATTCTGCTGAATGGTTTTATTGTAGCAAAGTACTTCCCCTTTCAATGTAACTCATTGTGTTCTCCTATTTAGTTAGTGTTTTCCACCTCTTATAATTCTTACGGTAATCATATACCATTTAACTTCACTACACAGAAATGTCACAAATCACCTAGAGGTGTAAAATGTGTCTCCAGAAAACGTGTTTTGAAAGGTTGGAAGTTGGAACTTTTTTATATTCCCTAGCTGGAGAATTCACTACTTACTCACTCAGCTGGCAGTTACAACAAGCTTTCTGAGTACCCTGTTGTAGTAAGGAGTTGTTTGTCATGACTGAGATTTCTTTTTAGCAACATCTGACATCCATTTAAATAAAACAAGCCCGTTTCCTATGTTATTTATGCAAAAATTGCAGCAAGAAATATAACATTTTGCTGAATTTTCTCCTGACTCCTTAGAAATTAACTGCAGTAAAAGTTGGATCTTACAAAATGAGACAATTACTGCCTAATTTTTGCTGCTAGTGCTGTTACAAGCATACTTCATAAGAACATATTGTGGTCTTTAACTAACTGATCATGGGCATAAGATTTATGAAGGAAGGAGAACATATTCCTGAGCCCTGAACAACAAACATCTGTCTGTTCTCAGGGAAGGCAAAGAGGAGTATCAACAAATGAAAGCTTTATTTTCTGAAGACACTGGCCTTGGTATTGGCAGTGCTTTTTTACTCCAGGAAGTCAGAATTTTAAGACTTTGGTAAGTAATCAGATGAATCAACTTCTCTTTCCATATCCACCTCATTTTGCGCATCTCCTTCCTCAGAATCCCAACAGAGTACCAGAGGCAACAGAATTTTAAGGTCTTTTTTAAAAAAACCATCTTTGTACCATTCATTAATAATCAAACTACAAGTACTAATTGTTTCTTCCAAATTACCACACTACCAAATGCTTGTCTCAATATTTCAGTTAGAAATGATTTGATTTTTTTGAAGTTACTTCTCTTTGAAATATTTTGCTTAATGCCAATTTTCTGATATTAAAACCTGTCAAAATTTTTGTTTTCTAAATAACACATAGTATCTGTTAACCCAGGCTAAGACTTAATAAAGCATTGAAAGTGTGGAATAAAACTCAAAGTACCTAGTAAAAATTAATTTGAAGTGCTTGTGAGTACTTTAATTACCTACAAAAACTACAAATCTGCTTTTTTTTCCAAGCTCTAATGGAGCTGCTTTGAAAAGCACACATCAAACAAGCTATGTGTGTGACCATGCCTTTGGGAAAGTGCACATCAAGAAGAAAAAAGCATTTCCAAGCGCAAATCTGAGCTATTCAGTTGAAAATACTTGAGTATTAGTAGCAATAATAATTAGATGATCTAATGAAGTGTAAGAGTGAGAGGAACTCTCAGTCACAAATGAGTTTTGCTGATTTGTGATACCTGTAGTGAATTATACATGAATAACGTGCTGATTCAAGGCAAAACAGTGTAACTTGATTATTCAGTGTTCTCTGAAGTATGTCACTGGTATCTTCTATATTAAGTAAGGCATGAATTTCATCTATCGAGTTAGACAGTTGTGCTTTCAGCAGTGACCAATTCCAGATTCACCAAAACCACAATCTTCTATTCTAAATCTCTTTTAGCTTGAAGAATTAAATTGTTCTTTTAAATAATTGCATTCTGAGGTAGGTTGACCCCAACCAGCAGCTAGGATAAACTTTAGTTAATTTGAGTCAGCTGTCCAGATTCCACCCACTCCTAGCCTATTTGCTGGATGGGCAGAGAGAAAAGAAAGTCTTAATGTTGTGCAAGTACTGCTCAGCAACAGCCAGAACTGGTGTCTTTTCAGAAGTTTTAGCCACAAATCCAAAATATGGCACCTCTGAAGATAGTTAACTCCATCTGGGACAGATCCAGGACACATTCCTAACTACAGAATCTTACCTGTACTAAATGAAGTAAAAATGACAGGTAGGGAAGGTGATAGCACAAGAAGAAAAGGGCTCCAACTTGTGCTTAATTTTGCTCTGTGCTTTCCTGACCCACTAAGTGACATTCCCCTAACAGGCACTCAGTAATTTCACTAAGTGCTTAACTACAGGTGTTGCTGAACATTTCATGCAATCCCTTGCAATTGCAATTCATGCAATTTCCAAAGCTTGAGTTGAAGTACCTCAGCTCCATTTGAACAAATAAACTGTTCTAGGATTCCTCCAGTGTGAAACAGTATATAAGTCAGTGTGAATTTCTAAGCTGCTGGAGGATCAACCACAATATGTCTCAGCACCACGCAGGGAGCTTTGACAGCTCCAGCTGTAACAGGAGTACAGGGCAGGTAACATTACAGTCAATGATGCCAAGACTCCCCTCACAATCATACGAAAGTCAGGGAAGCAAATAACTTTCTTGCTGCTTCTAAAAGCAAAAGCCAATGCAGTTATGATAGGATTCTGCCTGTAAGAAAAACAACTACAGATAATAGTTATGCCTCTGGTTTTTCTAAATTGACATTTTCAATGAAGAACCCATTGTGAACCTTTTTCCTTATTTGTGCAATGTAACTACCGTTGGATAAGCAACCAATCAAGACTACTAGCACAAAAAAATTCTCCTTATATCTGCACTGAAAACAAAACAGATCAAGGATAGTTTCATAGTTCACAAAACCATCCCCTGTATTTGTCCAACTTGTGGGTTTTTTATACCAATAAGAGGGAAAAAAAAGGAAAAGAGTTTCAAAGTATTTTATAAAAACTAATCACAAGAACTATCAGAAGACTGGCACTCATCCTTAACTAACAAATTCAGGGCTACCAATGTTCTTGCTGGTTATCTGGCTCCTGGCGCAGTGATGTTGCCTCAGAACGTGGCACTTTCAGACAAAGTGATACGGATGTATTAAACGACTGTGACAAGATGAGAGAGGTGGAAATGCTTAAAAATATGAATTTTTAGAGATATGCTCACTTGTCAGCTCTTGCCTACTTAATGGTGTTCAAAAAATTCATAAAGCACATTGCACAGTGAGGGGAAATGGATGGTCTGGTTCATTCACCAAGGATGAAGTACAGATGTTTGTAGGGTGGAGTGAAGATGTCATTTAACAGTGTATGAAATGCTACACAACCTTTTGTTCAGGGTGGGAAGAATGCACCAACAATTTAAAAGCACAGAGGAAATGACAAACTGTAATAACTCAGTGCAAGCAGCACAAAGCAGAAAGATTCCTTAACTGAAGCATTTTATTATTTGATTATTTTTTCTTGAGAGCAAAACAATGATCATCAAGGTCTCTTCCAAGCCAAACCATTTAGTGATTATGTGCATCCTCTGTAACTGCAGGTACTACTCATCATCTGTAATGGTGTATTATAACAGATTAACAAGCCTGTAGTATAAACGCAAGTGAGTGCTACCTGCTGAATCATCAGCATCAATTTTATCCAATATTTTTCACATGGAAGGACTATAGAAAACTTCTAACCTTATTCTCTAAATGGAGTGTACTTCATCATGAAATATAGCTATAGGAAAGGTATAGCCATGTAAATTGGTGAAACTAGTGCATTAACACCAAAATCCTGCCCTTGAGTGTCAGGAGGCTGGGGCATCCCTTTTTTGTATTGTACCTAGCAACAGGACAAGGGGTAATGGCATGAAGCTGGAACACAAAAAGTTCCACTTAAATATAAGAAAAAATTATTTTACTGTTCAGATGATGGAGGCTGCCCAGAGGACTTGTGGAGTCTTCTTCCTAGGAGATCTTCAAGACCCGCCTAGACATGTTTCTATGCGACCTGATCTAGGTGAACCTACTTCTGGAGGGGGGTTGGACTAGATGATCTCTAAAGGTCCCTTGCAACCCTACCATTCTATGATTCTGTGTTTTTTTATAATAATAAATTATATCAGCATTAATGTCTTATTTTACCTTTGTCAACCAGGAAGCAAAACTATTTTGCAGGATGTCTCCTGTAACTGTAATAAAAACATTTTAAAGAATTTTAATAAATGGGGTGAAAAACTCTAAAATTGTCATTTTAGGGTACTGAAGTCAACATGAATCAATACCTTCATGCCTTGTTTACTCATATTAAATATAAAAAGAGTTATTTTGAAACATGATAATTAAGCTTGTATATGAGCCTATAATAAAAATAATATGAATTAAAAGTAAAAAATTTTGATGGTGCAGTGTCCCAGAAATTCTCTAAGTCACTCTGACAGGTTACCCTGTATTTTTATTTCTTTTCCACAAGATTGGATTATTCCACTGAAATACAAATTGTGTTTGGAGAGATTAATTTTCTTATGACTTCTAAAAATCCTCAGTTACTTTTTTGGGGCACTTTCAAACATAAAAGGATTTGGAACTGAAACTAGGTGTAGTCAAGTTTTGCATGATTACATCATNTTTACTGTTCAGATGATGGAGGCTGCCCAGAGGACTTGTGGAGTCTTCTTCCTAGGAGATCTTCAAGACCCGCCTAGACATGTTTCTATGCGACCTGATCTAGGTGAACCTACTTCTGGAGGGGGGTTGGACTAGATGATCTCTAAAGGTCCCTTGCAACCCTACCATTCTATGATTCTGTGTTTTTTTATAATAATAAATTATATCAGCATTAATGTCTTATTTTACCTTTGTCAACCAGGAAGCAAAACTATTTTGCAGGATGTCTCCTGTAACTGTAATAAAAACATTTTAAAGAATTTTAATAAATGGGGTGAAAAACTCTAAAATTGTCATTTTAGGGTACTGAAGTCAACATGAATCAATACCTTCATGCCTTGTTTACTCATATTAAATATAAAAAGAGTTATTTTGAAACATGATAATTAAGCTTGTATATGAGCCTATAATAAAAATAATATGAATTAAAAGTAAAAAATTTTGATGGTGCAGTGTCCCAGAAATTCTCTAAGTCACTCTGACAGGTTACCCTGTATTTTTATTTCTTTTCCACAAGATTGGATTATTCCACTGAAATACAAATTGTGTTTGGAGAGATTAATTTTCTTATGACTTCTAAAAATCCTCAGTTACTTTTTTGGGGCACTTTCAAACATAAAAGGATTTGGAACTGAAACTAGGTGTAGTCAAGTTTTGCATGATTACATCATCATGTTAGTTTTATTTTCATTATTAAATTGTTTACATCAATGACTGTAATTAGTGGGTTACCTTTCTTTCATAAGAGAGAGACATATACCTCTTCAGTGAGAGACATGTAACTTGTGAAATAGAAGATAAAGAAATGTTCAGTCCCAGTCTGCTGCTTCATGTACCAGCTCTCTTCTCACAGGTCTGCTTCCTTGATTCTCTATGGTAAAATTTTCGTGATCTTTGGTAAACAGAAAAGCAGTGTCTTAAATAAAGTTGCTAAGTGTTTGACTGATTGCTCAGTTTAAAGGTGCACATAGACCACGTTAACTGTAGAAAGATAAGTAAATCTGGTGTCAAACACTTAAAAGGGGAGTAGGAATCTATTGAGGTAAATGGTGAAAGAATCTAGGTTTCCAGCAAAAAGTTGCACCGAGGAGGTTTAGATTGGTCATTAGGAAAAGCTTTTTCACCGAGAGGGTTATTAAGCATTGGAATGGGCTGCCCAGGGAGGTAGTGGAGTCACCTAGAGATATTAAAAAGACATATAGATGAGGTGCTGACAGATACAGTTTACTTTAGTGACAGGCTTGGCAGTGTGAGGTTAGTGGTTGGACTTGGTGATCTTAAAGGTTGTTTCCAACGTTAATGGTTCTATGACATTCTGTGACTAAAGCACTGATGTGATTTCACTGTTTACCTGTATCAAAAGGTAGAAGTACTGGTAACAGTTTCCTAGACGACTGTGCATCCATTTTTTTCGTTGCTCAGAAAAATAAGTGTTGTGTGCAGAGTTTGATGTAGTAGTAAAATATGATGAGAACCCAGCTTTGCAAGAGGAAGAGCTTGTGGTTCCTGGCCATGTGCTTAATCATTTCAAAGCAGCTTTGAGGTGGTTAACATAAATACATTAAAAGAATGTCAACTGTCTTCCCAAACTGGAAGCAGTATAGGCTAATGGAAAGCTGTTAGACCAGAAAGGCTCTCAAGTCCTCATTAAAGTTACTTATCTTTCCTCTATCATAGTTTCTCTAGCAGGAAAAAATGGGGATAAATCATCACTTTTTGTGAAAATTATAGTTCAAGAAAGACAGCATTCAAATGCTTCTACTGTGTTCTGGAACAGGAATTACTTTTTTGAACTACTCACAATAAAGTGGATAACAATTATCCCAGATTCCAAGATGGAAAAATTTCATTTTCAGTGTACTGACAATGAAGTGAAAGGATTATTTTTGCCAGTGAGCTTTATATGGAAGTAACATTTTCATTAGTTTTGTTTTTTTTTTAAATATTTTAAATTCTAAAATCAGATACATGACTATTAAAGTATTGAACCAAGACTTTATAGTTAAGTATAAAACTGCTTGCACTGATAGTTAAATGAACTCTGTAGATTTCCAGTGGCAAGCATGAGAAAGAAATTAAACAAATTGTTTCCAAAGTTTTATAGCAATCATGTCAAGAGAGTGGTTCTGTAAGCTATTAGCTTGTGATGGTTTTATTTAATGTCTTTCTTACTTGTTTAGAAGTAACAGTTTAATAGGATAGAGAAACAGTGTTTTTGTGGCCCATGAAGCTGAACTCCTACGTCAGTCACTATGCAAGAAATTGAGCCATGCAGCCTCTGAAGAATAAGAGACTTAAATCAGTGAAAAGCTCTGGAAAAGAGTGGCTCAGGTGAGGGAGATGCAGTACATGCAGTAGCAATAGAGTGCAGGGGGATGGGGAACGTGTGTGGAAGAGCATGTTCAGACAGTCCTGGTGTAGTGGGTAGTTTGTAGTTTGATGTAGTTGCTCTACAAAGCAGAGAGTGATAGTATTTTTCAGTGCCTTGTTCCTCTCTTCTCAGCTCCACTGTGCCTGTGCAGTAACATAAGGGAATTCTCAGATGCTGCTGAGAACATGCAGTAGAAGTGCAGGGAACGTTCACTGCTGGCCAGAGTGGGTGTATATATAAGAAAGAGCAGACAAATATTTCAGGTCTGCTTAGTTGCAGTAGGAGGATGTTTTCTATACAGACAGAGAGGGTAGGTTAGAGAGTCTGTCAGGGTAAATGGCACTCTGTATTCACACAGGCCACACACAGGGATTGTGCCTGTGTATGCACACAAACACTTGAAAAAACAAATCCTTTGCACAGACTGTCTCAGAAACATCTTAAAAATCTGCACTTCACACACAGTGCTGGTGGATGCTTTAGGACCTTTACCATCATCCAGACAGCACTGCAGACATCAAGAAACACAGCACCTAAAACAAACAGATCAAACAAAATCGAAAACACAAACTTGTATTAGAAATAAACAGAATATGCTTGCTGTGTTTGCAAAACATTCCTAGTTTGGGTAGGCTTCCAGGCATTGCACAGTGAGAGCAATTCATCTCTGCACATTTCATTTTTTTCATGCAGATGTCTAACCTTGAAATTGGTAACTGTGGGTCAAGTGGGGCACAGGGTTTTTGTGCCTTCTGCATGTACCTCTCTGTCTACCATCCCTCTGCTCTCTTGGAGTTTTGAACCTGTGATCACGTGCTCCATAGTCCGCACTTACAGAAAACCCATAGTGAATTTGTTAATGAGATACATCTTTTTCTTTTCCAGAACATTCTTCCTGAGAGCCCACATCCAGCTCCCAGCTGAGTGAGATTTTCTGCCTGAAGCAGAGAACCATTTCTGAACCTAACTAGCTGACAGCCTTGCTGGAGTCCAAGTGGCACATGGACGTCAGCCTGAACTTCTCACCTTCCAAGTGAGGGAAACAGCTATTGGATATTCAAGGACCCACCTTTAAAAAAGGAAAAAGGAAAAAAGCTTGCCAAACAACCATTTCTAAAATTCTCTTTTTAAAGTTCTGAAAATTTTGGGTTGCTTCCTCAATTTATGTTGCCTGGTACAACTGAATGTGTTCTGTTAGAAACATATGAAATATTTGCAATCAAAGTAACAGTTCTCAGCAATTTTCACACTTCATTTTTAACCTATAAAGGAGCCCATCTTGACCAAAACATTCTTTTATTTTGTAATTTAAAAGGGGGCTTATGGAAAGAATATCTTCTTTCCTGGAAAACTGGAGTTCACCTGAAAAGAAAATACTGCTGTAGTCAGAAAGGTTAGCACAGCACAAGAGCTTTAGCTGCGAGAATTAGTAAAAGCCTCCTGTGATCTCTGCAGGCACAAACTCTCAAACTTTAATTCAGCTAATAAGCGCAAAATAGAAATTTTCCACACTGAAATGCAGTATTACTGCCAATGCAAAACAATGTCATTTACAGAATCGTTGCAACAGGTTGGACCCAAGTCCACCTAGCTCCACAGACAGTCTTGAAAAGTGTCTGGAATATTTATGGTGAGCGTAGCATGACTTCCAACCATACATTGCCCAGTGTCCAGCACTCAATGTTTGAGACATTTGTTTCTCAAGTCTGCAAGTTCCACAGCTTGGACGTGTGTAGAAAGTCAACATTTCTTATGTTAGTCTGTGTGTGATAATTTCAATGCATGTCCCTGCTGCTGGTTTCATTAGAGCCCCTTGTACAACTCTTTACTATAGTCCTAATTTCACTAACCTTTGTGATTCATTTCCCCTTCCTTCATTCTGCCTCAATTCTCACTTCCCTAACAAAAGAATCATTTTTATTCCTCTTTTCCTGTATGACCAGTTTCATACCGCTCTTCATTCTTGTTACCTTTCTCTGGGTTTGGTTTTGTTTTTTTTTTTTGGTGGTTTTTCTTATTCTGCAATAGTCATTTTGAGATAGCAGTACCATAACGCCCAAAATAGTCAAATCTTGCTACGTTGCACTTTCATCACTTTCATAAGTAACATTTCACCTAACACTTCTGTCGTCTGGATAGTGATCTGAAAGTAAAACTTGAAGACATAATTCCTAATTGAATTTTCAAGCAGTCACAACAAATAAATACACCACTTAAACATTGTGCAGTGCTCCACCAGTGAATATCTGTTTGGTAAATATTAATACCAGTGCTTGTGCTCTGCTTAATTGTGGTAGTTTGACCCTGG
>WBNH01010620.1:0-62040 GCA_013401255.1 Urocolius indicus
CAGCCCTTGAGATTCTGTGTGACAAGGAGGGGCATCCATTGCCAGGGAAGCGCCAGAGCTCGCTGCAGGCGTGCCCGGCACCGCGCTGCGACTCTCAGACGCCGGTGCCCGGCTGACACCTGCCGGCAGCCGGGAGCCCGTGCTGGGACCGGGGCTGTGCCCGGGCAGCTCCTCACGCAACGGGCTCCGAGGGCAGCTCCCGGGCTGGCACGGCCCAAGCTGCGGGGAGCAGGCGGCAGCGGCACAGGCAGCTGTGGCGTGAGGGGACCGGGAGGCGGCGTGTGCGGCCCCGCAGCTCTCGGGGGCCGCCTCCTCCAGCCCTGGCCCGGGCACGGAGCGGCCGGAGCGCGGCGCTGCTGCAGCCGCCGGGGCGGGGCGGGGCGGGGCCGGGCGGGGCGGGGCNGACGGCGCGGGAGCGGCGGGGCCTCGCCCTTCTCCTGGTGCGGGCCGGGGCTATGCGAGGGCCGCGCGGCCGCCTGCCCTAGGCCCGGGTCCGCGGCGGCGTCGGGCCCGGCGGGGGGGAGCGGCCAGCGGCTGCGCGCGGGGCCCGATGCGGGAGTACAAGGTGGTGGTGCTGGGCAGCGGGGGGGTGGGGAAGTCCGCCCTGACGGTGCAGTTCGTCACCGGCACCTTCATCGAGAAGTACGACCCCACCATCGAGGACTTCTACCGCAAGGAGATCGAGGTGGACTCGTCCCCCTCGGTGCTGGAGATCCTCGACACGGCGGGTACCGAGCAGTTCGCCTCCATGCGCGATCTCTACATCAAGAACGGGCAGGGTTTCATCCTCGTCTACAGCCTGGTCAACCAGCAGTCCTTCCAGGTAACCGGGGGCGGGCGGGGAGGCGCCGGCCTCTTCTGTGCCGAGGCCGCCGTTCGTGCCCCGGGGAAGGCACGGGGGCCCGGCAGGACGAGGGTTTTTTAGGCACGTGTGTGTGGACGAGCCCTTTATCTTCGAAAGGGGCGAAAGGGGAAACGTCCCGCTTGAAAGCGCGTTCCCCGGCGCTGCTTCCCGAGGGAAAGCTGCTGGCTTTGCAGGTACTTATCAGGGTGCCACCATTGTTAAATCCCACGCAGTGCTGGAGAACAATGACCCGCTCCCACTTCCCCAACAGAAATCTTTTTGGCAATCCCCATGTATGAAGAAATCACTCGATATTAAAATCGAGACTTCCCCTTTTGGGTTGAGGGTTTTTTCTCTCCTTCCTAAAAGGCCTGTTTTTTCGCTTGGTCTTATTGTTCTGCAGTTGTCAGTTAAATAAGCTGCTGTTTTCCACCCCCTCCCCCCAGAATATATTCCCGTCCAGCATAATCTCAATACTTTCTCAATGTAAGTGGTGTACTGGAGAGGCAAAGCAAAGCTATATGTGGTAATTTGCAGCTCTGGATTTCATTTCCACTATTAAAACTCTTTCCCCCCACCCCCCCAAAAAAAGAAAGTGAGTATCTCTGTCGGTTCCCTGGTCAAAGCTGCCTCTAGAAATGAGATTTGGTTTGTGTGGAGCCAGTGGGTTTAGCAGCACTACACACAGCGCAGGGGTTTGCAGCTACTGCGTTGGCTTTGGCTGCTGAGCTGGGTGTGTACCAGCTGCTTGGCAAAACCTTGCACACCCCCACTGAAGCAGTGTGTTTGCTTCTGCTGAAGGCTAAACTTTATCTTAGCAGAGGCCTTGAAAGAGCCTGAGTACAAGCTGCAGACATACTTCCTTTGGAAAACAACAGTGGTGACATTGGGATGCTTCTCCTCTCATTTTCACTTATTTTGGGGACTGGGCAGTCCCCATAATTTAAGGAATGGACATAGAGTTAGTCATCCACCTTGTTAATATTTAATCATTCACGTCTGTAGCATGTCTGTTTACTCTGAAGCCTGTAGGTGTAAACTGCTCTCTGCAGTTCTTTTACACAATTGTAACTTCAAACACTTCAATGGCTTTGTCCCAGAACTATGCAAGAATTTGTAAGACTCAGTGCTGATAGTAACTTAAACCACTCAGGGGGCAGAGGAGATTGACTCAGACTTTCAAGTGTAAACTCCCCATGTTAGCTCAGACTTGAATAAATGCATCTCTAGGTAATAAAATCTCTTTACAGCATCTAATTTGGTTACTTACATGTGATTAAACGTGTTCACAATGAATTATTCTAAGCATTCCAGAAGTGAGAAGACTTTATTTAAATGACTGGCTTTCTCAAGCTGTGAACTTAAGCACAAGCTTCCTAAATGATGATGGTGTGTTGCTGCTGATCTGCAGGTCCTTAGGCTTGAAACGACTTTTGGGGAAAGGTGAAATCAACTCTGAAAGGAGCTGTATCAGTATCTTTCTCAAGCTGAACCAAAAGTCTCTCGTAGAATATGGTAATCACTTTCCTTTTGTCAAAAAGGAATCTTTCCTGGAGTCAGGCATACATTTAATTGGTGTGGGCAATAAAAGGGTGTGTGCATTGATATCAAATATTGACTGTTCTTAAAGGTGGGTCCTGAACTTCCTCCGAGTCCTAGAGCCCTGGGAATTTAAGAAGCCTTCTGATGTGTTTTGAATGTTCAGTTGCACGTGGGGGTTGTGAAAATGTGCTTCTGTGGTGGTTGTAGAGCAATTTCATGTGGCTGCTCACACGTACTAACCACTTGGATTATTTGATCAGGACATCAAGCCGATGAGGGACCAGATTGTCCGAGTGAAGAGATACGAGAAAGTTCCTCTGATCCTAGTGGGGAATAAAGTGGATCTGGAGTCAGAGAGGGAGGTCTTATCTGCAGAAGGCAGAGCCCTGGCTCAGGAGTGGGGCTGCCCCTTCATGGAGACTTCAGCCAAGAGCAAAACAATGGTGGATGAACTGTTTGCTGAGATCGTCAGGCAAATGAACTATGCCTCCCTGCCTGAAAAACAAGATCAGTGTTGTACAACTTGCATCGTCCAGTGAGAGAAATTAAGAAAAACCTCAATCATGGCCATACAGAGCAGGTTGGTGAAACAGTCATAACTAACTGAGGGGCATAAATATGCTGTTTAAGTTAGCAGATGAAACCTGCCTCCCAGGAGCTGAAAGCCTGTGCGTTTGGTTGCCTGTGGCTGCTTGGGTCAGATGGGCTCCTGATGTTACTGCAGCAGGGTTAATCAGGGAACATGACTTTGATTTTCAGTAACTTTTACAATGAGCAAAGCATATGATTTCACTTGCACTTATTTTGATTGTTAGTCCTGTGTTTGACATCATCCTTAATAACCTTTTGTGGCGTTGCAGTGGGTTTCTTTCTTGGTTGTGAATGATTTCCAAGTGATGGGAGTTACCCCAGAGTTCAGTGGGATTATTGTGACCAAGTTTCCCAGTGGTTTTGCTGAGAAGACTTTGAGCTCATTTAAAAAGGGAAAAACATAAGTTCTGTGAAGCTGAATGTACTCAGAGTACATTCGTGCCTTATCAGTGGGGTAAGTGTAAAAGAGAACCGCCCAGAGCTGTGAGGAGTGGCCTGAAGTTCATGGGTACTAGTCAAGGACGTGTGCAAAGTGCTTTTGATCTAAAATCTCCAGAGCAGAGAACACACCATAAAATGGCTTCCCAGTTCACAGCTCTTCCCTTTCCCAGTGACTCATAAGAGCTGTGGCAAAAGTGTAGTGTTCAGAGGGGCCTCTCAAGCTTCCCCATCTCAGATTTTACCTTTTCCTGCAAGGATAGCTGCCCTTAGCCCTACACATGGCTTACGTGATGATGTAGATGGTTCTGTTCCTCCTCTGCAGGCAGCAGTGCTGTCCTTCCTGTGCCAGGTGGTTCTGGGCTCCCTTTGCTCTTGTTTCGCCATCAGCTTGAATCCACGTGATTGAAAGTCGCTGGTGTGCTCTGCATCCTGCTGGCCTTGAGCCTTCCCTTGTCTCTTGGGCCTGTCTTGACAAACAGCCTGATGGGATCTCTGTGGGCCAGTGCAGGGATGAAGGAGGACATCAAAATGTGGGGGAAAGAACTGCCCCCCTTGACAGCTGCACTGATTGAGGCTTAGGCTCCAACTGCCATGTCAGTAACTATTCCTTGAGTCACAGGAGGTTTTTGTGCCTGAGTGACAAGAGGAGAAAACAAGTTATTACTGAAAGCTTTGGAGTATGTATCTCCTTTAATCTTGAGTGCAAGGTCACAGAGTAAAGTCTCAAAGCTTGTCTTTGAGATTGTTATCAAGTGCTTTGTGAATGTAAAATCTGAGATACTGATGACCTTAGCACTGTCATACTGAAGATAATAAACAATGTTTTTATCTCCATATCTGTGAAATGAGGAAAGGCTGCTGTCACCCTCTGAGAGGTGTGTCTAAACTCATGATTTGCTTGCTGAAAAGTGAAAAAAAATGCTTGTATCGGGGCAGATAAAAATACAGATAAAGTCTTTCCTTGTACACTGATCCCTACCACCTCCAGAGCCTTATAGGGTTGTAGGAAGGAGTAAATCAAAGGAATTTCTGCTTTTTAAACAAAGTGCTTGCAGGGTTAGTATCTTGAGTCACTTTGAATAACGCAGAGTTTCAGCTGGTTCTAAGGCAGCTTCCCAAGTAAGAGTGTCTGGACTTAAAGTGTCATGCTGGAGGTTACTGTAACAGCCTGGGTTCTGCTGGTGGTTCATCTTGTGCAGATTGATGTCTTCAGGTCTGACAAAATCACACCCTTTGTGGTTGGAATTTATTCTTCCAGAATTGGTTACTTCTAAGGGAGGTTTCTTTGTAGCTTGGCCAGTTCTGGGTTTCATCTTTAAGGTGAAATGGAGGTGGAGGACATGACTGTATGTTATTCCTCTGAGTTGTAACTCAGGCCTAGATTTGACTAGCTTCCTAAGCAAAGCATGCTTTTGCGTCAGAAGAAACATCTGTGTTCTTGTGTCTCTGTGATCTCTTGAGGTGAGGATCCTCAGCCTTTGTTATAAACAGATTTCCTCTCCTTTCTTCTGCCTAGCTGATATTTTCACATCAAGCCTTTAGCAGCAAAATACTTTCTTGCTTCTACTCAGTGTAATCTCATCACTTGTGCCAAACAAGTCTGTCTTTCCTTCTGAAGCAGCTCCCTGTGCAGTCCAGATCCGACCATGTTTACAACTTTTTAGTCTTTGTCCTGGCTCTTTGCAGGCTTCATGATCACTGTCTTTCATTTCAGCCTCACACTTTTGGGATATTTTCTTCTTCCTGGCTCCCACTCTTTCCTTGTTCTTTGATGGAGTAGGTATAAGATCTCACCAACTTTATCATAAGCCTTTTCTGGCTGCAAATTCTTGTCTGATGTGCTCTAGGAGAGTAGCTGATGGTGTCTAGGGATAGCTGTCATCAGGTCTAATTCTTCTTCTATCTGATCCAGGGAACAATTGCTGCTCCTCCAACATCTCCTTTAGCAGTGACTCCTCCTAGATAAAGTGAAACAGAGGAAGTAGAACCAGCTGTCTGAAAAACTGTGTGTAGGAAATGGGTTTGAACTGTAGCTCTGTCCTGTCATAATCATCATCCTCTCTGAGTTCTGTTGCTTGTCTATGTCCAGGAGGAGTCTTGGGTCTGGATCTGTTCAGAATAAAGTACGTAGGAACGATTTGTGTCTCTACAGTTCTGAGGGAGAAGCTGAGGGGTGAGGGGTGGGTTTAGGTGCTGGATCTAAGGCTGTCACAGTGTTAGTTTTAACGAGCAGGTAGAACTTACCTCTTGTTGGTACTGATACCTCAGCAGACCAGTCAGATGTGACAGCATGCAGGTTCTTTCATGCAATTTTAGAGTATCACTTGCTTAAATTACTGTTCTGTTGGCTGCCTGAATGGGAATAAAGGCTGGATCATAAGCAGGGTGACCCATAGTTCCCTTGAAGAATGTGTGTTGTTCTTACATCCTGTTTCCCCTCCTCCTCTTTCCTGCTTCTGCAGTGGTCTTGTCTCACTGCTGCCTTCAGAGATGTAAGACTTCCAGTAGCTGCTCTCTGTTACCTGCTCAAGTATTTCCCTTGAATTCTCATTATGATGATGTGTTGCATTTTAAATCCTCTAGACAACCCAGCACCTGTTTTGGTGCTGAGGCATTAGAGTTTTCCTGCAGAGGTACTAGTTGGGCTGGGAACACCCTAAGATGAAAGACTGTTGCTCATTGGTGATTCCTGTTCCCTTCATTCACAAGTAACTGATATTTGCAAGTGCTGAAGGAAAAGGAGTCTGCTCTAGGGATAAAAACTGAAAGTGTACTGTCTTCTGGTCTCTGTGGTTATGTAACACAGACCAGTTTATCCTACTAGATTGTCTAACGTCCCCTTCTCTCCTGCCTGATCACAGAAGACACTAGATTGTTCCATAGAAATGTCATGGGCAAGTGAAGCCAGCTGAGGTACTATATGGTGCTATTTATAGTAACTAAGCACAGATGAAAGGGAAAGATGACAAAGCTAAGAGAGGACATCCCTAACCTGCAACTACAGGGATGCTGGAAGAGCACACGGAGGAAAATGCTGTCACTTGCTCTCTGTTCTTACTGTCCTCAGCAAATCTTTGCTGGTCACAGCACTGGATGCTGGATTTAGGTAAAGTTTTGGGATTGATCTGGCTCTGGTAGTATGAGGATCTGCTCTCTTAAGTGGTTTGCTTCTCCTGTACTCTAAACAAAGAGAAAGCACCTATTAGGCAGGTCTAATCCATCCCCATTAAAAGCTCAGTGTTTGTCTGCTGTTCTGACAGTATAGGGACCCTCCCCATCTAAAACTTGTGGACCAGCAACAGTGTTGTGGCACACGTGCCCGCCAGACTGGGTGAGAATTACTGTTAGCTGAAAAGCAAGCAAGCAAACCTGTCTGTTTGCTCTTGTCAGCACTGGAGTACTGCTCCTGAGCACTGGGGGTGACCAGTTGTTGGGCAAGAAGGGGAACCCTGACTCTTGTCAGAGCACTGTCATGGCAAACTGCTGGCTGGGAGCAGATCAACAGCTGAGAAGAGGTACAGTAGAAAACGTGAGGTCCTCACTGCTGTGATGAAATGACTTCAAGGGTAGAGAAGACTCATAAAAACATCCCTGAAAAGCCAAGGCTCAGGCTCCAGTGAAGTATGGAGAACAGGTTTCTACAGGCTTCCAGCTTCCACTGAGGCTTTTAGGGTTATCTCTGCAAATAAACCTAATGAGGTGCAAGCAAGCCACCAGAAATCCAAAGGTGGATCGGTCACTTTGGTTACACTACTTGCATTTGGTGTTTGGTTGAGAACAGTGGCATCCAGTTGTGTCCCTGCTGAGGTTAGCTCTGCCTACTAAGGGGTTTTTTTTTTGGGTAGTAATGTAGAGGATCTGAATGCTGAGAACTTAGATGTCAAAACTGAATTAGTTGGGCTCATGTGCCTGTTCCCAGAACTTGTGCAAAATGCCATTGCTGGATCATTGGATGCCGTGGTGCCTCCTTGCCACCAGCAAAACCCAGTGCATGTGTCTCTACAGGAAAGCTTCAGTTTCCTAGGAGTTTCAGATCATTAGAAGCCATTTAGTATCCTACAGGGACAAAGTTCAGAGCAGGAAGTTGTTACCTGCTTGCCTCTTGTATTACCAGACGTTGCAGTGCTCTGGCACTGGCCCTTCCGTGCTGGGGGAGGAGAAGAGTTCGCTGTGAATGTCTGTTGAATATGGCTTTCACTGGTTATTTTGTTTAAATTGCAGATAAAACTCAGAGGAAACTTGCACAGATGCTGCTTTGGAGAACTTTCAGCCCAGGTTGCAGAGCTGAGCCTTGGTAAACCTGTCTCTATTACAGCACATTGCCATCCATCGAAGTGCGTGAGGCCGGTGGCCTCCGGGACCCGCACACCTTGATCAGAACGCTTCGCATGTTTACCATAAGTTTAAGAGTCTGTTCTTTATCTATCAGTCCTTTTATAGCTTTCTAAGTTCATATAATGGCTAATATGCAAGAGTTCATTTGTAATATTTTAATTGATTTCTTTAATCAATTTCTGAACTTGTATTTATTAAATACTTAAACTCAGTATTACCTACTCAATGCCTTTTAAAAGAAGAGAGTTTTAATGGAGAATAAATTGAGCCTTAAACAAATGGTTACTTCTGTATATTACCTCGCATCAGTGCTTATTTCTGTTTGCAAAGTTTTCTCCTACGATGTAGTTTGGTCATTCTTTGAGACTTTTTGTTTACGTGTGACAGTGTCATGAAAAGATACTGAAGGCACCTCTTGTCTGGATGTAGTATCCCTTTTCTTGGCAAATGCAGCTGTGATACCGTGTTTGTCACTGGTCTGATTTGATTGGAATGAGATGTAAAGTCTCCAGCTGATGTTTCTTTTGCTTGCAGTCGTGGGTTTCTTAAACTCATGTAATCGGAAATTGTAGCATTGAAAAAAATGGCAGCATGCTTTTTTATCCCCCGTTCTGCTGAGTTTCTCAACTTGCTTGTTTACAAATAGCTCCTCTATGCCTTTGAAAAGGGATAATGTATCCTTCAGAATGGGTTGTGTGCCTGGTCAGGCAGCTCAGCTTCGCCTGGCACATCCAGAGACATCCAGTAGACCTCTGCACATGTAAATCTAATGCAAATAAGATCACTTTACATTTTATAGTTCCTAATATTTGTCTTTCTGAATGGTATTTTAAAGCAATATTTGTTAAAGTTTTTTTCTTGCACTGTCACAAATGGCTTTTTTTTTTTTAATTTGTTTTTGATTTATTTTTTTTTCCCAATAAACAAGTTTAATATTAGAGACAAGTTTGGTGTAACAAGGGGAAAAGCACCAGGTTTCAGTGATACTAACTGCAAAGCGTGCTTTAAACAGCCATTGCCTTCCTTATTGTTTACCTGATCAACATTTTTCTCTGAATACTTGAAAATTTTAACAGTAACACAGGTATAAAGAGCAGAATGAAGATGTACAAAGAACAGATGAGATCTTTTTGTTCAGTTGTTTAACATGTTGCATACATGAGAGCTTTTTCTAGCAGTGGTTTAAAATGTGTAATGTTTGGGGTTTGTTTTTTTTTTTTTTGCAGAAATTTAATAACTGCAGCTCACCTACTGCACCAAAGTTCTAGGTTTTTAGGAGCCCAGCTTTAGTCATTTGAACATGCTTCTAGAAATGTACATTCTTTCCCTGTAATAGCTAAATAACTTGGAGAAAAGCTCCAGTAAAAGCAGTGACGGATACACGAGGTTAAGCAGTTGCAAACTCACGAGTCGTATTGTGGATGATGGCATTTAAACCAATAAAAGAGCACCGGTACAGTATCTCAACACTCCTGTGTTTTATTGGTAACAATGCAGGCTGACTTTACAGCGGTAGCAGAAATAAAGATTCTGAGTCTACATTCAGTGTTGAATTTGAATCCTGACAAGAAGAGGGCACCAGGTTTTTCTGCTTGGCTGTTGAAACACCTGATTGATTTCATTTTTTTTTCTTCCCTGTGGGGTTACTTGAATTATTCTTCCCCCCTCCTCCTCCCCATTTGTAAACAGGCTGAGGCTAATACTTAGGTTTGCACTTTAATATCAGGATTAAACCAAACCTTGTATTCAAAGTAGGGTGTTTTATTTCATTTCTTTTTCCTTCAAGTGATGCTTGTTGATCTTTTTTGTAGGTTGTAAGGATGTAATAGGAGATAAAAGTAAATCATGAAGATCTTTAGTTTTCCTTTTGTCTAAGTGTGGGGGGGGGAAGTTGGTTAATAATAATCAGTGGTTCATTCCTATGGGTAGTGATCAAACCAGTGTTTCATTTTCATTGACCTCAGCAAATAAAATAGAAAAAAAAAAAAAAGGAAAAAAAAACCCAACCTTTTAAAACTTGAACTAGCTTTAGAGTGACAGGACTGGGCAAACGAGAGATGGTTTCTTCAGCACACTTTGGGGGGAAAAAGGGACCAAAAGTTATTTTAGGCTTCCTCAATAGATTGCATGTGAAGTTGCTTATTAGAGTAAGAGGCTAAATAATAAATGCAATATGTATTGTCTTTCCTATGGCATCTGTTTGGGAGTTGTTCAAATCACTGCAGTAGGGCTCTACAAAGAAAAAAAATGTAACCTAACATCACGTATCTAACGTACTGTATCAGTGATAGGTGAAATCTGGAATAACAAGTGCAAAAACGGAACAGTTACCTATAATGCTTTGTAAAAAGTTTTTTCCAGTAGAATTCATTCTTGTCATTTTGTAAGACAACCCTACAGTCCACCTGTTTGTAACTTTTTTAATAAAATAGATACCTGTATTACCAAACTGGGGTGACTGGTCTGCCTTCAGTTTCTTCTAAAGTGACAGGCTGCCTCTTTGGTTGTTGTTGGGTTGGAGGTTGTTTGGTTTTTTGGGGTTTGGGGTTGTTTTTTTTTTTGAGGTACTGGTTATTCTGAATTGTTTTGAGTGACTTCTGGCTTGGGGAAAGAGAGTCGCTGTCCTGGGCGTGCTGAGGAGAGAGGAGCAAAGGCTGCCCCTTCCCTTCCTATGTATGGCAGGGACTCCTCAGGGAGCCTTTTCAAAGCAGAGATGGTGCCTCCTCACAGGCTGGGATGACAAAGCTGTGTTCTGAACAAGTGTCTGTGTTTGTCTTCTCCAAGTCTCTGAAGTTATTGTTTCGTGAAGGCTTTGGGTGTGTGTGGAGGTGGTGATGGCTGTGGTCCCAGCGGTGTCTTACAGTGTCTCTCTCTGTCTGCTCCCCACCGTGGTAATGCAGAACTGGCATCTTCCTACTGCACCAGCCAAGTAAGTGTTCTTGGGGCTCTGCCAAGGGAGACTTTTCTAGAAAACCTTCCAGCTGAGAGTGCCCGAAGCTATTTGATAACAATGATCTTAAATGCTCAGTAAAAGCCTTGACTTTGCCAGGTTGAGCATTGTCAGCTGGGCCCTGTAACATAAAGTGCATCTTCCTCAGAACTTACCTCTTGATCCTGAGCTTTAATATTGCATTTGGAACTAAAGCCATGAATTAATGTGAGAGGGGGTTTCAAGTTTAGAAAAACTTACTGCTTACATACCCTCAGTCCTCAGCGATGTGTCAAACGGGCAAATGCTATGCCTGACACCCTTCCTCCTGCCAGAACAGCCCCAGCTTTATCTTGTAGGTGGGTTTCTCTGCTGTTTCATCTTCCTGCTCCTGCTTCCTTTGCTCTGATGGAGAAGTAGTTTTCACCTTGAGAAGAAAAGTGATGAAGGGCAGACAGTCCTTCTGAGTGATCTGAGATGAGATGTGTGCTTCCCTTAACCTCACCCAGAGGCTGGGGGTGAAGCACACCCTCTTCTGAGGAGCGCCCGGGAGCCTGGTAGCTGACACATTAGGGCCTGCAGCAAGTGCTCACTGGGTCTGGTTTCTTATGTGGTTTAAGAGTCATAATTGAGCAATAATATTCCTTGTGGCACTTGGTGTAACTAAGGAAGCTGCTTTCCTGCTCCCCTGGGAGAGGAATGCAATACAGGATGTAACTCCCTCTGACTTGACACCACTGGTTTGTTTCAGTGACGGTAACGGAGTCTGGGTTGGGGGTTTTAAGGAAGCATGTGAGATATTTAAAGCCATTATGTTTCAGAAGTCTTGGCACTGAGAGTGAGATACTGTTCAAGCAGCTGAGCAGTGTCCTTTGCAAAATAGATGTGACTGGGGCATGTTGCTTTAGATCCAGGGTAGAAGTTTTGGGGGGCTGTATGGGTAGGGTTTTGTAGGCAGCTTTTTCTTTGGTTGAGCAGTTCCTGCTATGACAGTTCCCCCCCCATCCCATATCTCGGAGGGCAGGTAGGTCTCTCCAGCCTCTTGGGAGAGCAGGAACAAACCACAGCACAGGCCAGAAGCCTCCTCGGAGAATCATTTTGGTTGGAAAAGCTCTTTGAACTCATGGAGTCCAACCCCTCCCCTCACACTGCCAAGCCCTCTGCTAGCCCATGGCCCTCAGCACCTCAACTTCACAGCTTTGCAGTAGCTCCAGGAACGGGATCTACTCCACCTCCCTGGGCAGCACTCAGGGAGTTGCTGTTGAGGGCAGGGCTGGGGCCTGCAGCCTGGCCACCAGCCATGGGCCACAGGAGCCCTGCAGAGGGGCTGGTGGGAGGAAGCAGCGCAGGTCCCTCCCTGGGCACGGGGAGCAGAGAGCTGTGATCTGCCCTGAGAGGCAGGGCTGTACTTACAGCTCAAAAGTAGCTGCAAGGGTCTAGTCTAGTTAAAAAGAGATATAGGCTCTCAAACGATGGATGCTGGGCTGTTGGAGTTCTGTCTGCTGAGAAGTCAGTGGTGCTGGGAGCTGGGTTTGCTGGTTGAGCCTTGGGTTTGGTGAGTCGCCCGTGTACTCACAGCTGGAAGAAGCGTGTGGAGAGGCGTGACAGCCACGGGCAAGTACCGTGGAAAGATGAGGCGGCCCTGTACTCTGTACTCAGCCACATAATGTGGCTTTGGTGGTTTTTAAGCACCCGCTTTTATCTCTCTTCTATACAGCTGCGAAGGAGGAGCAGCGAAGATGCACTTTCGGCTGTGAATCAGCAATAAGGTTCCATGCACAGGCTGCGTCCTGCCTGTTGCAGAGCCTGTGGGCTCTGCTGAGGGCAGCATTGAGCTTGTGATGGCTGGGTGGCAGCGATGCTGAGGGTCGGCCGCAGCATTACAGGGGATGGAATCCGTTGTTCTCCGTCTGAGAGACTCTGAGACTGTGCAGGTGTCACAGCTTCACACCTCAGGCAGCTGAGCACCACGGAGCCACTCACTCACACCCCCCAATGGGATGGGCAGAGAAGGGAGGGAGAAGGGTAAAAGTTGTGCAGTGAATTAAAAACAAAGGGAGGGAGAAGGGTAAAAGTTGTGCAGTGAATTAAAAACAATGTAATAGGACTGAAAAGGAAGGGAAAATGTGATAAGAATTAGAACGTGCAAAATGAGTGATGCACAATGCAGGTGCTCACCACTGATGACTGATGCCCAGCCAGTTCCAGAGCAGCAGCCTCTGGACAGTTTTCCCCCTCTTTGTATGCTGAGCAGACATCTCCTGGTCTGGGATGTTGCTGAGGTCAGTGGGGATCACAGTCCTGGCTGTGTCCCTTCCCACTCCTTGTGCCTACCGAGCTACTCACCGTGGGGTGAGGTGAGAAGCTGGAAAGTCCTTAGTGCAAATGCTGCTTAGCCAACAGCTAAAACATCCCTGTGTTATCAACATTATCCTCTCACTAAATCCAAAACACCAGCCACTAGGAATGTTGGGTAGTCATGTGTGATCTCCTGAAGTCCTTTACAGCTCTGTGTCTGCTGTCACAATCACATTAACCACCCTGGCACTGGTTTCCACTCATCATTCCAGTAATGAGCAGGCTTGCCAAATGCCCTATGTCTAATCTCAGTGATGCAGTTGTGTTTTTTAATAGGTTAGAAGGATTTTATCTTCAGAGACCTCATGGCAAGACTGCTGGACTACAGGTAAGCTCATGAGACCTTTAACTTGGTGTGGGGATGTGCAAGTGAACCAGGAACAGTTCATGCTTGAAACAAAGCCCTGTGCTTTGTACCACTACAAAGATGCAACAAGGTGCATCTCCTTAGCTGGAAATGGTTGAATGATAAGAGGTGCCTGAGTCTATGGGGGCATCAGTACTCCTTGGACTCAACACATTCACGAGGCTTTCTTTTTCTGTATAAATTGCTTTCTCCTGTCTTCAAAGTGATGTGTTTGAATAAAACATCACAGAACGCTTTTTTTATATAACTGTGCCAACAACAGAGCACAACTGGCATATTAAAAATGAGATCATGTGCTCTGGATAATACCAGAGTCAGGCTGTTGCTTAGTTCCATGTATAGTTCGTGCTCTCATTTGCATTTGCTTCCAGCTTTGCTTAAAGCTGCTTCCTTCAGATAGCCGCTGCACCGTCTCCGGTCCCTGTCGTTGGGCACAACCACCACGAGAGGGAGGTGGGAAGCAAAGATCGGGCTCGTCCTGGCCGCAGCTCTCAGAGCGGGGCTGTGCCCCTGCCCTGGGAATCAAACACAGGTCTCACCAGAAATGGAAATAAATCTGTATTTCAAGGCTTTGGAAGCACGGTGTGAGGGTATCGACTTCAAAGAAAGTTTTACGCTTAGAGACCACTTGTCCATCGGGTGTCTGGAATTGCACTTGTGTTTGGAGTCTTTGGTGCATCAGCAAGGTGAGCTGGAGAGGCTGGAGGCTGGGCACATGTGAACCTGAACGTGTCTCATCTGCTGAGACAGGGGATCTCCTGTGCTCTCAGCAACAGGCTGCTTGTCCCAGGTGAGCCTTGCCTATGCCACATCTCTTCTGCCTGTCCTTCACTCTCATAAGCCCCAAAAAATCACCACTTACCTTGTTTGTGTCTGCTGGCCCCACACCGCATCAGTAGCTCTATAGGGTGGCTGGCAGTCCTGATAAGCCCATCACAGCCCTTTCTTCACCTCATGGCAGTGAAATACACCCATTTCTTCCATCCACAACTCAGCTGGCTGGTGCTCAGCTTCTAATAGCATCCAGGGAGCGTAGGGTGAGAGCCCCTGGCACACCAGGGAAGTCTGTGACAGGGAGACTTGGCTGTTTCTGGGGTTTGAGGTCTCCTCCATCGCACTCAGTGCATCCTTCCTGCCAGCTATGCTCCTGCTATACTCCCAGTGCCTGTGACCTGTGAGCTGCCCCTGGAGTGCCTCTCATCTCCTCGGTGCCCAGCAGCATCTGATGGCACAAACATGTAAAACTGCAGAAGGAAAGTGCACTCAGTCCTCAGATGGTTTGAACGTGACTCTGCCTTTTTTTCTGTGACACAAAGAGCTCAGACCTGGGGCCAAAGGCAGCCCTGGAAATGTGGTCCTCAGCACAGCCAGCCCCTCCCACCGTGGCAGGAGATGAGCTCAGATGCCCTCTGGGGCAGATTCACATGGAGAAGCAGATTTGCTTTACCTTTTATGCACTTTTTAGTCTTGGTTAGTAGAAGACTAACAAGTTTTTCTGTAGCTAAAAAGCTCTGTCTTCCTCCTCTGCACCCCAGATGCTGAGCAGTGTGTGTGTATGCCCTGACAAGCTCCGTCCTGGCATCCCCAGGAGTGTTTGGGAAGGGTAACAGGGACCACAGCAAATAGCCTGGAGTGACTTACAGTGGATGTTTCAGTGGAAATAGGGAAGGAAGCAATGAGCAAAATCCCCTCAGCACTTAACTTGGCTTTTTTGGTTTGTTGAGATGAGTTTCTGTTGCTCTGGGTCCCACAGGACTGTGTGTGGTTTTGACTTTTCCCAGCAGCAGCAGTAATAACAATCCCCTATGTCAGTCCAGTCCTTGCCTTTTGGCACTGCTCAGTGCATTTATTTCTGCAAACAGGAGCTCCTGCATTCATTTGAATGCTCAGTGAGAGAAGGCTCTGGCAGATGAGAGTGACCAGGAAAGTTGGGCAGCTCCTCATGGCTGCACTCGCCTCACAGTAGCTGGAGCAGAGAAGTGGGGGGAGTGCAAGCCCCAGGCACCCAGAATGGTGTGGGGAGGCTACACTGAGCAGTCTGGGCTGATACTAGAGGGTCTTAAGGGTGGACAGTTGGCCCTGCTACTTGGAGGATGAGGTGGTGTGCAGGAATGTGAGCTTTTCAGGTGTGAAACAGGAACTAGGTTGTTTCAAAGGTGTCACTAAGCTGCCAAACCAGGGTCCCAGCCAGGAACTAGCAGCAAGTTCTCCTCTGCCTCCCTGGGAAAGACTCCCTCTTGCTTTCAAGTGCAGTTGGAAAACATTTCACGGTCTCTGGTGAAGCACATCAGCCTGTCTGCCTGGCCCACACACATCTGCCCAGCAGACAGGCCCTTAGCTGGCCCAGCACAGCATGAGCACAGCCACTAGTCCCAATCCTTTAGTGCCCCTCAATCAGAGCAGGACAAAGGTGATGCTGGGTGACTGGCAGGAGAAGCTCTCCCCTGACCCCTTTGCAGGGTGAAGCATGGGCTCACTCTGCCCCTACATTGCTCATCGCCAGCCCTAAGAGCTCGGTGCCTACCTGAGCCCTGGTAGTGCCACTCCTGCAGAGCAGCTGCGCAGCTCTTCCCTCTCTTAACAGCCTCAGAAAATATCCTTTCATGCAGTGGTGATATTTAAACCAGTATTATCTCTTTTTTAAAGACTTGTTTTTAAGCATTCAATTTCCTTGCCCCAGCCTGTGTTACACATCTGTGACTGCAGCCTTCTCCATCCAGCTGAGAGGGAAATTATGTGTGCAAGAGGAGTCAGGGCTCTGTTCCCGACGCACCGTGCACATCTCCAGGGCTCCAGCGCCTGCCACACGCTCAGCCACAGCCTCGAGGATGCTGCACCTCAAGGTCCAGTTTCTGGATGACTCTCAGAAGATCTTTGTAGTTGATGTAAGTCAGTACCACATTCTTACTGGGTTTTGTGGTTTTTTTGTCTTAATTGTGGTTAATTTGGTTAATTGCTGTTCTGGAGGGTTGCATGGTCTGTGAGAGCTTCTGATTTTTCAGCTTTAAAACAAAAAGCCAGCAAAGAAACAGGGCAAAAGGACCTCGAAGCCAAATCAAGAGGTTGTGGTGCTGATTGCTCGGTGTTTTTCTATCACCAACACTCTCCTGCTCTCCCCTCTTACTGGCTTTATTTATGAGGAAGGAGGAATGGCTTTTACTTATCTGGTGTCATCTTTTGGAAATCAGCTGCTAAGTGACGTTCTTGACAAGTGTTGAATTCTTTTCTCATTTGTCTGGCTGCCAGCAGAAGCATTCAACAAGGAAGAAAAACCTGAGAACAGAATAAAAATGGGTTATTTAACCAAATTACCCTGGGTAGAGAAACATCTGCCTGTGCCTCTTCCTGGGCATTCAGCTGGAAAAGAAAACCGGGTGCCTTTGAGAAGAGCTGAATAAAACCCCTTATGTTCTGCATGAGAGTGTCCCACAGCACGCTGTCATTAATAACTCACATTTCATACATGCTGCTTCTGAGTACTGGCTGCTGAAATGGAATTTAAATGCTATGTATTAATATCTATGGTGTTAGATATAGATGTATGTATGTACCCAAGTGAAATGATGTGGTTTTAATTAGGTGTTAGAAACACCTTTTCACAAGTGTGATGGAGCGTTTGCTGTTGGTTAGGATTTGATAATCACAGCAGCTAATTGAATTAGCTAGTTCAAGTAGATCTGTTCTAGCACCTACCTGCAACTGCTCTGGGACCAGAGTGTTTTGTATAAACTGTTTCAGGTTCCATTGTCCTGTCCTCTGGGGTTTTTTTGCTCAGTCTCAGATGTATTGCTCCATTTCTTTGCAGTAGCAATTTTGCACAGAAGAGGACTGTAAAGCAATTCCATCACTTGGCACAGCATGGAAGTTGTTAGATTTAGTTTAAAAGATGTATCCTAGACCTAGAGTCAGCTGAAAAATGAGAGTAGCCATTCAGAAATGCTTTTATTCCCATATTGATTTGATCAGGGCATGGTGAGAGGGAGTTGGGAAGATGCTGCTTGTACAATATTGCTGCCTTTTTTTTTTTTCCCCTTCCATCTTTGCTTTCTTATTTGCCCCAAACACTTACAGCACTATAGCTCTGCACAACATGTTATTGCAGCAAATAGCTTCCATTAGAGGAACTCCTGGTCATTTCTTTTTTTAGCATGGAGCCTTATTGGAAACCCCTTTTAGGCATTTCATGCATTTGATGCTGTATGGGTACGATAAATGAGTCATTGAATTAGTGGCCTCTCCATTATAAAAGGACTTGCTCTGGGCTAAGTTTTGAGGAGATATTTCAAGTGACTCCTCCTAAACCCTTCCTGACTTTGGAGAGCTCTTTTGAATGTGTGGTACTTCAGTATAATGGGAGGCAAACAGACAAAAGAGAGTAAACAGGGTGGGCCTGACTGCCCAGGCACACTGTGACTGCCTCACGGGGTGTCACAGCTGCCTGCACGTGCAGCAAAGTCTCCTTTCCAGCCCTGCCACTGAGCTCCTGCCTTTCCTTTGGCCTGGGCTCTGGAGGTGGTTCCCAGGATGGCACCCACAGCCAGGTCTGAGCCCTCCAGACAGGGGAAGTCAAGGGCCTGGCACATCTCCCAATATCCCCATCGTGACTTCCTCACTGAGCACCCCAGGCTGAGCTGTGGCACAGATGGGACTCTGCTGGGCTGCTGCCAGCCATGCCAGGGAGCTCTGCATCTTACACTGGGAGGGCACTGGGATCACCTACACCAGTGCCCGGGCACAGAGACAGTCACAGGTGAGCCTTTAATGGCTTTCTTGCACTGAAAGGAGATATTGCAAAACTGCCTTCACTTCTTCCTTCCTCCCTCTGGATACCTGTGTCTGTGACCTGCCACATGCTCTCTGGAAAGGGTTTTAAACAAAGCAGCCCTGAGCTTGGGCAGCCCTGAAGCCCTCCCAGGCAGCACAGAAAAGAGTGAACCACTCTGTAGCCTGGCCAGACAAAGCCTGGGCATCTCTGCTTAGTGGAATTTGCTACAGGGCAAGATTCAGTGGAAAAGAAAACAATAAAAAAAAAGAAAGAAAAGGCAAACTGAACAAGCTTAGAAAAAGAAATTGCTGAGGCTGAGTGAAGGACAAATCCCAGATGGTTTTATGACCCTTATGATGAACAGAGGTGGGAATCCTTTGGCAGGAGATGTGCAGAGCTGCTCCATGGCACAGGGCACGTCAAGGCTGGTGGCTTTTGCAAAGTGCAAGGCATTGCACACCACCTGCAGCCATGCAGAAGACTCCAACCAGAGGAGAGCTCTCAAGATGCTGGGGAAAGATCATACCACATCCCAGACACTGCTGCTCCCCTGTAAACCACAGATCTGTGTGCAGTAGCCCTTGCTATGGGGAAGCTGCAGACATGTGGCTTTGCTTTTGGACTGCAAGTGGTGCCAGAGTGTTCTTTGGGGACAAGTTTGCATGTGCCTATGTGTCACCCGTGTCGCTGTCTGCCTCTGGATGTGTCCCTTGCATTCTTATCCTGCTTACTTTCCCAGCAGCTTCCAACGTGGAGATGGGGTGAGCACAGACTCTCCTTTCCACTGTCCTCACCGCATGGTATTCTGCCTGTGGGTGCTGACCTGTTTAGGGTCAGCTGTGGGGTGACCAGCCCAACAAGTCACTCTTCTGCCTCACGCTCCTCCAGCATAGCCCCTCTGCTGTCCTGATCACAACCCCGTGGGTCAGGGCCTTGATATCCCCCAAACCCAGGATGAGGCACCTGGAAGAACCACTCTGCAAGAGGAAGGGCTCTGCTTTTAAACCCTCCCCTGAACCATGGGGCTGTGTCTTCCCAGTACACAGGTTTTCCTGGGGATGGAGCCACAGTCTCCACAGCTCTGAGCAGCTCTGGGCTTGGAGGAGTGCAGGTGGCTCCCAGCAGATGTGTGGTGGGTAATAACCCGATAAGAAACACTTGTCTCTCTTGGCTGCCTGACAAAGTCTAAAGCCTTTCATGCTAGAAAATTCTAGCTTGGAAATAAACATTTATAATTGTTTTAATTACCCCTGTTATACAGTAATTGTGAGGAGAACCAAGGGGTGCTGCAGAGCGGACGCTATCATTATGCTATCACTTTTCAGCAGCTTTTCAGCACAGAGCCGATAATTTCATCCCAGGAGAAGCCCTGAAAGGTGATTATTAGTGTGCATCACTGGCAGCACCCTGGGTCCCTCCAGTCCCTGCCAGGAGCTGCTGCTGCCATGGGGAGCCACAGACTGCCCTCACCTCCATCACCCCAAAAGCCGGTGGTTCAGCAGCTCCCTAACCCTGTCTCTCTGCTCCAGCTGGCTTCTGCACTAACCCACACTGATTTTTGGTCTGCTTTTCGTGAGTTGATAAAGGAGTAGCAGGGATTTTGCTAGATTGGGTGCTTTCTGGAGCAAGATCTACTGGATTGTTCCCCATCTGTGTCACACAGCACGGCAACAAGTCAGGCAAGGCACCTCCTAAGTGTTTTTGTTTACTGGGAATAACTACAGCCTGGGCTCCCTTATCAGCACCTAGTGTCACTTAATTCACGTTGCTGAGGTGCAGGGATGACCCAGGGCCCGGGGCACAGGACCTCCTCAGGATCCTGTTGCTGTTAATTATCATTAGCCACAATAGCAGCTTGTTTCTGGACCACGGGCTGCTGCACAGGTTTGGGCATGCTCCCATTTGCTCTTAACTGAGCACGTTTGCTACGGCCATCCCTGGGTCAGGGAGATGCTTGTCCTGGGGGTCACTCCTTTGTTTGCCAGGGATGGAGCTGCCTCAATGGTGATGATTGAAAAAGATGAGACAAAAGTGAGGTTTCTTTCCTCTTCTTCCTTCCATTCCTTAATAAAAGAGAGAAACAGTGATAAAGAATCTGATCTCCTAGAGCAGAGGTAAGGGGCACACAGTGTGCAATCATCTCATGCCAAAACCAGCGGCATTCATCGAGGAAGATTTTGGAAATGAGGATTCAGGAAAATGCCACAGGTCCTCTGGGGGCAGAAGCAGGGACCTAAACCTTCTTTCCCCATCTCACTGCAACCCTGTCACAGCTGCTGTCAGCACTGCCTAACCTCCTGCTTCTGTGGTGTGTTTGTTTGCCAGCAAAAGTCCTGTGGAAGAGCGCTGTTCAACCTCACCTGCAGCCACCTCAACCTTGCAGAGAAGGAATACTTTGGGCTGGAGTTTCAGAGCCAGGCTGGGAACCAAGTGAGTGGGGGTCGTGGCGTGGGGCCCCGTGATGCACCGTCCCACATCCTCGCAGCAGCCACCCACACACTGGGGGCTTGCTGGCACCTCTCTTCAATGCCAGATGGAAAACTTTGATGGAAAGGTTTGCCCTGATGCCAAAACCTCCTTGAAAATGGGAGTTAGAAGGGGAGCCACAAGCTACTTGACAAAGCCCATGGGGTTTACCAGTGCAGGGCTGCTCAGTGGGATGGTTCACCACAGCAGCCCAGCTGCCCAGTGTTGTTGTGTTGCCTTCCAGCACACTGCTGCTGCTGCCTTTATTCCTCAGTGCTGTTTATTCATCCAGTTCTTCACTGCCCTATTTCAGGTGTGGTTGGAAGCACTAAAACCCATAACAAAGCAAGTCAAAAGTAAGTACTTCAGGAATAAACCTCTTCAAATCATCACCAGTGTCAGAGTAGCACAGACACATGGGTGTGGTGTCAGTGTGTGGGGTGGGCACTGGTTTACAGCATTTACCTGAGCTCATTTCAGGGTTGTTTGCAAAGCCTCCACTGTCCATTAAAGCCCTGTAGAAATGTCTTTGCAATCTGGGATCTGCAGCATTTCAGGCTTAAGCTGCTCACCTGTGCTTGAGCTTGGCAGCTGTATGTGTGCATGTGTTGGGGGGGTCTTCTGGCCTGTCCCTCTAGGGGCAGATGGGCCATCCCTTGGTATCCTGGCATAGTCAGTGCCTAAAAATTTCCCTCCTCCCTCCATGCTCTTTGCCTAGGGCCTGCATGCTTGCTCTTGCTCATTCACAAAACACCCCTTTGCCCAAGCAGCCTCCCATGGAGCAGTGACTGCACCCGGTGTGCTCAGATGGCTGAGATTAACATAGAGCCCTTGCTGACACCAATTACACCCAGGCTCTGGTCACTCTCCAGACACACAGCCTGGCACTGCTCCAAGGAAATCCCCTTCCCACCAGGACCATTTGCAACTTAAGGAATTGATGGGGCATTTTTTTTCTTTAGTATTATTTTGGTGACTCTTTACTCCCTCTGGGCCCTGGGCAGGCTGGTTTGGGGGGAGAGGGGCAGAGCAGAGTCCTTGTTGTTTGAGGCTTCCAGCCCTGATTTGTAAAGGTCCAGTGTAATTTATTCTGTAAGGATACAGCATGCGTGAAGAGAGTTGTAAATGTTCTCACTAGACACGTAAAAGAAAACTTATGAAGGTGTTGTGTTTTAAGATCCTAAGGAGGTTCTTTTCAAATTTATGGTGAAATTTTTCCCAGTGGACCCGGGCCATCTGAGAGAAGAGCTGACCAGGTACAGCACTTTTGTTCTGTTACTTTCCTACCACGTCACCCCATGTTTTTGCGGCCGTGAATCGTGTCTTTAATTCCTTATCTTCACCCACCCTGTCTGTGGTTATCCTGACTACTCAAAGAGCTCCACGCTTCCCAAAACAAAAGCCAAGTGTGTATCTTCTCTCCATCCTCTGTTTTTAAACAAAAGCCACTGGAAGGATCAGCTGGCTTGAGAAGCTGCCATTTGTTTACTGCCAAACACTTTCACAGTTGGGCAGCAGAGTCTGGCTTTGCTCAGTCCAGTTCCTGCCTCAAGCTGTGCCCTGAAAGCAGGTCTTTAGCTTCAGTTTGAAAAATGACGTGGTTAGCTCTTATGTTTTAGACCATGTTTTATTCTTAGTCCCTGTTGTGAACAGGGACTAAGAATAAACCTGAAGCAATGCTTCTGCAGAACAGTGGCCCTCATGCAAATGCCCTCTAAACCATAAAGGCATGTTAACTCTGGAACCTACAATGGACATACTGGACATGGTGGTGCCCAGTTGCAGCCTTCTGCAGGGGCTGTGTGTTCCTCCTGTGGCCCCCACGGACCCACATCCCTTGGGCTGAAACCTGGGCGAGTGCAGGGAGAGGCGTGGGGACAGCCAGGCCCCCACAGCAGAGCCTTCTGAGCTCAGCCCAGCGCTCCACTGAGCCTGGCTCTCCCCAGGGCACACTCCTGTCCCTCTCCACAGGTACCTCTTCACCCTCCAGATCAAGAAGGACCTGGCGCTGGGGCGGCTGCCCTGCAGCGACAAGAGCGCGGCGCTGCTTGTCTCCCACCTGCTGCAGTGTAAGGGCAGGCGAGCACCTGGGGACGCTGCCCCTTCCCCGGGGGCTTTGGCTGTGTAGCCAAGGGCTCACCCCTGCAGTCACTGACCCACACTCTCTCTATCCATGTCCCTTACAGCCGAGCTGGGCGACTTCCACGAGGACACGGACCAGCAGCACCTGGCGAGCCACAGATACCTGCCCAACCAGGAGTACCTGGACAACAAGATCATGCACTACCACCGGCGACACGGGTAAGGGGCTGCTCTGCACCACGGCTGCCCACGCAGGGTGGGCTCAATGCCAGCGTGGGCATAGCCAAAACGGCATTTTTGCCAGCTCATTTCAGCAGCTGCCCTCTCCCTCTTGTCGCCTCCTCTGTGTGTGTGTGTGTGTGTGTGTGCGTGCAGCGGGAAGACGCCGGCAGAGTCGGACGTTCAGCTGCTGGACGTGGCCAGGAAGCTGGAGATGTACGGGATCCGCCCGCACCCGGCCAGCGACGGCGAGGGCACGCAGATCAACCTGGCCGTGACACACATGGGCGTGCTGGTCCTGCGGGTCAGCCTTTCCCCCTCTCCCCCTGCAATCCTCCAAACCCTCCCCAGGATAGCAGAGGCAGCATGCCTGGGGCTCAGAGGGGCTGCTGCTCAGCCCACCGCCTCGGCAGGCCCGGCTGGGCTCGTTGGGCTCTCCTCATGGCGAGTGCAGCCGTGTGTGAGGGCCGCAGGGCTGAGGGCTGCGTCACACGTGTGCACTGTGTAATCTTCCAGCCGCCTCCTGTCTCTCTGCCCTTGCACAACGCTGTAATCACGGCGTGGCAGCCGGGTAAATACAGGCATCCCCGCAGCCTTTGCCTCCCACCCTGGATAATCTCAACCTGGGAACACCTCAATAGAGCAGGAAAAAAGAGATCCTGACTGTGGGGCTGCTGCTCGTAATTAGTGCTGCCAGACCCGGTTATTTATTGAGCCGTAAACACCCCTCACACATGATTAGAGCATCTGTGAGCCCATTAAATCTGAGCTCACCCAGAAAGCTGAGAGGGTCTCGGGGCCACAGCATGGAGTGATGCAGTTTTATGTGGTCCTGCTGTGGCACCGGTGTTGTGCAGCTGCATTAAATTGGTGGGTAATGATGCTGAGGGGTGAGGTGGGTTTGCAGTCTGCTCGAGCTGGGTCTAAAGGCATGGGAGTGAGCTGAGCTCTGCTTGGCTTTCCAGTAAAGCAGAGGAGGGTCTCCCTACTTTTGGGGTCCTGATTCTGCATTAACTCGTGACATTTGAGATGGGACTCTCTGCCCTGACCACTGTGAGGTTGGTCTCGACGTCCTGGAGTTTTACAGGTAACTTGAGTAGAAAGAGCTAAGCCCTGAACCCCAATTCCCACTTTGATGGTCAACTACCCAATCCTGGCACCCCTTCCTAGACCTCAGCAGCAGTGAGAGTTGTGTCAGGGTTTCATGTAGTGTCTTACAAGCTTGGCTCTTGACACTTTTCATTCACCTCATCCTGCTGTAACCACAGTGTGTGTGTGTGTGTGTGTGTGTGTGTGTGTGTGTCCTTGCAGGGCAACACAAAGATCAACACTTTCAACTGGTCCAAAATTCGCAAACTGAGTTTCAAGAGGAAGCATTTTCTCATCAAGCTCCATGCAAACATCTCAGTAAGTACCAGGCTGCAGGGGCAGGCAGCTGTGCACAGAGGATCAGTCACACAGAGGCACCCATTTTGTAATAAAACCCCATTTCTGCTGCTCATGGGTGGTTCTCCCTCCTCACCTTGAGCAGACATTTGCCACCCCTGGTATCCCTGGAGGCCAGAGCCACTGGCAGCTGAGCGTGATCCTTTGTGAGGGGTCAGAATGGCAAAGGGCAGAGCCTGTCCTTCTGCCCCTGACTCGCTTGTCTTGGTGGTGCAGGCGCTGTGCAAGGACACGCTGGAGTTCACCATGGCAAGCCGGGATGCCTGTAAGGCTTTCTGGAAGACGTGTGTGGAGTACCATGCCTTCTTCAGGCTGTCTGAAGAGCCCAAGTCAAAGCCCAAAGCCCTTCTGTGCAGCAAGGGCTCCAGTTTCCGCTACAGGTAAAGTCCCAGAGGAGACCTGAACACGAGGCCAGAGTGTGGGGATGACTGGAGTCTCCCTTTTAGATCAGACCTGGCTGGATGCGAGGGGATGATGCCCAACAGTTGCTTCTGTTGGAGAGATCTGGGGGGTCTTGCCACATCCCTTTACCTCCCTTGAGATGCAGGGATGTCCAGGCTTGGGGCTGATGGTGCTGCTCACACCTCTCCCTCCTTGCTGCAGCGGGAGGACACAGAGGCAGCTGCTGGAGCATGGGAGGAAGGCGAAGATGAAGAGCCTGCCCTTCGAGAGGTAGCAGGGGGCATGGAGGGGGCAGTGCTTGGGCTGGAGTAGGAGGGTGGGGGGCAGCTGGGGGGACACCCTGCACTCATTCGTGCTCTTGGCCTTGCAGGAAGCACTACAGGTCCCGCTATGACGAAAGGCAGTGCCGCTCCTCTCCAGACCTCCTGACAGATGTCTCCAAGCAGGTATTTCCCCTCAGCATCAGCACTGAGGCTGGCAGAGCTCAGCTGGAGCCCAAGCTAGACCTTCCCCACCCTGGCTCTGAGGGCTCACTGCTGGCCCTGCTCGCCCTGTTTTGCCCCCCTGCTCTGGGCTCTGGGCTCTCACTCATCCTCTGCCCCTGCCCAGGTGGAGGAGCTGCGCCTGGCCTACGGCAGCCGAGGCTCTTTCCACGCCAACGGGGTGCACAGCTCCGAGCCCACGCTGGACAGCCGGCGCTGCAGCTCCGCCGTGGAGGTGACGTTTGCCGCGGAGCTGGAGCGCTCCAGGCCCGAGGCAGCCCCCGCCTTCCTGTCCCACTCCAAGAGCTCATCCGCCTTCCCCCTGCTCTATGCCACGCTGGAGCTGGAGCGAGCGTGGGAGCCCGCAGACCTCTTCAGCGCCAGGAACCCTTTGACCTCCTTTCGGCCTCACCACCAGTTCGCCGGGAACAATAAAAGCACCTCGGTGGGCAACATGCGGGAGGTGAGCGGCCGGACACTGGTGTACACGGATGTGCCGTGCCCCCTGCCCATGGCCAGCCCGGCCCCGCAGCTCCCCTTCTGCCTGGACAGGCCCCCGCCACCCCCGTGCCACACGCTGGCACACGGTGAGGACATGGCCAGCGAATGCAGCCTTGCGGCTGCAAAACCCCTCAGGCGCAGCCCAAGCGGGACCCAGGCTGGGGAGTTCCATCACGAGGCTGCGAGCACAAGTATGGTCATAGGAGGGGAGAAGAGGTTCCTGACTCGCTCCTTCGACTACGGCCTTCAGGAGCAGCCTCCCAAGCGGTCCTGGAGCCAGTCGGACATGAAAACCATCCGCTTTCCCTACAGCTCAGAGTTCCGGCCACTGGGCCCGTGCCCCACGCTGAGCAGCCGGCGAGCGGGTGCCCTCTGGCACGGGCCGGGGCCGGGGCTGCGGCGCGGGGCTGAGCGCTACGTGGGCAGCAGCACCGAGTCCAGCGACTCGGACTCCGAGCTGCTGGCGGCCGAGCACTGCTCGCTGTACGGCCGCGTGCTGCGGGCGCCCATGGCACGCCTGCGCCTCTCCTCTGGCAGCCTCCAGCTCGAGGAAGAGGAGGAGGAGGAGGTGTCCTTGGCCGCTGAAGGGAGGACTTGCAGGGGGGCCTCCAGGTACTTCACCTAGTCGGGTGCCTGACGCCAGCTGGAGGGAGCTACACTGGCCTGAGGGCCACGGAAGGCTGATGCTCCTGCTCCCAGGGCTGCTTGCAAAATGTTGATGGGCTTATGTATTGTGAGTGCTCTTAGCTATAGAGGATGTGTTAATGGAAAACAGGGGAGAGAGAGTGCAGAAGTACTCAAGCTCTGCATCTTGCCACCACATGCTCCTGCTCCAGTCACAGGGGGTCAGGGCTCTCCTAAAGCCCAAGTTGCTGACCACACTTGGAGCTCAGCCACCAAAGTCTTCAGGGAGGGAAGAAAAAGAAAAGAGAGATCTCATGGGAGAGTTTAAATGTCTGTTTTCCACGGCTGCAGGGAAGCACGCTGGGTGAAAGGGTATTTGAGGCCCATTTGGAGAGGAGCAGGATGTTCAGGGGAGGCTGCTTCAGGACAAGGCTGCTGGTGTCAGGTGCTCCTTGTGATGCTCGGAGCCACAGAGGGAGCAGACAGCTCTTTCTTCTCCAGCCCCTTTACAGCCTGTCCTTCTCCAAGAGACATCCCAGTGGGACTTGTAAATACTTTAGCAACATCCAAGTTTGAGCTCGGGGAAGTAGGTTAATGAATGACATTATATGGCTGTTTTTCTTAGGTCAATTTGCTGTCATTTCCTGGCGGCAGGTCTGTAGCCCCAGCACCTCAGGGCCCTGCGTGAACCTGGGGGAGCACAGGGTGTACGGGGCAGTTAAGCAGCATGGGGAAAGAGCCCTCAGCAGGAAAGAACCAGGCAGCTGGAGCTCACCCTGGCATTCAGAAGGCTGCTGTAATCATGGCGCTTCAAAACTTTCCTGTTTGTTACATGAGTGCAAAGCTATTTTTTACCAGGCTCGTTCTAGCTATAAAGAAGGAGCAGGAGATGGGACTGCTGACTGTCCAGGGGGGTGATAAGAGGGATTCCCCTGTTTATCCATTGCTCCTCTGAAGGAAAAAGGTATAAAGACAGGTCTTGGAACTAATTCTATTACAAAAACTTAAAATTACCCTAAACCTACATGAAATCTACTCAGAAAAATGCAGAATGATGATGCATCTGTAGGGAAGGATCTTGTTACTTGTCTGTAAGAACCCTGTCAGGCTCTGTAGGACATGACTGTAAGGAGAGGAGAGCCAGGTAAATCCATGGCTGTGAAACTACTGCAACCTGCTAGAATGGATTGCAGAAGGAAGGAAGCTGGGGCAAAGACAGAAAATAGGTTAAAAAGAACTGGGCTTATGGGTACTGTGCACCCTGTGTGACGTCATCCCTTGTTTTAGAAGCTGGACAATAAAAATCAGTGGTTTGCATCCTGGTTTTGGGTTCCTCCTTCTGCTCTGTCAAATCTGCCCCCTCAGCCCCCTTCCCTCCTCAGTCCCGGGCAGCCCTCACTGACCCATCGAGCTGCTGGGCTGCTTCCCCTCTGTGCCTTCACCATCTCAGCAAGCAGGGAGACTCGCCAAGAGCCCTGAATGCTGCTGAAGACACCCACATTCTTGGTTGGTTTCCCAAAGAAATTCATTAGATCACCAAGAGAGGACACTGTAAGGTTTACAAAAGCTCCTGGTTGCCCTGTGCAGAAGCTGTGAGCTACAGGGACCCCACAAGCTGATCTGGCATATGTTCTATTAAAGGGAAAAAAAAGGGGATTATCTTTCTGGTTGGATTTGTTTCTTCCCTTTCCCAAAGCTCTGCACTTTGGAAAGGGCAAGATTCCCCCCTCAATACAGCATTAAGCACGGGCACTCTACATGCACAATGTGGTAGAGAGGAAGAAACAAGCAGCATTTCCTACCCACGTTGCCGCCACAGTCCTCTGGGAATGTCCCCTGAAGGGCTGGACAATACCTTCACATCGACCAAACCAACAACCACTGTCAGCTCCTGTGAGCATGTGGAGACCTGGTTGGGCCAGGTCAGCTCCACGTCAAGCATGTCCCAGCACGGACAGTCCCACGGAGGGGGATCAGCGTCCAGCCACACTGCCCAAGCCTGCAGGAGCTGCCAGTTCTGGCACTGAGAAGGAGAAATAAGGACTTGGGAACTATTTTTGGATTTTTCCACTGGCTAGAAAGCACTGGTGCACAGCTAGCACACTCTGCCTCAGCACATCCTACACAAGGGTCAACAAAAGCAGATGAACAAAGCAGCTCCGAAGTGACACAAAAAGAACATCTTCAAGCTCAGTTCATTGTGTAAATGAGCTTTCTTGGGACTGACTAAAACAAAGGAACAATCCCAGTCACCAGTCGCTCACACGTCAAGGAACAATTGAAGCAACCCTTGAGTCCTTCCCCATGGTCCCTGCTTGGCCTTACTCACCCCAAAGAGGTAAGCACATCTACTTACACAATTATGTTCCAGTAGGGAAGAAAAGGAGGGCAGAGAGAGGACATGGATGGGTTTGGTGTGCTGATCGTGACAGAAAAAGAGCCATAGCTGGAAACTGTGACTGCTTGTAACCCTTACACAAGCAAGGATCATCGTGGGGGAGGAGCCACAGCTGCATGAGTGGCAAAACAGCCACTGGAAGCATCTGGGCTGAAGTATCTGGGGTTCATCTCACTTCTAGATAAGGCTCATCTTGACATTCAGATGCACAACATTCAGCACCTTTTTAGGCAGAAGTGTGTCTGCTGATATAAAAAGAAGCAAAATATACACTGTGCACAAAGAACCTCAGTCTGGAGAAGCACAGACAGGTTCCACAGTGTATTTACCTCGTCTCTGTACAAAGCGTTACCTCATTTATTGAAACTAAGGTGGAATCAGGCAAACCAACATCCATACCACTGAAACTGCAAAGAGGAAAGGAAATTTCCCTCCAGTGTTGTCATAAAACAGCACGATAGAAAAATCAGACCCTTAACAGTCTCTACATGAAGAAGCCCTTGCACTCTCCTACTGAGCTACAATGCACTGAAAGCCAGGTGCTGCCGCTGCTACAAGGTGCCGAGAGCAGTTACACTGCCAAAGGGCTCACCTGCCCAGCAAGTGCATGTCTCTGTTCTGCCATTCAGAACACACTGATAACACTACTGCAACTCTCCTCCCCTCCCACTGGGACGTCTGGCAAAAGCAGACAGGTGAGAAGATGGAAAGACGGATCAAAATATTCATGGAGGAACCACTAGTGACCTGCCAGCAACAGAATACTGCTGATTGAGTTACACAGTTCATCAATAACTAACACATGGAAGGGAAGGGGACAACTGTTCTCTGGAAACCAGTAATCCAGATGTCTAAGAGTCAGAGTCTTGCACTTATAGGAGCAGAAATGCCATGTGCAGTACAACAAAAAGAACTTGCTGGAATGGACCGTGCTCATACACAGGCCACGAGCCGTGCCCCACACTGTCCCACACCCACCACTGCACAGGAACAGAAGAGGCACCACAGTTCAGGGACTTGTTCCAGTCATATCACAAACAGAACAGGGTCCAATCTCCCAAAGAATTCACTAACCTTGCCTACCCAGAAGCGTTCAGAGTTGCACAGACTCTGTATCAACAGGGTAGAGCCACGAGAAACAAATTCAGGAGCCCATCATCTCTCCCCTTGGTCTCCTCCACAACACCCTTATGGGAAGGGTCATGGAAGTAAAAGCATGTTTTTAAAATTTGAAAATTTGTAGGGATTAAAATCACATTGAAGTGTGACTTGGGCAGGGACTGCTGAGGTGACAGCAGAGGTGACGGAGGCACAGACCTTTCAGTGTCTCCACAACGCTGAGTGCACAAGGAAGCAAGAGGGCTCTGACATCCCTCAGTGTCCTGAGGACTCCTCTCCTTGGGGCTGGGATCAAAAGGAGCCCTGGGGCTGCTCCGTCCTCAGCTGGTGCCACAGCAGCTGCAGGGTGTCCTCTGGCTACAGCAGCACAGGAGGGCCCAACCTCAAACCTTTCCAAAGCACCCGTGCGACTCCGCGCAAGGAACGCCTTTCCTCAAGTACAGCACGGGCTTGTGGGAGGCACATCCACACCTCTGCTCATCCACTGCAACCCAGAATGAAGTGCACAACAGAACGAGCTCGTGACATTTTACAGAACTTAAATATTTATTTTTAAACCATTTAAAACCCCCCAAAACATTGAAATAAGCTTCATCTATAAACAGATTTACAAGACTAACAACTACAGAAGCTAGAGGAGCACTACCATTTGTTTCTGTGATGCAGTTATTCTGTAAAGCTTCAGATCAACTTTATTTACAACTTTTGCTGCTTTTACATTTATAAAAATATTTATTTAATCCATAACATTATTGTTTTCAAAAACTATTTCCAGGCTTTTTTTCTCAGATATAAATTCTAATTGAATTTCAGTTATATAGCAGATGAAAGTCTTAAACAGAAACATTTCTTCTTTAAAATTAAAACAAGGAGTTAAAAGTAAATGGTTTTTTTTTTATTATTTTTTTTACAGTGTAGGCACCATTGAAAATAATTGTCCTTGGCATATCTAACCACCATCTCTCACAAGTGTCCTTTATATAAAAACAATGTAATGGCAACACTGGACTAAAAATGCAGTATTTACTTGCACACCATTACTTTTTCAATATTTGGCAGATATATTTCAGATTCTTTTAAAATGACTTTTGTGCAAAAACAAAATGTGCAGGTCTGAACCATAAAATAAACATACCCAGCCTTTATCAAAAATAAATTTACACCAACAGTTCCACAGCTAAGTACTGAAAAACAATCCCAGTTCAAAACTTCAGCATAATATACATACTGGGTTGAAAAAGGGAAAAAACAAAAACCAACCAAAACCAAATCAAACCAAAACAGAAGATATTACCCATCTAGCAGTACCATAAATATATAACTGAAAGCAACTTTATAATCTTACCTACTTTTTATGAAAAAAAAGAAACCCCCCAAAAAAATCACTCTGTACTGCACAGTACTACCTTGTTGTGAAAGAATATCTATAACTCAGTTATTTGCATATTAACTGGTAAATACATATTTAAAATACACTTCCAGAAAAATTATAAACAAAATTATGTCAGATGTACTGTACTGAATGCATTTAAGAACCAAAAAAAAAAAACAACAAACCCAAAGAGAGGTGTATAAATATCTTACAGGAGAAACAACACCACCACACAGAACGCTGGTGTTACACTGATACCTGCCCGTGAGGTATGTATCATGCGATGCTCGGCTTCTCTGGCTCCCTTCCACCCAGCCATGTAGACTCAGAGGAAAAAGAAATTAAGTTAAATTGGACTTCAGGTTTTGTCCATTATTGCCAAAAGCCCCACCCCCTCAACTGTATTGCTCTAAATTTTCCTACCATGATGATACGAGGTTGAGTTACTACTTCAAAACCTGTTCTAAAAGGTAATACATATACTGTACATCAGGATATACCTGTTGCTACATATCACCTGCAGACTATTGACATATTGCTCTCAAATAGAGTTAATCATAGAGCTGCCTAAAATACTGTACCAATTTAGAATTAGAATAGATACTGTTGCAGGTTTCTTTTTCAGGGCAGATAACTATATGCTGGTTGAAGCAGGTGCTACAGCAATACCCTTGCCACTACGTTACACGTCTTTGAATAGGCTTGTGAAAAAGCTATTTTTCTCTGAAGCTTGTTAGTGATTTACAAAAGTTTTAACTCATGAATACAAAAGGCCTGTACAACCCCATGTACAGGAACAAAATAGCATCAAAACATACTGTACTTGCACTTTTCTATTAACTAAAGTAATGGTTATTTCTAAAAGCAAAACTGCACCTCAACATTTATCAGATTAAACAGGTGAAACTACAATATTAAAAGTTGTTCTTTACAAAATAATTTCCTGAAAATATAAAACCATGTGCACTGCCACAAAATAGTTGAGTAGGTTCTTTCAAATCCTCAATCACCATCAATATGTTGCAAAGATCCAAAAGGCACAAGGAGCTCATGAGCTAAGCACTGCCAAGCTTGAAGTAGTTTTGGTGGGTTTCACTGGGTCCATACGAAACAGCAGTCAATTATGTGAAGTTTCTTAGGATGAGTCATTAACAGAAAATCTATAGATAAAAAATGCAAGGCAGAATTTTGTTAGTGATATTGTTTCAGCTTGGCAAACAGCACATAACTATTTCTGTATTACTGCACTAGTACATTCCTTCACCTCAACAGCTTACAGGTAAAAAACCCACCAGAAAGTGACATTCTCAAGAAAACACTCCCTAAAAAGGCAAGTTAAAGATGCTCTTGCCCCCTTCCTGGCTATATATACCTTAATGACAAAACTCCAGGGTTAATTAAAGGAAATAAGGTATTAACAACTACAGTAAAACTGCAGCACCAAAAGACCAAACACCAACAGCAACTGTCACTATCAGCTTCAAACACTTTCACTTATCACTAAGCTACCCAAATTTGCCCAATACATGAATTTCAGTGTTAACTCACCTTAAATATTTTCTTGTTAAGCAGTTATATAATTTTTTAAACAAAGCATACCAAAAAAAGAAAATCCTTAACTTACTTCTGAAATTTCTCCATAAGTTTCTTCACCATTTTATCCGTGATCCCTGGACATGTTGCTTCTGCCATATTGATGCTTTTCTCAAGTTCCTCAATTGCTTTCTTTCTGCTGGCGTTATTTGTGTCCTGCTGTTTGAGCTGAGCAGCAAACCACAACAGATACAGCTTTCATAAGTGAGTTATCAGACACTTGGGTAACACTTTCAAAGAAGCTGAAGTGCAGACTTACCTCAGCAAACACAGGGGTGATTATCATCGTTAAACAACTCAGGGTTTTCACAAGATCCTGATCCTGAAAGTTAAGGAATAGGGACTACATGAGCCTGTACAACATACACACAATACACAACGTAACAGAACACATGTGGGTTTGAGGGCTCTGGTACGTTCAGGAAAGTACTTGAAATACATGACAGAAGCAATGAAAGCACAGCAGATCCTCAGGTGTTAGGTGAGGTGCTGAAACAATGGCATATATTGCCAGGTAAAGAATTAAGACACTATGCTACCAGTACACAATATCTCCTGCATTTAAGGCTGACAAAGCCACAAGTATCTCTAACAAAGGATCATCCTTTGAGTCACAAAAAGTTCTTATGGAAAGTGAATGATTACTAAGTTTTAGCACTGTCTTCCTTAAATTGGCTTCAAAACCAGCACTTGGAAAGAAAAACTCTTCAGCCAGTACATACCGTCCCATTCTGTAGCTTCTTTGCATCTGGCTTCTTCCGAACTGTAGTAAAGCTCCACTCAGGATGAGAGTTATTTTCTTTGTTACTGGACTCCCTGAAGGAAAAGGATACAATGTACGTAACACTAACCACAACATAAGGCCATGCAAGCACAAGCAAGCCAAATACATAGTAAATCTATATGGATTAGTCCTACAGTCCTTGCAGTAAGAAGAAAAATATGTATTGAAACATGAACTGAACCTTAAAAACACAACCTCAGAGGCTGAATAAACTGAAATAGGATCAAAGCAAAGAGAAGATGTTATCTACCCATAATGCCTACCCTCTCCCATGGCATCCCATTTAAAACAGTTATCTGATACCCAGAAAAGCCAGAGGCTTACAGAATGTATGTCCTTTCACTAGCATTGTGCAAACTTCTTCATACACTGCAACTTTGCTCTGCAATACTTCTAACTGTGATTCATTGGCTTTGGTATAACCACCAGCCTCAAGACTAGGAAATACACAGCACAAACAGAACTGAAACTCAGTTTGGAGAATGTTTCAAGAGATAATGAGCACAGGGCTTGACTTGTACATTAGTTTTTAGGTTCATACAAAGGGCTTTCTTGAAAGAAGTCAATGAAAAACATATGGAACTAAGACAGATAGATGGACAGAACAGGAGTTAACTACACAGCAAAAGGGCAATAATGTGCTTCAGTGGCAGTATTAAAAAAAAACCCAAAAGAAACTAAATTGAAAGTAAACTTACGAATCCGAACCATCGGAATCACTTTCGTCACTACTGTGTCCCTCTGCTTTCCATCTCTTGAACCTGTCAATCAGCTCTGTCAGATAGGAAGTCTTCTTGGCATTTTTCATAATGAACTTGTGCTTCAGAAGTTCTTTTGCAGTAGGACGCTGGAAGAAAGCCTTTGTTTAATGCTACGCTGACACTTCATGATTTTAAGCGTTACTACAGGAGATGCGGTGAGACAACCGACTTCTAGAGCTACCTCACACAGTACCAGGGAAAGAGTGAAACAGGAAGTCAAGTCAAGCCAGTAATCCACATTTACAAGCACTCTAAAAATACAACCAAGTCATACACAGACTATACTGCTTATCCTTCTATGCTAGAAGGTACACACCCAGGAAAATGACTAATCAAAATTCTCCAGTGCAACATTTCCTTGTAAGCAGAGATCAGACAGACAGCAAAAGTTGACCCAAGATTCTCTCCTCTGTTAAAGCTTCTCTTCAGACATTATCCTAAGTTTGAGTGTATTTTAGGAAGCTGTCTTTGCCACCATCATTTCTTTCAGCATTCTCCCTTCTCCTTTCCACATATTCAACAAAAGAGGATCAGATGGAGATACAGCTATTAAAAAGCACCGCTACCATTTACAGGGGAAAGTACACTCAATTACTGCCATCAACTGTGATGCACTACAGCAGCAAAATACTTCCCAAGCACGAGAGAGGAGAAAACAAACCCAAAACTATCCATACACACAGGCACGGCTACTTACAAACGTTGGGTCCTTATTCAGACAGGCGTCAATGAACTCCTTGAAAGGTTTACTGAACTCTCCTAATAAAGTCGGAGGGTTGTTCTTGGGGATGAGGAACAGAACTCTCATCGGATGCATGTCAGAGTTGGGAGGCTCCCCTTTGGCTAGTTCAATAGCAGTGATTCCCAACGACCAGATGTCAGCCTGAGAAAGGGAAAAGTTGCTTTTAGCACAAAAGTAAGGGTTACTTGTGACTAAGTATTATTTAGTAACTGAAACCTTCACATATACTGCATCTATATAAGATCAATGCTGGTCTAAGTTGATAATGCACAAAGACTCCTGGCTAATATTTGAAGGCTCTAATTCCAAAGGACCTGACTAACTTAATCGGTCTTTAACAACAAACATCCACAACATCCCTTTTTGTTGCACAGTGTCATGTAAATAAACATGTTTCTGAAAAGAGCTCCAGAAACATTAACCTTCCTCTGATTTTGTGCTGGACAATGAACTACAAACTGTCACAAATTTGCTGTGTCTAATTCAGGTTTTGTTTCAAGGGCAAAACTGCATGCTGAGGCTGATTTTTGAACTGCAGATGCACTGAGATATCCAACCTTGTGTGACATCTCACTAAAGGAACAAGAGCTGAATTAAATCCAGCAGGTGATCACTTAATTTCTCTCCTAACAGACTGCACGATGAACGTAGCTAGCAAATTATCAACTAGTCAGACCTGAAACACCAAGTTCATGGTGTCAGTTTCTGAAGAATAAGGAAGTGGTATTTATTTTAGCTAAAGGTAAGAATTACAAACAAATTCTGGGTTTGAATCAAAATATTTTATGGACTATAAAATTCTGATGTGGAGTTTTCCCCCCAAGTTAAATACACATTACTTGCACCTTTTTAGGTGAGCTACAATAGCTATTAATATCACTAAAAGTGTTTCTCATTAAAAAGTGGCTGGTAATGGTTGACTACACTTGGCACAGAATTCATAAACCAAGGTTGCCCACAGAGTAAACACAGGTTACAATTTGCATCTCTCCAATATTCCTTTCCTATTCGCAAGAACATCTGTATTTTAGAAGAAATAACTAGCTCATTGTTTATTACTGTAATAGCATAATCAACAAGTGTATATTGGAGCAAAATGTTTTGAAAGAAGAGATGGGGCTTGGAAATCTCCATCACAACAAACATGTAGGAATTTCAGTATTTTTTTCTGTCCTTTTGAAGTGGGAAGGGAAAGATTAAAATTCAAACCAGATGCCAAAGTATTCATCAGTATTAGTCTAAAAACTGAAGTGTATCCTGTCCAAAAGACTTCAGCTGTCCTACCAAAGGCTTGCATCTTCTGTGCTTTCCCACCAGGCTTCTGGCATAGAAAGAAAAGAGAGAGGGAAGCGCTCTTGCAACATATCAAGGAGATAGAGAAGGTAAAATACTAGGTTGCCAGGAGAATGTAAATGAAGGGATGGTACAGCTGAATTACACACAGGGCAAGAAGAAGAGGAATCATTCTTACTTTGTCTGAACAACACAGGTTTTTAAAGTGGTGTAGAGTGCTTTTCCAAAATGCCCTAGGGAGCACATTACAGTTGCACCACTGAAATCCTGAACAGGAGGACAACAACATACTCCAGCTTATCAGCAAGAACCCTTGGGATATGTACACAAAGTCCTTCAAGTCTGAATGATCCTGGAAAACTCTCCTAGAGTGTGAATATCTTTAGGGTATCTCAGATACCCATCAGTTTTATGTGCACAAGTAGTTACATGTTTACTGTTTGAGAAAAACCAGTCTGAAAGTATTTGCAGGTATCAAGATTTTTAGAGTTCTCACTCCTACTTCAGGTTGCACCTACAGAGTGTAGAAAGTCCAGTACCAGCACTGAAGTATACTGCTACTCACTAACCACATGCTCTAGGTTGTCTTGTGGGTATACACACAGCAGAACAGAGGACTGTTCTCTCCTTATCATTTCTAGCAGCAGCTCTCAACCCTCAGGAAAACATGAAGGAGGTCTGCTTTTCCACTGCTAGTTCACACAGTGAAATTCTCCTTTGCAATTGTTATCCAGCAACAGCTCCCATGAAAAAGAAACATACACGGTACCATAATGCTACCACAGCTACTCATCCTGTAGTTCACGTTATTTCTTTCCTTCTCAGGATCTTCTCAGCATTACACAGCTCCTCAGAGATAAGAAATTAAAGAAATTCTATCCAAAGCTATTTATAAAAATCTAAGGAGAGAGTAAAACTTTAGCCACCATTTTAGCTTTAAATAAGCTGACACACTCTGGTGGCTTCCATTTGCTTGGTGACTGTGCATGGGTCTTGCACGTGAGCACAGTGACATGTAACTACTGTGTAAGAACAACTGTACCTTTAAATTTTCTAATCTGAAAACCTGGAATGTGAAATCTACTTTTTTCCCCTCTATATTAATAGAGCTAGACTACCAAAAAAGAAATCAAAGTAGTTTCTGTTGGATCTGGTGCAAAGGTATTGTATTCTCATACTTACTTTTGAGTCATAAGCTGACTGCTGAATAACTTCAGGAGCCATCCAAAATGGAGTTCCAACAAAGGTATTCCTCTTGATTTGTGTGTCTGTCAGCTGCCCAGCAACTCCAAAATCAGCAAGCTTGACATCGCCTTGTTCTGATAACAAGACATTGGCAGCTGCCAAGGGGAAGTAACAGAACATCTAAATTAGAATACTGCTCTTTAGACTTGTAGAAGTTTCACCATAGTAACATTCTCATCATTACGCACCTTTTATGTCCCTGTGAATTTTCTTCTCTGAGTGTAGGTAGTCAAGACCTTTCAAGATTTCCTTCAGCATGGTAGCAATCTGGAACTCATCGAACGGGCCAGCACGCAGCTTGAGAGCAAACATACATGAGAACAACGTTAGTCTGGTACCCAGTTTCTGCCTTGTTAATTCAATCTTAAACCTGAAAGACTTTTTGAAAGTAAAGAACTAACAGAATTCCTGAAATATTCGATAAAGTCAACATTCTATCAGAGAGGTGCCACTGGAATGCCCATCTTCACACCTCCTCTACTGATAATACACCAACAATGTAGTTACTTTTCTAACACAGTTTGCACTCCCCTCACTGTGCAGTGCATGGGAAAACCTACAGCTAACTTTTCACAGACTTGTAGGTTCCTACAGACAGCAAACACAGCAGACTGAATTTTGCATCTTAGAAACTCAGTTTATTTCAAAATACATTAGGTCTATTGACTGTGGATTTTAAATGCAATGATCCTGTTTTCTCTTGTTCCAGCATTTTTGGTTCCACGTTTGCCTCTGCATCAAGAACATAAAGCACTACTATAAAGCTGCTAATATGGAGTCAGTGTAAACTTGGCACACTAGAAAGTTGTGTAAATAAACCAGAAGCAATTAAGGTGGGCAACTCTGCTATTAAAAAAAAAAAAAACAACAGCACAGCACTGAAGCAGAGAACACCATGAAATTATGGAATAGCAAAGTGAGGCAAAAAGCTTTAGTCTTCTAAAGGTTCAGTGGTTTCCACTGTCACCAGTCAATCTATTACACTATTTCTGACACTCCCCAGAACACTATCAATTACTCAGAAGTGTTAAAGTATCTCACAGCTCCTTTCTCAAAAAGACTAAAGTTCCAGAGCTACAACTACATCATTACTCTGCTTTTGCATTCCCATGGCTGAGCTGATGTGATGTAATTTCATAAGGAGGTTTAAATAGGTTTGTGAAGTTAGGCACATACATCAGCTCTTGCAGACAGGACCACTGCTAGCAAATATATAATTAACACTGTTCTGTAATACTGAAGACATGATATTTTCCCTTCAGAATCACACAAAGACTGAGTTATACTGACAGGAAAGGGTGGGTCTCTAAGCTTTACCGCTGGGGCAGAGCTGTACTGAAAGTGTGGGGAAACCACATCCACATGCAGTGGACTGTGCTGTGTGCTCTCCAACCTACATCCTCCATGAATGCTACACTATCTGAAGTAAAAGGCACTTTTATGCTTAACTGAAAATACCTCAAATTGGAAAACTGAACACCTTTTAACCAGTTAAATTTAACTGTACTCTGTGGGCAAACATTTTGTTCATTCCTGAGACTCAATCCCAAAGGAAACATTTTTTGTTTAGTCAAAAGTGATGAATTTTACTGGGGGGAGGGGACAGGGGATGGACAAACAACCAAAAACCCCAAACCTCACCACACATGGCAAGAACAGTACTTCTCCTCATTCTAAAAAAAAAAAAAAATCCCTTTCATTTGAACAAGAACAAATGGATGTTTCCTAATGCTTAAACAGTAAAACCAAACAATTCAATAACACAGAACTACCGGTCCAATTAACACTCTCTGGAGCATTACAATGTAGAAGTGATGTAATATCAGCTGCTGCAGGGACTACACATTTTATAGAGCAATGAAAGCACAATGAAATAAGGTTCACTAGCACTTAAAATGCAAAAAAATCATATACTTACAAGATCCAAAGCTGATCCTCCACCCAAATATTCCATTATTATCCATAGTTTTGTGCCCTATAAAGGAAGGCATGAGTTGTTTAGAAGTGTAAGGCTGCCATAACAAAGATAACTATACATTTAAATAGATCACCACCAGCACAGGAGAATGAAAATGCAGGTTCCCATTACTTCTTGTAGAATGATCACACAGCTCCTGTGCAAGATGTCCAAATACCTACCTAAAGCTTGACTTCTGTATTTAAAAAGAGCAACAAAACCCCATCATCACTAGTCATTTTCAGCTAACTGGTATCTAAAATGATTCCACCTAAAGGAATGGAAATTGGAGGAAAAAAGTGATGTGCTGGCGGTTTAAGTTCAAACTAAGTGGTTTAATGCAAGGCAGCAGTTCTTACAAAGGGCTGTCTCTGTGTTACAATTAGTAATTTCCATCATTTGTGATACAGAAACGTTATCATTTGAATAGGAAACTTTCTTGTAACATCACTACACCTCTCATCTGAGCAAAACACTCAAAACTTTAAATTGCTTTTGAGCCAGATGTCAGTGTGAACACACTTTCAAGAAAACAAATTTCAGGCCTAATGAAGACAGCTGCTAGGTGCCTCTTCACCTACACAGTAACCATGCGACTGTGCATCTAACGTGTCCACAAGCCCAAACTTCAGCTGTCAGGTTCAGCAAAAAACAAGAATTGGCAGTCATTGAATATGCCTGTACCTAAGGACCCCATCCTACCACAAAACGTGGCTGATGCCCCACCAGTGAGGCAGCTCCAGTTTGGAGATACAAAGCAGCACTACAACCACCAGCCAGGAGACTGCCAGAACTGGAACCCTACAAAAACATTCAGGTTTCCAAAGCTTTCAGATCAGAGGTTTGAAATCAGCTGTTAAAAAAAAAAATCAAAGAACAGAACAATACAGTTCAATTAAAAGTATGATTTGAGACACCTATCTAAGGTGTTGGGGGTAAGTATTATTTCTAGTAATACTACTTTCACTAGATGGCATTTAAATCTCAACTCCTGTAAACATGTGAGGTTTTGTGCTTGCTTTTGGAGATGAGGTCTCAACTATTAGAATACCAGAAATGACAAATTCTTCTAACATTGACTTCTAGATGCTCACTTTGCCCTTGGTATGCAGCTGGCAAAGGGTGGCTTGGTTCATCTTCACAAAAGTGGAGATTTAGTATCACATCTACAGACGGTATTCTTTCAAAACTCAAATCTTCTGCTATTTGCTTGCCAGAGTCCCTTCACATTACAGAAGAAACCCAAATATTAACCTAGAGTTGCTACTCTTAAGAAATTCTATGAATTAAAATATTTATTTACTTAAAATATAAACCAGTTCTACAAAAAAGCACTCAACTGAACCAGACCTGGTGAAGTATCACACATGCTGTTTAAGTCTCCAGCAAATACTTCCTACTGCTAGTTCCTTATAAGATGCAGCAGCAATACTTCTGAAAGCCTCTTGCATTGTACACTGTATGCTTTGCCTGACTAGTCACAGGAATCTAAAGAAAGTTCAACAAACAAACAAAGGTGCAGCTTCTGAAAGCACCACATCCAATTATCTCAACAAAGTGTGCTCTATTAGACTTACACTGGATTTAAAAACCATACCATTTATGAGAGGCTGTTCCAATATTATGAGATCAGCAGGGAAGGGCTGGCTAATTTTAGTAGTTTTTATAAAGCCCAACTTTGTCTGCTGAGAAGACCTGCAAGAAACTCCAGTTTAAGGCAAACATTGTGGTTGCCAGACATATTTGGAGGATTTGACTATTACTTGAAAATAGTGTAAGGTGAAAATGAGTAACTACTGTGTTTCTGAAATAATGTCTCAAAGAAACTGCTACTATCCCCTGAACTCGGGTGTGGATATTTTCCAGCCAGGCATGAACGACCTTTTTCCTAGCTATTTTAGGTCAACCAAGTATAAATAGACAACGTAGAACAAACAGTATCTGTAGATTGTCTCCAAGCTTTGCTGCATGAAGTGCTGTACAGTTCTGATTGAAGCCTCTGGATGCTGCTGTAGGAGTTCTCCACCTTAAAATCTGAAAAACTGAGCAGAACTTCAGGTTTGTTTTAACTGCAAGCTCAGGTGGCTCCAACAGTTACAAGGCCAGACATTCAGAGAAGATCTAGCTCTATGGGATGAGATAGAAAGTACAGCTCAAGTTTTTAATCAAGCTTCACAAATTTGCATAACTAAATCATACCAGAACTAGGGTAACTTTCAAAACCTTCAATCTTTTTCTTGCCTGAATTGTTAAGGTAGTAACACATTTTGACAAGCCATTAGACTTGAGGAAACTGACACTGCTGCACTATTATGCACTATCCAACAGTCACCTCCACAACCAATGTTTTATTCATTAAGATGTGATGTTAATTGCAATCAAAGTGCAATCCCAGACGAGGAGACAAATTTAGATCCTGACCTTCCACAAATACAAACATCTACAGACATCTCCATCAGGATCGAAGTTATCTTACAGCTACAGAAGTTGCAATAATACAGTTGTAAGCTTGTACAATTCTACATACATTTGTGAGAGACACAATATAAAAGTGTTTTTCTACTGTACACCAAAGATACCCTTTGATTATACATATGCTTATACATCACCTAACAGTATGTTGAGAAAACACTACTGAACTTGCCAGATATCCACTGAAAATACCTCAACTTTAATCTTAACTCAATAGGAAACTCCCATTCAAATTTCAAGATATCCAAGTGCCCTAAATTACAATGGTACAGGGATTTTGAACCTTTTTGTGTCATGGTACCTAAAAACTGGCATCAGCTTTATCCCGAGAACCTCAAGGAAGCATACTTTGCCATCTTGTGCCATTTACAAGGTTTTTAAAGAGTAAAATAACTGATAACACAGAAATAACACTGCACTGCTTGGTAAAAATACTAATGAGACGTCCATATTTTCCAAGTCACGTTTACATATCAGTTGTATAAAGCTGGAGCTAATGAGCAGCTATGCTGCAGAACATAAGGGTATCTTACATGGCATCAGCTGAGCTGACTAAGTTACAAATTAGTAAGTCAAGTAATTGAAATAACAACACTCTTCCCTTCCCCTTTCAGCAGCAGGAGCACCTGGAAGAGCCTGCATGTAGCTGGTAAGCCCCAGGCTTCCTGAGGCTGGGCCACTCCATCCTGATCAGCCATCAGGTTGGTTCTGCATCCTACACTGCAAGGAAACTGTAAAGCTGTAGAATATGTAAGGAAGAATACCAAAATCAAATCTGAAATCCTTGCAATTATAAAGCCCTCACACTTAATATCTTTTCTTCCATCTTTTAGTTGCAAACAATTTTTAATTACTGGGTATGTTATCTTACTGGAGGAAAAACTGAGACTGACTACAAATTGATGGCAAGAATGATCTACTCATTCAAAACTTACTTAAAACTGGTTAAAAGCCCAAGAACAACTTACAAAAGAAGATGTTCAAAAGGAAGAACTGAGACATATATGAAAAACCTGAAGCCAATACATGGTCTCAGCTGCAGCTTCTTCAAAGTAAAAACTATCAAATGTGAACATTTAAACTAGATCTAGGCTACTCAACTAAGAAACACCAGTGAGTGTTGTAGGCAACCTTTGCACTGAGGGTTTGAATTGGTACAGCCAGGAAAATACTAAGTCTCTTTGATTTGAACACTGTAAACCTCAAAAATACTTCCTTCCTAAAGTTCCAGAGAAAGCTACACAGATGATTAATACATTTTAGCAAAGTTTCTATTCTATAAGCATGATCTGAGAGTATAACTGTTTTATTTTCCTGTAAATAAAGAAAAATGCAAAGGAAAAAAGAAAACTCTGATTTTGAAATACCTTTTATTTACTATATGCTAATGCTCCTTTCAGCCAATAGCTTACAATTATTTCTAGGAACATTTTCAGTCATCTTTACATGGAAAACTAAACATTCACCAGCAAACCTAGGGGTCCGCTTTGAATGTGATCTTCACAGTCACATCCCTAGCAAACTGCTATTACTCCCTGCAGCCTAGAACTTTGCTTTGTAAGAAATAAGATGTCTTCATGTTCACAATTTCACCTCAGCGTTCTTTAACCTTTAATTATACAGCCATTTGGCACACAACTGTCCCAAATCTTTCTGTTTGCAAAAGATGTTTATGGTATGAAATGAAATCCTGAATGAAATACTACACAGCTAAATACTGACAGCCATTCTTGGAGTAACAGCTAATAAAAAGGTATAAGCTATACCAATTGGGCAAAAAAAAACCTAGGCAGACACAACTCTCAGAATACCTGTTATTACTAAAATGAAAAGGCAGCATAAAAGATTCCTTGCATATTTAACAGAGCTAACACACTCCTTCCCCTGAGGAATCTCAAGCTGAAAGACCTAGTATTAGTAACCTAGGATAAATCTAGCCTAAGAAAAATGTAGAGCCAAGATACTACTGAAACAGTCATTTTATTCATCTGTTTTTAATTGCAGAAATAAAAGTACTTATTTATTTGTGGATATTTGGGTTAATTTACCTGGGAATGGCAAGCAGTAGAGCTAGTTATCATGCTGGTCTGGGATTAAAAACATTCCTGTGAAACATTTTTAGGTTTGTGGGTTTTTCGGAGAGATTTCTCAAAGGAATGAGAAAGTAACTAAAATTCCACAAAGACCTCCCCAAATCCCACGTATGGAAATTTTCCTTCCCCCAAAACATTGTAAGTGTGAAAAGTAAACAAGAGATCAGCAGTAATCTTTCAGAATTTATCCATTGAGAATAGAACTGGAAAAAGCTGGAACACTGGTGAGGGAAGTAGTGCAGCATTAACTTCATCCTGTATTCCTAAGCAATTCTTAACAAAATAAAAAGCCCTAACCAGAAGCTGTCAGTTTTACAGCACTGACAGAGTAACTTGTCTCACTCATCTAAGAAAATACAGAATGAAGGACAGAATATGAAGGTCTGTAAAAAAAGACTGCCCATGTCTGGATCTGCAGTATCATTTGTGCACTGATTCAGGGCAACACTGCTAGCTGAATTCAAAGTTCTTTTGAAAAGAATCACTTTGTTCTAATATACTAGGACGTAGAAAAGAACTACATCTCAGAGCTCTATCATTTAATAACAAACAAAAGGAAAATACTACTGACTGAGCCCAGTACAGAGAAGGAAAGCTGGGACATAAGTGACAACTTGTAGGTTCACTTCAGCATGAAGAACTCGCAGAATACTGAGTAACTAAGTAAAGAGCAAAGCCACCGTGGCTGTCTTATTTTGATCAAAATGATAACTTAGTATTTAGAGTACAGAAGATTAAAACTACCTCCTTAGCATTATAATATTAAAAATTGAATACTTCAGCAATTTTTACAAGGGATAAAAGCCAACTTGACGTTACTAAATACATTCTGCAAATACTATTATAGTATCACTGACAGATACAGCCCAAGTGTGACACAAGAATGTTTCTCAGACATCTGTCTTTAGAATAATGTCAAAAACACCACCATAAAACTTAAGAAGCCAGAGATCCCTTTTGGAGGAGGAAAAATAACAACAAACAAAGAAACCAAAACACACTAAACCCCAAAGAACAACATAATAACCAAACCCAAGCAAAGAGATTAAACCAAACAAACAGAAAACTCCAAATAAACGCAAGCAAACAAAAACTCTCAGGCAAATATTTAATATAGCTCCAACTATGGTTAACACTTTAGCTTTTTTAATAAAATCATCTGAAATGTATGCCCTGCAGATCATTTCAGCACTATTTAAGGTGATTATACCTGCATAGATTTGTAAGTTGAAAAGATTTACTCAGTATTTTGGATTTCTGTAGGTTTTCATTTTTGTTTGTTTTTAAATTATGCCTTAGATAACATTTCAGACATCCTTATGTAACTCTGCTGATGGCAGTTTTACTTTGTCTCAGGCTTACTGTGCTGCATAATTACCAACACATCTCTACACAGTGCAGAGAAAGGTTTTTGTTTCTATAGCTATGAAGGTATTTTTTTTCTTCCCCGGAGAGGCCACAAAATTGTGGTAGGGATTATGAAGGGAGGAGAGAAAACCAAGGCAAGAGGAATTCTCCATCAACTTTGCTCATTCTCTAGCCCTTTTGTGCAAGTTCCAGCTCAAAGAGTAAGCAGCAAAAGGAGCAAAGCAGAGTGAAAAGCTCTGTTCAAAGAAAACTAAAATCCTACAAAAAAAGCTCGAGTTGGCAAGAGAACTGTTCCTCAATTTTAGACAATTTTCCTGGTGGCATTCAAACCAACTGAGTGCTAGCAAATCTTTGTGCAATACATTACCTTTAGATACGATCCATAGTACTTTGTTACATAAGGACTATCACACTGACTTAAAACAGTTATCTCTTGCTGTATATCTTCTATTTCATCTTCTGCTTCCTCAAGGTCTATGATTTTTATAGCAACGACTTGCTGTGTCCGATTATCAATTCCTTTAAAGACCTCCCCAAAGGAGCCTTTCCCAATGCGTTCCAGTTTTGTGAAGAGCTCTTCTGGGTCTGCTCTGTGGTTCTAGAAAAGGGGAAAAAAAAGAAAAAGAAGGGAAAAAAAATACAAGAGTTACTTAATTTACTTCCAAGTGATTAGCCCTCGTTCCTGCCTAAGACACACACCATTGAGATTTGTCATCATCAGACAAATTTATTTCCTGCACGCTGACTTCTAATTCAGCTATTAGTAACAGAACATACATTATGCAATTATGACAAAGATAAATGACCCTTACCAGGAAGCGAGTCAGGTACAAACCTCTTTCACTTCCCCACATAACAACCCTTAAACCAAGAGAACAGAGCTCTTCTTAATGTTAATTCTATCTGTGCAGTAATTCAGAAGACTGGGGAATGTGATTCCTGGCACAGAAGCACTAACAGCTTCACCCAGGAAGAAAAGGCTGAGCTTCCTACCTGGCCAACAGCCCTGGGCAGACAAAGCATCTTGGCAGGTACCACAACACGGAGATGGTTGTGAAAGGACTGCACTACCCTGTACTCAGCAGCAGATTGAGATTTGGTGAGATCAGGTAAGGTCAGGGCAGCTAGAAGTGCTGACAGAAAGTAGAGCAAGAGGGAGTGAGAGATGTTCCAAGTAAGAAGTCAGAAGCAGAGTACTGAAACTGGGGTATGATCAGAACTGGCAGGTATCACCCCAGCATGCCTTAAGAAAGAGAGCAGAGCACCAGGCCACAGAGCACTGCTGAGGACACCTGGCTTGGAATCTCCCTTCATTAACTACTCTTAAACATCAGCAGACTATTACACAAATATTGTAAATGTCTCACCTTCATTCAAATAGTCATGAGGGAAACAAAAAGGAAACAAATTCCCCTTTTCCCTTCAAGGTAGAACATGCTATGTGGCTGTGGAGAGAACCCGTGTATCCAAAAACCACAGCAGTGGCTTCTGAAGGATATGGATTACTTGATGCAGTTTAAGAACACATCATTTCAGACCACAGTAAGAAACTTTATACAAAAGTGTTTTTAACACACAAGACAGATGTGCCAAGAGAACAGCCTACACTTTGCAGAGCAACAGAATGAAGCACATTACTGCTCTCAGAAGAGGGTAACTCACTGCACAAATCAATCTTTGATCAAGAAACATGTGGCTTAAACCACGACAAATAGCAGCATTTGAAAATATGAAAGAGGTGCTTTGGTTTACACCCTTCTCACACTCCAAAACTCAGAACCAACAAAAGAAGCAGAGTTTTGGCAGAAGGCACAGATTACCTAACAAAATACTCCAGGACCAAGACAGAATTAAAATACCAAAATCTTTACAGTGGTGTCCTAGCAAATGCATGCAAAAAGCTTTACTGGGGAAAAAAAACATTACCACTTTAACCCAGTCCAAAAAAAGACCAGTCTCATTTCTTTACTGGGCCCTTATTGTCACTTCTTCCCTTCAACCAGAACCAGAATTTATTCTACGATATGGCCAGACAAATGAGGAAGCAGACCTAGCTAAGAGTTAACCATATGCTTTGTCAGGTTTATTTTCAGCAGAATCAGTTCACTGCTCATATACACCAAGCTGTCATTTGTGCTTTCACAAGAGGAGGGAACGTGAAGTCATATGGCAGATTCATGATGATGTGTGGAGTTAGGATTTTTAGATTTTGTAAAAATACAAGACACTGCTGCTCCTGAGCAGCACATTATAGCAAGAAGAATGAGGAATTTCCCCTTTGTCTACAATGAGCTTGTTGCTACTCTGCTCCATTAAAAAACCCAAACCACAACAGAGAAATTCTTCAGAGAAGTAATTAAGAAAAAAATTGAGGTTTTTTTTCTGTTGATAGAGCCAGTGAAATACCTAAGAGAACAAAAAACCATGTAATCAAAGCAAATGAAGAAACAGAGGATGAACACTATTTGGTCTGATATCCAAGACAACTAATATTATTGTCTTGGGAAGGAAAATGACTGAGGTCAGGTACTCATAGAGCTTCTAGTTAGACAAAAACCCAACCAGTAAACCTTCAAACTGCCCAAAGACATCCATATTGCCATACACTATTGCATCAGCTCCTGCCATTTTTTTTTTTTCACTATTAAGACTAAAAAAAAATGTTTATTTCTTGGGTTTTTTTTAATCATAGTTTAAAATCTATTTGCAGATGGGTTTAAAAAAATTATTGTAGGAACAGGTGTGGCAAAAGCAGCAGGAACTGACACCCAGCCTTCCCCTGCTGCTATTTAAGCTACCAAATGGTCATTTAGTTAACAAACTAACGTGTTCCCAAATCTGCATTCATTGCAATAAGGAATAATTACCTCACAGTTCTCCATTTACAATAAACAAAGACACACGCCCCTGAGAAACAACAGTTGAGAGATGACTGGCAAAACTTTTCATTAACTCTAAAATACTCATCTTCACAAAAAGTAGCTTCATTTTGAGGCACTCTTAAAGCCTGGGATTGCAGGAATGCCAAGTCATAGCTATTGTCAATTTGAGATTAAACCTGTTAAACGCTTCCAGACAGATGAAAGAAAAGCAATTTAATCACAGACACAGTCAGCTAATCCAACCCTTCACAAATGTTTGATGAGCTCCAAAGGGAACACTTTGGTTTTGCTTGTGGAGAAACCTTGAGCTCTGGGCTCCTCAATGGAAATGCACATACTCCATTCTGTACACCCACTTAACGGTCACCAACAACACAAACCAAGCCTCACAACGCTCTCCCCCAAGCTACTTGAGGTGAATCAGAGCTTTAAAAGCTATTTTAACTTTCAGCAACTCCTAATGCCATTATGTGGGAGTAAGGGAGTACAGGGAGAAATCAGGCATGGCTGAACTTCTCAACACCACAGAACTCCACATACATCCCTGGGAAGGAGAGGTGGAACAGAGAGGCATCAGAGGAGAACAAACTGTGCAGAACTGCTAGGGGAAAGAGTCACATCTTTCTATTCTAAGAAAATCCTCTCACAGCACACAAAGTCAGCTTTACAGCTTCTGTTATTCACCAAGGCTGACAAGGGACTGTAGGACACTCCAGGATAAGGTCAAATATTTCTGAACAACTATGGCTAATATTGAGATAATGTCTTTTGGAAAGGATTCAAACTTAGAACACTACATAACCTAAAGCACGGCCTTAGAACAAAGATTGCATTTTGAAACAGATTCGCTTTTACCTTCCTTACTGTCCTTGTCTTTCAGACTTCTGTTCTACAGGAATGTTTTTTCTAAAAATAATTTTTAAAACCACCACAAAACTTCCCGAGATTACTTGTCAAACAAAGGTAAATTTACATAATGCAGCAGTGCCTATCTCCTCTCCTGGTATAGAAAATGGTGGAGATTATATAAATAAAAGACTGTATGTGTATACATATCCCCAAAATACACCTATTTTTTTTGCAGCAGCACAGCTGTCAGCTAAGCTTCTAATGTGTTAGATATTAAGATTTCAAACAATATTCCTAAGCAGAAAAAACAATCCTTATTCCCTGTTCTTTCCCAGATAGCTCACTGAATAGGAAAAAGGTTTGGAAGCTTTGAAAGTTGCCTGCATGACAACTGTTAGGGGTTTTTTCAAAATAAATACTGGTTTCTATGGCAAGTCCTGTCTGTTGGGCAGCAGATGGTAACAATACAATAGACAGTGTATGGACTCCATCATCACCTCTGAAGATAACACCTGTAAGGCAACAAATCAGGAAGAGAATCTATTGCTCTTCCCCTCCCAAAGCTTGTTTCCACAGACAAAAGCAGCAACAACTATGACAAGCACAGGCACATTCACATGCCAACTTCAACCTCAGCAGCATGAGTAACAGTACCAGCAGGCACATGACAATCCAGGCCCTCTGCATAGCTTCTCAACCTCCATCTTCCCAGGCCAGCACAATCACACAGCCCATACAGCTGAGAGTCGGGAAAATCTCTCCTCATCCCTTAACCAAATCACGTGTTGTTATTGTATGTGTTTACATGCATGTATGTTTCTATACAGAATAGCAGGATCACAATTTGCCTTGGAAGGGACCTCAGGAGGTCAATGAGTCCAACTACCTGCTCAGAAGCCTCAAATAAAAAGCACTATAACATAATTTTTTCCAGCATACCTATGGCAGTTGCATCGAGTGTTCTGCCAGTAAGGCTTATAAAAGCCTTTTCTTTTGATTCCAATAAACACAGCTACACAGCAATTTCCTGACTGCATTCTGATACAAGACAGACTGACTCACCTTCCCACCTCTGATCCTTTCATGTATCTGTTCTCCAAATTTTGTGTTCTTCCTTTGAAATAAAGCACACTAAATATCTAACTTCTGAGGTTATACAGGTATCTAATGACATACACCAAATCAGAACAAACAGTATGTTAGACTGCTTAAAGGTCTGTCAGTGCAGGACAGCTCTTGTACAAAAACTGATCTTCTACGAAGGTTCATTAATGAATTTCATTAAAGGGTACTGAGGTACAACTGGATGAAAAAATCAAAGGTTCAAAGAATCTTGGATGGGAATTGAACTAATGCCTTATATCTAACAAAATCAAAATCAGGATCCTCTAGGTCTCTCAAAGCAAATAATTCAACATAATCCTGCGAGATTTCCTCAAAGTAGTCTGTCAATGTCAAAACACCCTGTTGCCTTCTAAAGCCTTACCCAGAAACAATGGTTCACTATCTGGATCTCCCTTGATTTATTTGGAACATAAGTTCCCTTAAAATTGCAGCAGCACTACAGAATAGCTCACGTACACAGGGAGACGTGACTCAAATACACATCAGGTGGACACAATAATTACAGATTCACAGAATGGCAGAGATTGGAAGGGACTTCCAGAGATCATTTAGTTCAACTCCCTGCTAAAGCAGATGTTATAAAAGGTTAGTAAGAGAAGACTAGAGTATCTACTTGGAGGCTTTTCAAGTATCCACTACTATTGGCACCCTAACAGGTGCTGGTATCTCTAGAAGCCAGCAGAATTACCCCTGTGTTTAAATGATCATAATTTCAAACAATTGCTTGTTAAAATAAAAATCTAATTTTCATTGCCATGAAAAAGTCAAAGGCAAACTATACCCAACAGCTGACTTACAGAGAGAGAGGCTGAGGAAAAGAAAGAGGTCACGTTATGGCAAAACACTTGAAACCAAACCAAACAAACCCTACCAGCAAAACCTCATCCTAGTTATTAATTTGTTGTGCACCCTCCCAGTTACATTACCATTGAAATGCCAGATCAGAAACATATGCCAACTTTGCTGCTGAAGCCAGCACATGCTGCACCATTTCTCTTATGTCTTATTGTCTGCACTGTCTGAATTCTGGCAGACAATAAAATTAAACAGCAATTATGAGGCCCAGCTTATTATCTGTAAAATCTCGAAGATATCTTTTACTGTCTTAAGAAGGAATACCTGAAATACAGTGAGCAAAAAAGACACTTGAAAGTCATTACAAAAAAAAAAAACCCAAATTACAGACATTTCATCTGTTCCCAGCATTTATCTGACTCTTAGAAAATACTGATGTGTGTTGAACACATCAAACTCAGAGGTAATCAGTCAATTCAGAGACATTTATCTATTCGCAGATAATAAAGTATCTAAACCAAAAATAAGTCTTTCTTCTGTTCAGATCCCCCAAAAAATTAAATTAAAAGGCAGTAACATGAGCAAACTTGATGGGCTACAGTACTTATTAAAGCCATGTCTTAATCAACATATATATTCTCTTTAGTTTAATATTTTACCATACACCATCTGCATGTAGCTTCAGATATTATATATACATACATTAATTATCCACCATGAATATTCTACCATGTAACAATATATATGGAAATACAGATAATCTATGTGAATATTTTACCTGCAGACGGAACATTTTACTTCTTCATTATAAAGTCACCACAGGCAGTGATAGATTTTAATACCTGGAACTCCTCCCCACCTCTCCCCAGCTCCCATCACCAATTTTATTTACAATTAAAGTTACTCACACAAACAGTGCCACAGGCATGTGTGTGTGTATACATAAACATTTAAATAGCTTGAAGTTAATAAAGGCACAGGTGCAGATCCATTATTACATATAAATAATCAGGAAAAAAAATGAACCTGCAGACATTCAAAACAAGGGTGGAACCTGCAGATGTCTCCTTTTTTCCCCCCCATTTTGTACACACACTCTTGCTACTACTCAGCAACTTTTACATGAAACTAAACTCTGCTGCTACCCTGCAGTCCTGTTCAAGAGTCAGATATCAGGATAATAGATCCTTCATTATGTTTACTGGAACTGTGTGATACATACTGAAGAAGAACCATATTTTTACAATAAAACAATTTTATGAAGTATCAAACTTTTACGTTATCAAGCTTTTCAACACAGTAGGTAGTGAAAAGCAGATCTGAGCTTTGCTGTCCTTAAATGGGGTGTGACCTCTGTTACACTCTTTATGAAACATCTCCCTTGTCTGACAAGGCCAAGGCTCTTTGCCATTTTTAGTGAGAACCTGGAGAACTTCATCATAAAACAACAACAAAAATAAGCACGCAAAAAACCCGTGTGGCTTTGTTTTCATGGAGTCAGCCATAAGGCGAGCTGCTTCAAAATTCGTATGACTACCAGAAATGTTAAATCAGCATGCAAACCCACCTAGTCTCAGATTTTTAAGGAAAGAATCACCTTCCTCTTCAAACCATCTCTGACCTGTGGCAGATGCAATCTGTCAACTGTATGCTATGCTGAAAATGGAAACCACTGCACTCACTTCCTCTATTCTTAGCCATTCCTTCACTCTGGTAACACAACATGAAGCAGCTTAGGAATCAGCATAAATAAGCAAAAAGAATAACAACATGTCTCCCAGTGATGAGCTCTTCGACAAAGGCAATTAAGAACAATAATTACACCATTTATTTACAGAGAGTATTCTGCACTGAGGAAACAGAAATTTCTCATGCCAGGGAGCTTCTCTGTAACTGAACATCCTTACAATTCAAATGGACTCCCGCTTAGATTCCATTCTATGCATCAATACCTTTTAACCACCTAGTGTCTTTAATCAAAATCCTCAAACCACTTGCACACAGCTGCATATCACCCAGTCTGCTCACATCTCTACCAAACGTCTCAGAGGAATTAAGGAAGGAGGGGGGTCACAAATTATGTGGTTGGGTATTCACTATGATTTGATTAAGATCTAAATGACTGAACACTCTATAGTTAGAAGGGTGGGCATCCTTAGATGGAGACAGAAGTCAGTTCTAGAAATCAACAGGCTCAGGTATCCCAAAGTGTTCAAACTCCATTCTGCATTTATTGGAGTTCAACAAGCTGGTTTTTCAAACTAAATACAATCTCCTTCATTGAACAGTGCAGGACAAGGGCCTGCTGAATTGGCAACTAATCCACCTCAGTGAAGCAACTGCCCCTACACCTGAATTACAAGTCAGAAGACGGAGGACTACTGCAATTTTTCATTGCTGAAGAACATTTCTTATCTTCTCTTTTAAGAACTGCTGTGAAAAATCGAATCTGCAAAGAGATTACAAAACCAACATCTAATAGGAATATGGAAAACCAGCCATTTATGGGCTGCAGCCTCCATGCAGCAGTAGGCCTTCCCTTCCAGCAAGCAGCTTATCAGTACACAAACTTTGTTTTATTTTTGCCACACCCATTTAAAGGAAAAACTACGTCAAAACCCTGACAGGAATAAACTATATCATTACAGCATTTGGGTCATTTTCCTAATATTTAGAGGTTCCAAATCTACAAATAAATGGCAACTGCTATATAAATTTTATGGCCTCCTCACTGATCTATCTCAGAAGTCATTTTAGAGGGTTTTTTTTTCTGTGCAAGTTAGAACTTGACACATAGATTTTCCTCCTGGAAACAAGAGCAAACTCATACAATAATCCAGCTAGAACTAAAGTAACAAAATCAAGCTTTTTAACTTGCTGGTTCATAAACTAGAAAGTAGCAACCAAGATCTCAAGCTTAACACACACCTAAGTATCTTTGTTAAATCTCTCCACTGAAGTAGTCATTACTTCTTTTCAGGCTAAACAAAACTGAAGTAAGGCAGGAAATCACTAACTGAAAAAGGATGGCTCCAGAACACTATGTGGGTTGAAGAGCAGGTCACCAGTTTGCTCGCCACAGACAAGTCTCCAGATATACTCACTGCCTGCAATGAATCCCAAGCGGGAACACACACTTGGAGGACATCACATTGTTCCTTTGGATTTGGTATGGACCATTTTGAGAAAAGAAGGCAAAACCCCTAGGTTTCTGTCCTCTCTCCAAGGCTAGAGGATCACAAGCTTGAATGCTCTTGTCTCCTCTTGAATAATGGCCCAATCATACTGGACCTGAAGCTACAAGAAGCACAGAACAGAAAATCAGAAATACAACTCCAAAATGAGCTACAGAGGAAACAAGAAACCTACCCTGTCAGAACCAACCTGCAGGAAACTCCTTTTTCAATTACTTTGCAGCTCATTCATAGCCATGGCAAAGCATCTCATTACATAAAAGCCAAGGGGAAGGGGGAAGGGAGGAAGAGAAACACCCTGGAAAAAAAAAATCAGATTCTTCTTGCCAACTAGGCTAGAATAAAGCTGTGCAGGAATGTACAAATGTTCCTGCTATGACCAGCTGCCAGATGACACCCTCTTGGGTGAGAGATCAACAGCAAGATCATCTTGCTCCTCTCATAATTTTCTGTATGTTTTTACTTAATTTACATCAGTTGAAATTCAATCTTTTCCATTTGGTGTTTTACATTCAGGCACTTCACAACACTCATAGTCCCTTCAAGATGTACAGTGTTATTATTCTGCATTCAGCTCCCAACACAGAAGCCTGTATTGAAATGCAGCTTGCCATCTAGCAAAGCATAGACATCCTCTGATCCCAACCTGGCCAACATCGTTCAAACTCAGAACATACAACAGTACCCAGTTGAGAGGAAAGTCTGCAAAAAAAATGGGGAGCAGGAGGGAAAGAGAATAAAAAAAACCCCACATTCTTCAGGACTGAACAAATGGTTCTTGACTTCTGGTTCACAGAAACAGTGAAGCCACCCTAAGCTCTCAGAGTCACCCTTCCACAGCTCAAGTGTGAAACCTGCAGACAACTAACATTCCTTCTTCATCAACACATATAGAATTCTATGCGGAACCAAGTTAGATCACGCCACAAAGCTCTTCCAGATAGGCTGTCTCAGTCTAGACCATTCCAATCCAGATTTTGGCAAGACAAACTTGGCTTCACGCTTCTAACACTCAACTATCCAATTCTTCAAAGCTTTCTTCATGAAGGAAGATCTAACTCAAAGCTGTGGTCTCTCCCAAGCTACGGACACAGTAAATACAGCCTCTCTGTCCAAAGCCACATGCACAAGATACGAGGAAGGATGAGACCAATGAGCTGCTGTTACTTTGACAGCCTCTTTATTAATAGGTTCTCTGATTGAATTCTTTTTGCCAGATTTCTTTGGCTAGCATTCCCTCTGGCAGAACAGATTTCAGTGAATATCACTAGATGGGCACCCTTCCCAAGAGATTTCTCTCCTTCAGAGCTAAGGAGTGTGCTCAGTGATCCTCATCTAATCAGCAGAACAGACTTGTTCTAGAAAAACTGGTAGAAGTTTAAATTTAAAAGAACAAATAACAGTTCTTTAAATAGAATAAGAACTGGTGAAAAAGTATTAGGAAGTATTTTGATTTTCAATTATTTTAAGTTAGAAATAAATGGCAGGATTTGGAAGTGACTCCTGACATGATCAATACCATATCAACTCTTTATTTCTTCAAAGACAACAGATATGCAGCCACTAATTACAGTATGCCTGAAAATTATTTGTTAGAGAAGAATTTCCAAACCAACTTTGTATTGTCTCCAATCCTATCCCCTCAAAACTCACCCCTGAACTTCTCTGTCAATCATTAAATCCAGTTCCTAACAATAAATAAGACAAAACAATAGCCTCTTATCACTTTTCAGAGTTCATGACTCCTTCCTAAATCTGAAGGTAATCACCAAAGAGCAAACAAGTGGTACTAACAGGTTTACAATCCAACCTTTCACTTTTGGAGAGGACTGAAAGCCCTATTTTCAGGGCACTGAAAACAATGAAAACTGAAGCTAATACACTGGCCTATCTTCATTAAGATGTTTCATAAGTCTCATATGACAACCACTGCCACAGAGGCACATTGTCATACTCTTCATTGTGTGCCACAAAGTTACTGCATATAAAGAAAAAAAATCCTTCTCTCAAAATAAGCATCTAACTAAATAAATTGTTTCATTTTTTAACAACAAATTGTGATAGATTACTGAGCTATTGCTTGCTATATATTCTCCTCTTTGTAGAGAAGAAAAATAAAACTCTCATCAGGACCCGTAAAGCTGAGACACTGGTGCTCAAAAGCAGCTGTGAATCTTCTCAATTTTAAATTCAACAGAAAAAAAACCCCAACACTACAGAATAGAGTAACAATTATATATTCTATTTAAAACTTAGAAGTCTGGTTTCAGATGTAACGTTTTTATCTTTTGGTGGGAATTATTGTCTGCCCAAAACTGAGAGTGTATGATGGTACAGAACATCAGAGAGACTAAGGTAAGGCTTGACTTTGGTTTATGTGCTCTCTGCAGCTTCAGCAGATTTACCTCCAAATTCCAGGTCAGTGCACTTAACGTGTGTATAAAACTGTAAAATCAGCACCAAAAACACTAGTGTTAGACTACTGCGGATTTTTTCTTTTAAGCCTGACAAAAGTATCTGCTGAATTCCAGGTGATTATACTGAAGCAGCTCCCATGTACCACATGCTTCCCAGAGCTTGTTCTATCCTGCTCCTTTGCTAACAGTAAGACAGAACCAAGTATGACTGAGCCCTACTTTTTCATCAGAGTAACTTATCACAATACATGAGATAGAAGTACCAAGTTCAGCTACTAAAAGCCTGAGCTGAGTTAGCAGATTACTATTAGGTATGATACAGCCTGTACAGCAAGCACAGTGTTGAATTCCACAAATATTTTAATGCCTATCTGCTTCACATAGTAAAGAGGCATGTTCTCCACAGGGCTTAAAACACTATCTTCCTCCAGCCTGCCTACACTGTGGCTCTAAGTACACATCAAGGAACTCAAGGTATTCGTCATCAAAACTCCGGGGTCCATCCTATCCTAAGAATAAGAAATATTTGTCTTCTGGGCACTGTGGAAGTCTCCTGGTGTCTTGCAAGTGACAGACTTTCCAGGTGTCTTTAAATAAGTCATGTCTCTAAATAAGAAAAGTTTAAAGCCTTTTCAAACCACTTGAGTAGCATTTGGATACAACTCAGTTCCTAGGAGAGGAATAAATGAAGTATTAGACAGTTATAGACTCCTTTTCCTTAACAGAACTTGTGTTTTTGTAACTGGTATGAATGAGGTACACCAGAAATCTGACACACTTTCAGACTAGCTTCAGGCGCCACACATCAAGAGCCCATTTCTGCAGGTGCATTATTGTAAGAGTAAACATTTTTTTTTTCCCAAGTCTATGAAAAACACCATTTCCAAAATCAAAGGCTACCTCTCCTTTACTCTTTCTCTACTCATCCAATAACTAGCAGTGAACTGATCTGCCCCTGAGCTTCCTGCAGGGAGACAATGTGCAGCTGCCAGGCCTCGCAGCACTCCACAGCCAGGCTGTTCTGTGGCAGCCCAGGGAGCATAGCTCACCTTTACATCCAAGTTTGCATTTCATCAAGCAGTCCTTCAATTGTGAATCAAGAGTAACACAGGCTGACAGGTCACGTGCTTCTGGCTGCTCTGCTTTTAGAGGAAGTTAGGCTCTTTATTGCAAGATAGCCTGAATGCCAATAAAAACAGATGGAGATAGGTCTAAACAACCTTTCTGGCTGCTCTCAAGCCTACTGCCATACAGGATCAGGAGCTATCAACAAAGCCGTGAGAAAGGAAACAAACAGTATTTAGACAAGTAAGATAGTGAAGATAGAGAAATAAAGTCTCAAACCAGGTTCCCAAGACACTCATACTGATGGGAAGAAATGCAAATGAGAAGAATCGACATTTCCATAAGTTAATGAGTATTCCAGAGAGTTAAGATTTTGGACAACAAATCAGAATAGAAAAAGGGAAAGTTTATATGTACAACTGCAACAGCTACAAAAGGCATTTATTACTTGAGTGATACTCCAATGCTGAGGTTTCCAGACTAGTCTGGAAATTTAGGATGCTGCTGGATAGAAAAATTTCCTCACTGTCCATCTCAGAAAGGTTACTACTCACTTGTTAACAGTTTCCAGCCTCTATTGTGAAGAAGTTCTGGAGTGCTGTGTGTGATGCTGCCAATAATACAAGTTCACCAGAAACACACTAATCTGAAGTGACTGACACACTTTAAACATTCTGATCCCTTGAAACAAATACAACCCTCTGAACCATCCCGCCTGCTGGGCAAGAGAAAAGCAGCAGTGTACAGCTACTACTAAGGGGCCCAACACTTTTACTCCAGCTGTGTTTTCAGTACAGGCCCTGGATTGGTAAAGGGCATAGGTAGGCTCTAACATATCTCTTGCAAGCCGTATCCAGAAACACTCTGTACAAGTTCAACTGGATTCTTTGAAGACAGTGCCAGTGGACAAGTTTCTCACTGTAAGACCTCAAAGCATTCCAAGACTAAGAACTAGTTTGAATATTTTTATCCCAAGGAACAAAGTTATAGTGAAAGTACCAAATAAAAACTCCAACCTGACATTCAAACTCATTGCAAACTCTGCTCCAAGTAACCAGGACATCTTAATTGTGCTCATATAGCTCTATTAACCTTTATTTTCCCCTCTTGTCTTGGATTCTGTGTAAAATGACATAATTTGGGGTATTGTGCTCAGCTTCAGATCACTCATTTTATACCTTTACTGACTACTTTAATTTTATTGAAAAGGCTTAGAAGTTTGGCAGCTGGGCAACATCGTACCACTGGATGAAGTGGAGGCTTTCCAGAGGAGTGAGGAAAACGAATGTTGTTCAGGAAGTTGTTTGCACAGGCAAGAATTGTTAGGTATAAAATTTGGGTTTGTTAGGGACACAAGACAGGTTAAACAGAATACAACCACTACATAAACAAATGGTTCTGTAACTACTCATAAGGGCAACAGATAATACTACCTCTGGGTCTTCCATTGTTGCCAGGGTACTGAAAGTCAGACTCCACCAAAATAACTCTGTGACTTTCTGTAACTTTCCACGTTTGTGAAAAAGCTTCTGTTTTACTTTGGTGATAAACTGTCAAAGTCTTCTTTGTGGAGTACGAGAATTATATGATACATTATTTCTAGATTTTTGTTAATACTTTTTTTTGCATAATGAAATGGGAAGGAAAGTGTAAATTTCATATTCAATTAGATGCTTCACTCAACACAGACAACAAACCAAAGCGTTTGACAGTACACTTTCCCACAGCAATGGTTTTAAATAACTACTAGATCTTTTTCCATCACAGATGAACTTGTTTATTCCTTCTTCAATCGATCACCATGAATTTACTTTAATACTGAGCAGAAACTGGGACACTTTCATCATCACTTGAATGATCCTGACATGAATAGTTCAGACAGCTTAAAAAAAACCAACCAACCAACCAAACAACAACAAAAAAACACCAAAAAAAAAGAAGAGCGTGGTAGTCCTAGGTATAACAGTTGTTGTTTGTTTTTAAATTTAAAAAACCCAACAAACGTGTATGACCAGAATAATTCTGCACCAAATTCTATTTCATTGTATTCTGAGACTGTCAGGACTCATGCAGTAGCTTTAAATATACAGATATAAGTTAAGGGGTCTGGGTTAAACTGGCAGCAATACCAGTGGAACTATTACATAAAGTTTCTTGGTATAACAATGGAAAACAGGACCTTAAATAATTCAAGGTCCTTTTGTGATGACAGGGCAGCTATAGAAAAATAGGACAGCAATACATTAAGCTGATATAAAACTAAGTTGACAAACTTGCATTTGGAAAGAGAAGTCTCTCAGATACAAGCACAGTAAAAAAGAAAACAGAGGATGTAAACAAAGAAGGTCAGGCTAAAGCCTCCAAACTTTCTATCACAAATTATCTTTAGTATATACCAATACAACAGTAACCTTGACATAGGACAAGGCAGCTACGAAAATGTGGTTTATGTCTTCTTGTAGCAATGAGAAAGTCAGTAGAATGGATCTTATTGATTTCAGAAAGCCTGCAAATTGTTAGAAATGGCAAAGGTAAACCAAACCTTGACATTGTAGCTGCCAAAATCAAGATAAACACACTGCTTATACAACAATTCTACACTTTCTAAAGTGATGAAGATACCTGACTAAGAGAAATGCTCATTTTCTGTCCTGAAACCTCCTGAACTCTTTACTGTACACGTCACGTACACAGAGATATGTCATAAAGGCTCCTAAGTTATTTGAACTGAAAAAAAAAACCCCTTCCATCTTATACAAGCATAACTATCTCAGAAGTTAAGAGAAAACTCAAAACACTGACTGGGCTGCCAGTATCTGATGAGTAAAAACAAACACCAGAAAGCTAACAACAGGAGAAGGGGTAATGGGATGAAGCTGGAACACAAAAAGTTCCATTTAAAGATGAGAAAAAACATATTTTACTGTGAGGGTGAGGGAGCCCTGGCACAGGCTGCCCAGAGGGGTTGTGGAGTCTCCTTACTTGGAGGTCTTGAAGACCCGCCTGGACATGTTCCTATGCCACCTGACCTAGGTTGACCTGCTTCTGCAGGGGCTTTGGTCCCTTCCAACGCTACCCTTCTATGATTCTATGAATAGTATTTGGTCCTCAGCTCCTTTCATTTGATAAAGATCTTTGACCAGACTTGCACTAGACCATCCAGCGGAGTAAGAATAAAGAGTCAGAGGTATTCCACCATTCCTATGAAATTCGGTAACACGTGAAGTTTTTTTGTTTCCTAAGTTGACACCACACACGTATAGAAATGACACCAGGTCTCACTCCCGGACGAAGAGGGGTGAGAGTTTCTGACAGGTGACGGCTCTCCACAGCCAGCCCTGTGCTGCATCTCCACCGACCTCGCCTTTACCGCGTCTCCCCACGAACCGCACGGGGCCCAGCGCCGGGTGCACGCTGGCGGGGAACGCGAGCCGGGGCTGTCACTGCAGCGCTCCCACACACCCTGCGATTAACTTCACCTCGCCTTTCATCAGTTTTAGCATCTCTTACGTGCTCCATGGATGCGGCGCGGCCAACCCTGAACAAAGGCGGCTGGAAGGGAGGGAGGGAAGGAGGGGAAGCCCACCCTCCGTCTGCGCGGCGCTGGCTGCAGGTACGCGGCTCCCCGCTCCCCCTTCCCCGGGCACGCCGCGGGAGCGGGGCCCTTCAGGGCCTCCCGTTACCTCAGAGCACGCCCGTGGCTCGCTCGCCTGCGGCTCCGGGCCGCGCTCCGCCCTAGGCCGAGCGGGGCCTCCCCCGGCCCGCGCCTCTTTCCCCCGGAGCCCGGTGGGGCCGCAAAGTGCCGCTTCCGGAGCCGGAGCCGGTGCCGGTGCCCAGCCCGGGCCCGTCGCCTCCATTTTGGGGCCGGCGCTGCGTTGCGTTGCGCTTTGCGCTGCGCGTTGCGTTGCTCACCTGCATGCCGGGCACTTGCACCGCCACGGGCGAGTGGGCCATGGCGGGCTGCGGCGGCCGGGCGCCGCCCGCTGCTCCCTTCTCTCGGCCTCGCTGCTGCTGGGCGGTGGCGGCGGTGGCCTGGAAGGACAAAGCGGCGGGGGGAGGCGGCTTCAGCGCGGGCCGGGCCGGGCCGGGCCGCGCCGCGCTCCCTCCTTCCCTCCCCGCGGC